>CM017571.1:40843427-41210027 GCA_007844125.1 Sinonovacula constricta | reverse complement strand
TGAGAAAGAACTTTGATGAGCAAATATCTACAATGAATTTATGATCAAACTCATATAGGTTATGCTAGTAGCTGATAATCTAGATAACAAGTTAAAAAGCATCAGGGAAATGGTTATGAAGACCTACAAACAGACAGCTGGCTGTAAATTACTGCTTTTGTTACAGTACCATGTATGTCTAAAGCAAATTTAAATATTTAAGGTGCTTTTTTAAATTTGGAGGATATAACTTTTCAATCTGGGAGTGTTTTGGCATTGAAGAAGATAAGATGCAACAGAAAGATATTATCTTTATATTTATGAAATATTTGTATATTGATTCAATTACAAAAATCACATATCATTACGATCGCCTAATGATAGCCATGCATGAAATTTTGGCTTAGTCCTTTTGTCAGATGTAAATTTTGTATGTTTATTACACTTGAGGTTGGCAATTAAATACGCTCAAGCACAAATGTACAAAAAAGCTTCAACATATTCATACTTTCTCTGCTCAGCTGTCCTACGCCCACCAGATGTGTGAGCCAGTAAGAGACGTTTCTGACCTTTGGAACGCCTGTGCCGATCTGGTGGACTTCAACATCTTTTTCCAGCAGTGTGTCAGTGACATGTGCTCCGTGAGTTCCCTCAGTGTTGAGGAGCCCTCATGTATCATCCTAGCAATGGTGGCCCGTGAGTGTGCCCTCAAGGGCGTCATCTTGGACACCTGGAAGGACCACCTAACACTCAATGGTCGTTGTGGTGAGTCTTGACATGATTTGTTTGGTTTAAACCTTATGTTTGCTTATAGTCGACCAGGAAACATTTTTCAACTTCACCTCCATCTTGTTGATTAGAACCAGTACAAATGTAGTAAATACATGTATCATCAAAACACTATTTTGCTTTGGTTTCAGTCTTTCTGCGCATGTAGAGATTAGACCAAACTGTTAAATATATGCACGTCCTGCTGTGGAAGTTCAAAATAAATATCGCCTTTGACATTTTAGTTGATTTGTAAATAAAGGACAATGTATCTGCCATGTTTTTACACTTTGATTGTCTGTTTGTCATGGTGTTAAAATATATTTGAGTAACTTTTGTAACTCATTGGAATCAAAAGAAAAAAGTGAAAATAGTGACTTTTAATGAATAGCGTGTGTGTATTCACCCTTATCTTTGAGTTTGAATCCCGCTCTAAGCAAGAACTTTTATGTTAGGTTACCGTGTATTTCTCATCAACTGATACTTGGATCTCGCGGATTTGACAATAATTATTATGACAATGAATCTTTGTTATGTATCTAAACCCAGACGAGGTAACCAAGTGCCTGTACTATGATGGCGGCACCAGTTACCGTGAGTGTGCTTCAGCCTGTCACGGCCACTGCCGGGATCTTGAGGTCGGGGACGCATCCTGTGAGGAAGAGTGTATACCTGGTTGTCAGTGTGACCCATCGCAGGTAAGTGGGGCTGGATCAAACAAAACACTATGCTCTGATACTATGCAAATCAATAGAATAAGAATATATGATAAAGTCCTATGAGAAATGCAACATATACCAAATCCCGTAAAGACACAGAACATAAGAACACATCTTGTGATGAATCATTTAACAAAAAGAGCAAACCCAACAATTACCGCCTTGAAACGGTCAGTTGGCAAAAAAGTACCGACTGGGATGGGTCAAACGGGTTTTATAGAGCTCTAACCTTGCACTCTCCGAGGGGTTTCTCAAATGCAAGCAATGAAAAGAAAAACGATCTTTTGAATAAAAATGTCCCAGCGCCGAGGTATTCGTTGATATGTTATGACGAAAGTAGTGACGTCATTAAAAAATAACGTCCAGGCAGAATTTAGAGGAGAGGGAAGTAGTATTTCTGTTAGAAGAAATACACAAAATTGTTGATTGTAAGTGAAATTAATTGTGTAACTAAAGAAAAGAAAATGACAAGATAAGTGTAAATGATTGTAGCATCATGTTCATGTCAAGATGGAATTGAGGAACCGAAGTCCGATGTCCATCAAAGGAAATACACGAAACAGTCCTTGTAGGATGAATTAAATGCTTACATAGATAACATGCACTGGGTATATTTTAAAACAATACAACTCATATCACACACTGCTAGTGTGACGCTGGACATGGGTGGACTAATTGATCTGACGGAAAACATGACTAACTATGACGCTATAAGTGTCTTTGTGTTGTGGTTGAAACGAGAAGTTTCCCATGGAGAGGTCTTCCGGCGGACAAGCGGTGCGTCTATGGTTCTACTAAGGAAGATATTCCAGTTTGAAGTTGTCACACAAATATACTTTTGCCCAGTGAAAATAAATATATTCTTCATACATATGCAGATGCTTGACGACAATGGCCTGTGCGTGAACAAGGAGGAGTGTACGTGCTATGATGCCAGTTTGCCCATCAGTGAACGGATCATCGACCCAGGACAGACAATTGAGCGGGACTGTCTTGCATGGTAACGCCGACTTTTGGCCACTACTCATTTTTCATAACATTATTTTACAGAACCTATAAATATACCCTCCATTAAAGATATTTACACAGACAAAACAATTAGTTAAAATACGGGCAGGTAGTTAGACAGAAGACTGCATATAAAAGCGGACTGAGACATAGGGCGCATAGCCCTCTCCCAAGCCCTCTCCCACTTAGACCCAGCCACATCACGCAGAAAGCTATGGATACTGTTGCCAACGTAAAATAAACACACACTGTCGATTCAATACTGGGTCAATCAGCTACACTAATTACGTAAGACCGACTATAGCCAATAGCCAGGCCGGTTTTGCGTGTAATCAATGCATTATATTATATAAGACTATAATTGCTGATAACAGTCCACCAGTTCTTCTTTTTTTGAAACACAATAAGATCACTGGCAAGCAATCAATAATTGTAATTACGTTTGGTTTTTGTCACACTACTTCAAAACTGTTATTTCATTCCTCTACAAATGACCGACATTTACTATTTGCTGTAGTTGCGACTTTATGCACTGTGCTTTTGATATGTTCTCTCCAAATAACAAACCATTAAATTTACAGACTGTTTAATTATTCGTCACATGTTGGCTTAATAAACTTAAACGTCACGAGCTTACAATTTTTGAAACAGTTTGTATATATATTGGTTTGTAGTTCAGCAGTCAGGCAATCCTAAAACTAGCTATTCACAGTTAGTAATCGATAATTAGCCAATCACAATTTGACATCAATTCGACCACCAACCAATCAAGACCGTTAGTTGACTGTAACGTTGAGAAATTCAACTAAATAAAACCTGTGTGGTTTTGACTCATTATCTTACAGTCGATCCGGTATCACTTGCATCTAGTCCCTTTAAAATGCCGCCTTTACATATTGATGTCATTTATAACATAAGTTCATAAAACATAATTTACTGTTTGTAGTTATTCATTGCTTAGGTTTAGTAGAGTAAAACATTAGCATTGTGGCATATTATGTCAAAACAAATAAGAAATTATTTACGCAACATGTTTTTAAATTCTAAATGTTTTTGTACAAAGTACAACACATAACAAAAAGACACTCAAGTTTAAGGTGGCCAATTAATAATAATTAAATTGTATGGGGTTTTGTCATCTTAACTATGATTGTTTTTCATACTATTTTAAATGTTAATTATGATATCAATTGTTAAGGAGCATTTGCTATCATTCTACATTGACCGTAATTCGCTTGCAAATTACCGTTGACCAAGTAAAAAAACACACAACTTTTGGTCCTTCGCTATAAACAGGATAATGGCGGAATGATGATTTGTATTTTGACAAAGAAATCGAATCGTCAGTTTAAAATTAAATGCTATACTGAAATCATAAATTTACCGCCGCTTCTGCATAAAGTAAGGCTAGTAATGTGTTATCGCAGATATAATACATTTTGCGATGACAAAACACATTAAACGTAACGAAAAAATATCTTGTTATGTGCCACTCTGATTTAAATTTGTTCCGAATATTCGAATATCATTCGAATACACTTTACGAATATTAGAATATCGTTTAAGGATTCGATTTACATCCCTAAATTCTTCTTCTTCTACTACTACTACTACTACTACTACTACTACTACTACTACTACTACTACTACAAGTACTACTACTACAAGTACTACTACCAATACTAATACAATAATTGTCACTGATGATGACGAAGATGATGATGAAGATAACAATAAAGATTAAGGTATGAAGAAAATTATTATAATATTAACAATATTTAATAAGAGAGTATTATAAAAGCACTTTCCTTTATATTGAACTAATTAAAACCGTATCTAATATGTTTATCTTTCTTTAGCGAATGCACAAACGGTTCCCTGTCGTGTATGGAGATCGCTGGCTGTGTGATCGAGGACTGTCCAAAGAACCAGGTGATGTACCACGACTACCAGGGTTGTCCCAGCAACACATGTGAAATGAAGAATGTCTTCTGTCCAACTGGAACCATCTTTACCGGATGTGCATGCCCTGAAGGACTTCTAATGGCCCCTGATGTTAGTAAACTCATGATCACAATTCACTTTTTTAATTGTTGTTGTTTTCAGTTTAGTTACATCAACTTTGAATTAAAATTGGAATTTTGTATGTGAAGATAAATAAATCAATGAAACATTGCAGAATGATCGTTGTATTTATCAATGCGTTATAAATTCAGCAGTTTGTACGTTTGTTTACGTAGATGTCAATTTATGAGCCCCTCAACAGTAATCTTGAGAGGGTTTTGTATACATCATAAAATGGTTCATACATTTGTAACTATTGTCTTGCTACACAGGAATGTATCAAGCAAACAATAAAACTATGGATCATTCATTTAGAGTCTGATCAGGATTTCTAATTTCTGTTGAATGGTCCTCACAACTGGACATATTCGCCTTAGCATTGGTTACTGGCAGGTGAAGTAGCATAATAAGATTGATTATTTGTGATATTATTTTTATCGCTTCAGGGCACGTGTGTGGATGCTTCGCAATGCCCTTGCCAGTACAACTCCCAGTGGTATCAGACAGGTGATCTCGTGCAGTACGGATGTAAAACTATGTAAGTAAGCTTGATAATCATTCAGTCTTAATTTTCGAAACAAGTTTAATGCATTTTCAATATATAAATTACACAAAAACTATATAAGCACAAATTGCATCTTCAGAAATGATTGCATCAAATGTATGACTAGTACGAACAGTAATGTAGGTCTATCGCACATTTTTACATTTGGTAATGTAAGCTCATTATTCATAGATAAAACTACTTTTGCAGGCGTTGCGAATCCAGACAGTGGGTAGTGGTGGCCGAAGAAGAGTGTCCAGGTAGGAATTTGTCAAATTAATTGTTCGCAACACTACAGCTTTAATGAATATCTGATTTGAGCTCAACAAATTTATATTTAAAACAATAAAAATAAATAGTAGATAAGAATCGTGTTCAACAAAGTCACGTTAAATTGCGTATTTGCTCTTTATCATGTTATCAGAAGTCTGTTAATTTTGCTTTGGTGTCAGTAATCTGTAAAATTTATTAAACAGTGCAAACAATCAACAATCAATGGTTCTGCAATTTGCATCTGACTCCTTCTTGTTTTAAATGTTGACATTGCTCTTCATGCCTATATCCCACAAACAGTATTACATGCAGCGTTTTTGTTGCAAATGTCATCAATTCAATATGGGCTGCCTTAAATGTAAATGGACGTGGCTGACAGATTATGAACCATCGATTTACTTATTTCGTATAATGAAACCGAAAAAGGATGTGCATTTATTTTATAACAATCTAAGTAAAAATATAACCATGTCACATTGTTGTATTTTTACGTGTTCCAGGCACATGCTGGGCCTCTGGAGATCCTCACTACTACACATTTGATGGAAGACATTACTCATTCCAAGGCGTCTGCACCTACGTCCTCGCCGAGTCTGTGGGAACCGACGGATTCAAGGTACACTTTGGCGGCGCTGGTTCTCACAGCCGAAAACTTATAAACCATTATATGTCCTCCTCACACCACACGAAACATTGTATAACATATGAGAGACGAAAGACCCACAGGAATTGTGATGATGTATAGCATGTTCTTTCATTGCAATTAATGTCAACTACGTTTCATTTAACGCCTATATTTTACCTTACCAACCTTACAGAAAGCATATATGCAGAAAGATTAAAAACTAAAATGTATACATAGATGTCCAACCCCACAATATAACACTATAATGTTTATCCTCTTAGATTGTGGTCGAGAACGTGCCTTGCGGTACAACTGGAGTTACTTGCACCAAGAAGGTTGTCCTTTCTTTCGGTAACACGACGATTAGCATGCTGAGAGGCATGCAGCCTACTGTAAACAACTTCACCATCACATCTGACGAATATGTTGCCAATGGTCTGACTATTATCCGGGCTGGTCTGTGGACATATGTTACCGCCACACATAAACAGGTTATCCTGCAGTATGATGAAGGTAATACACCTTTATAATTTCTCCAAATAAATAACACCTTGAATACCAGATGCTGGTAATCTATGTCACCCATTTACCAACAAAACTATTTGATCCTGTAATCGCTACGATAAGGATAGCAAGATAAGGATATAAATTGTTCCATTGAGAAATTTTGTTAATAAAATATATTCTTAAAAATATATTCATAATAACTAAAACACGCACCTGTATGTTTCAGGAACTCGAATCTTTGTCCACCTGGGCGACATCTGGATGGGCAAGGTGACTGGTCTCTGTGGCAACTTTGATGGTGATGCAAACAACGACTCACCAGCTACTCTAGCGCTGTTGGATTTTGGCAACTCCTTCAAAACCCGCTCCAGCTGTGCAGATGCACCGTACTTAGACCCCATTTCGGAGGAACCGTGCTATGTAAGAAACATATTATGCATAATGTCTTGTTACTTTTTTCTGTTCATAGCCTGTAAACTAATGACATATTGACACCCTCTCTCCATTTATACTTGCTTGAAACCTCTATTGTTAAAACATTTAGGGTTTTATCTATCACTTGGTATGTATGAATGATGCATATACACTTGCCAACTGAAGAATATTGTAGGTTCATGCTTCTTTTTTCAAAGGTAACCAATGTCATATATGTTTTTATGGGGCGGGGTATTGCTTATTGCACACGTAAGCTTGCAGAAATTGTTTTTTTATCCTAACTCTTCATTTTAGGGCGTAGAACACCGTGAGACCTGGGCTTTGGAGTCATGTGACCTGATTGTGAACGGCGACACATTTGCGCCTTGTCGGGAAGTGATGGACTCTGTCACTCTGTCCTATTACTACACAGATTGTCTCTATGATGCTTGCCGGTACGTTGCAAACAATTATATATCATTTAAAACTCTTTTTCTTTTTTTGTACTCCTGCTTAATGTTTTATGGTAATTTTAAGTACGTTAGCAGTAACATGTCACACAATTTTAAAGCAACATGGACAAGCTGGTCTTTGTTGTACTTTTTAGGTCTTGAACATACAGGTCCAACATTTACACCCCAATGAATATTGGATTAAACTAAAATGCTTAAATGTGTGTTTTTTCCTTACGAAGATAATGTCTTTAGAGTGCGAGGATCAAATGCATTATACTGTGTTTCTGGCTCATGACGTTTAAGGTTCATTATACAAATGCGCACATGAGATTGTCGGTCATAAATCAAACTGTAAGTGACCAGTGTGATGTAATTATTAAGATTCGTGTAAATCAGGAATTGCTTACACGTGGTGTTAGATACAGGGCTAAATGTACATACAATTAATTATATTGGTAACATTGAATACTGCAACAAGAATCGTTGTATACAACTATATTTTAAACTAAATATGTTGTATATCGATCAGGGACGTCCTAAAAGATTTATGTATTTTCTTTTCTTGTTTAAGATGCGACACTGGTGGTGATTGCGAGTGTTTGTGTACTGCTATCGCCAACTTCGCTGAAAAGTGTAACGAGCTCGGAGTTCATATCCGCTGGAGGTCGCAGAGACTTTGTCGTAAGTGCACTTGTTTCTTTCCGAGGCAATACAATCTTCACAATAGAAAATTAAAAATAGATCCTACTAGCAAGTACTTACCGTAATTTTGTTTACAAATGGTTTATAGATCAATGATCTGCTAAGAGTATAGAGCAATTTTTTATTATTTAAAATATTCTGTCCATCTGCGCGGATGATTTGCTTGTGTGCTTGTCAATATATTCAAGTCTCAACGCCACATTGCTCTGTAAAAGGTTAAAATCTGAATGCGTATTAATATTGCAACCCAGTAGTGCATTTACATTTACCTTATTATTATAGCCATGCAGTGTGATTACGGCCAGTGTATTCTGCCTGTGGCTCCCCATGCCCACAGACGTGTCAGAACATTGGTGGTGATCCGGATCCCTACTGTAACGGCCACCTCGTGTGTCGAGGGCTGCTTCTGTCCTGCTGGCAACCATCGCCTCAGGTTTGTGTAGCCATACAACTGCTTAATCGATAGCATACATGCTTTTTACTTGCATTTGTTCATATAATGAACATTTTCTTAAACATCAACCGACCCAGGTCATACAGAGGACCCATAGTATACAAACCATACTACGATTCTAATTCTATTAAAATTTTCATAGAATCACTATCTTCATTGTTCTGATTTCCAAACATTATCAGGCCTGCACTTAAAGCTGCTGCAAGTGTACTATCCTCATGAATTTCAGGTTAACAATTTCTATTGTTGTCCTTTTATTAATAGCCATGTATTGACACACGAATGTCATTTCAGTCGGAAATATTTCTTTTTGAATCAAAGACATAGTTGTTATCCTTTGTTTAAAGGTTTTAAGCCATACAATCTACTGAGTAACAATGTAATTGGTACAGAACAAGCAATGAAACAATAAGTATATGAAACAGAAGTCTGACCAAAACATTTTTAATTTGCCTCTTGTCGAATCGTAATTTAATTAAAAATAATCTAATAAACACCAGTAGAAACCCTTCAAAATCCAAACATATGCAATGATGAAATTTAAATGAAAAGAATGTGCGTATCGCAACGTTTAAATACACATATACCAAATATGTACTAAGACTAAGCATTCACTTTTTTTTTCTTAATTTTTCCTGTTAATACATAGTAAAGATTTTATCAATTAATTAATGATAGAGTTGTGACGGCTTTATCGGTTGAGTTGTAAGACTTGACAAAATGTGCTTTTTTATTTTCATTTCTTTACTCATTTTAGGCAAAAATGTGTTCATGATAAGATACCATATAAAACATAATCCCCTACATATATTTAATATTTAACAGGTGAAACATGTATCCCGGATACAGACTGCCCATGTATGTACAACCATATCGAGTATCCGACCGGAACCGTTCTCACCATGAATGGATGCATGAACTGGTAAGCAAAATGACTTGTTTCGCCTATGCTGTTGTATTCATAGTATACTCATTGATATATTCCTACATGAATACAATTCGCATTGTATCGCATGTGAAATGTAATGCCCTAAACATAATTTCAGCTACACTGTTTGACAGGTTGTTTTGAAGTTCATTGCAATTATAATCTCAAAACGTGCCTGTGCATTTACGATGTGATCTGAACATTCCGACAGTGTATGTATTGCCTAATGTAAAACTATTTTACTATCAGTTTTTCAAGAGTTGTATAAGTTTTCAAGATCCCTGGTTTTGTATTTCAGTACGTGCATTTCCGGAGCGTTTGACTGTGTAAGCGACAACTGTACCGGAGTTTGTTTGGACACAGAGTTCATGTGTGCCAATGGAGACTGTGTTGACCTCAACTACCAGTGCGATGGATTTGCTGATGTTTCGACAACAGTGACGAAGTCAATTGCAGTACGTTCTAGATTTTCTTTTTATATCTGTTAAATTGTCTTTTCATTTTGAATATGGTGTTTCATTCTCACCATAATAATATTAAACATTTAAGGACATACATTTTTATTTATAAATAATATTAACCATGTAACCTTTCGGGAATAGCTTATTTTGTAATGTAGATCTATTATTTGCTTCACATCACTTTATAAAAAAGGACACGTATAAAATGTTAGAACTATTACTATTAAATACTTTAATAAAATGTACATTTTAAGAATACATGTGTACATAATTATCATTGACGATGTTGTGATCACTAGATGATACAAAGCAATGTTGGAAACCCTTCTGACTTAATAATGACTGTTTACTGTGTGTTGTAGCATACACATGTTTGGCGAACGAGTTCCAATGTGGTCCTGGCAAGTGTATCGCGGACACAAACGTGTGTGATGGATATAACGATTGCCTTAACGGATTGGATGAGGCCAACTGTGGTAAGAGAAATACCAAATTGAAAAACATGTTATTCTGCTTGTCCGACAATTTATAATGAACACATAATTAATGTAATAACCACAACACACGGCGTATAAACTAACGAATACAATAAGAACTTAAACGAATATATACACTTGACATAGTTTTGAAATTTAGGAAAGTTACTTAAAAATTATATAGTTAATAAGTTTATTAAGATATCGTGTTTTGCATAGTATACCCCCCCCCCCTTTAAAGTATACCCCGCAATTTTAATGATTTGTTCAATTTTTGGTAATAAATAGACCGCACCATTATAAACCCCCGCAACATAGTTTGCAAAACTTAAATGTAAGGAAACCATATCCTCAGGTCAAACATGTCAATTGCATTCCTGTATTACACCAAGTCAGTGTGACCTGTGTTATGTAACACCAATTCATGGATCAACAATCCTCCTCTCTTAGCTGCACAACAACAACAACAATGACAACAACAACAACAACAACAACAAACTGACTCCTTGTTGGTCGCACAGTGCAAGCCCGGAATTTAAGGGGGGAGTAAAGAGAGAGTCGGCGAAGATCAAAGGGAAACATGTGTATCTTTTTGATGGGCTCACTGATAAGAAAGATAAGAGGCGGGTAAACTTTAGTACATCAAGTAACAACAAACCGGCCACCTCTAGTTTTATTTAGGCCAACTCCTCGCTAAAGACAATTCACTTACATTTGCTATCAATCATCTGAAGTTGTTATGACAAGCTAAAAACCCATGTGTTGAGAGCGAGGCATGCAGAAAATTTCTTACCTAATAGCTTCTCATAAAATGTTTCACTGCAGAATATCGATCGATATTTTCAGAAGCTTCATGTAAAAATTCCAATATCTAGAACACCAATAAGATCTTATGACTTTCCTTTATACAAGTCGTACCAATACGAATTTAATGAACACGTTCATGAATACTAATGCAATAGTATGAATATGGTAAAAACAACAGAAGCAGAGTTCATAGAAAAATACAGATCGATAGTATTTTATAGACTGGCCCCCAACCAAAATACGATTTTGTTGATAAATTCCGCGCTCTGAATGATAACCCGCATGCTCTGATTCTAAAGAAAAAAGTCGAGGGGTATATTCCGAAAAATACGTTATTTAGTTTTGACAGTCTCATTAGGTACCGACGTGTAAATCGTATTTGCTTATTAAGCTTTAAGTCTGTAGCGTTAAGTAATATTACATTTGGATATAAACTTCTATGTGGTATTACTAACAGTATTGGATTTTGACTTGTTTCTGTCCTTGCACAAACAGAACCACAATGTGAGGAGTCAGAGTTTACCTGTGTTTCGGGCGTCTGTATCCCATGGGCCTATAGATGTGATGGAGAATTCGACTGTGGTGCCATGGATTTCTCGGATGAACACAACTGCACAAGTAATTTAAATTTTTATGACTGCAAACAAGCTGTTTACATTTTGTTTTAAACATACAATGTTACAAAAATTATATGAGAAATGTACTTTAAGTATGAATATCAGTAACAATTGTACCAACGTGATATATTTACCAATTGCAATACAATGTTCTTCAGTATGCGTTGTATCGTCTGGAGAAATTATTTTATTTATATGTTCCTTTATGATTTCAAAAGACTATCATGTTTTAACTGTTTAGTTATATGCTGTTAGATTGGCATAAGCTTCGGGTGCTTGGCTTCCCATTCGTTGGGATCTCCATTTCTGGAATGCCTATTTGGAAGCTCTTCAAGGTTTTGTTTATATTTTATTTTTACCTATCACAAAGACATAATTGCAACAAATCTTAAGTACTGTAACAAAGTATTTGTTGTCTTCATGCTTATAATAATATAGTTCTTTTTCAATATATTAATACTGTTGTATTTGCATTCTCTAGTTGTGACAGAGTGTGCTGCGGTAAGAGAGTTTCGTTGTGACACCGGCAACTGTCTGCCTCTCACTATGAGGTGTGATCGTCATGACGATTGTGGCGATGGCAGTGATGAGATCGGTTGCAGTAAGTAAAAAGCGTTTATTACAGTACAATATACATATAGAATATAATACAGCAGCATTTTGAGAATTGGGTATCGTTGATATGAGTTTATTTTAGATATTGTAAACATACATTGCCAATTGGAATGTTAAAAAGTATGCTTATACTGATTAGGTTTAAAAGTGGTCCAAACTACATTTTACATAGTATGTTGTGTGCCTGTTGCCGAAGTGAACCTATGCATCTTACCACCAATAAGGTAAGCGGTGCAAAATAAACATATATACGTTGTAAGGACTATCAACAGATACACTGATTAGAACCTTAAGTGCATTTTTCCTAATCGACGCTCAGTTGCATTTTGGCTGTTGGTTTTAGACTGTACGTGCACAGACCCTAGTCAGGTGATCTGCGGCAGCTGTGAGAAGTGTATCGACCCCTACATGGTGTGTGATGGTGTGTATCAGTGTGAAGACGGATCAGACGAATACGGCTGTGGTAAGCTATGTCCTAATCTGATATATCATCATTTACAATGTTAATTATTGCAGACATATTGTATAGCATTGAATAGTGTGTACTTAATGTCACTACAATGTTTTAAACAATCCATTCTTAAATGATGTCATATCTTACATAATGGTTGCCGATGCAGCGCCATTTATCATTTTTTAATGTCTGTTCTTGTCGTTTTATGTTTAAGACTTCGTACCACTTCAACTTTGTATCACATATTTTAAGAACTTTGGCAACTTCTTACCACGTATGCTAAATAGGTTTTGTTTACATTGGTGCATGGATTTTAATGGATCATCTTAAACTTCTTGAATTTCTTGAAACAATTTAGGTTAAATTAACTAATTAAATCTTGAAAAAAATCAATCAGACAATATATAGTACCATTGGGGCAATCTTTTTCATTTTTGAAGGTCAGATGTTTGATAATTTTTCAACAACCTAACTCCTCATGAGATTGTCTATTCCTTGGATGTCGGTCAATGCCGAAAAATCTACTTTACTGTTTATAGCATAAATTGGGCGCAATTTGATGTTTTGCATTGATGCTTTTCTTATATATTAATCTAAAACATGTATATATATCGTCTCTCCCATTTAGTGTGCTCTGAGACCGAGTTTGTGTGTGATGACACTGGCTGTATCAACGGGACCCAGAAATGTGACGGCGTACCCGACTGCCAGGATGGCTCAGATGAGAACAGCTGTCTTACCACCACCACCACCGCTGGTTAGTTTTGGACTTGTCTTATTTGTTTTGTTGTTGACTGTGAACATACAAAACTTGTCCTTTTTTGTTGTAAAATGTGTTTACATTTAAATTAAAAAAATATTTTAGTCGATCGGGGATGTATATCACAACAAAACACTTGGAAAATATATTTAAAAACCTATCATATTATTTATGTCACATAACCTCATATTAAATAAAGAAACTGATAGAATGACACAAAAGTACCCTTTATTCCCTTAGCTGCCCCTAGCACCACCACGGCGACTCCATGTGTCTACATCAATGCTATGAGTGATTCTCTGGCCATCCCTGTATCCGCTATCCAAATCGATGACCTCAGTGCGAACCCCAATAGAGAGGACATCAGACCTGGTGACACCCCGTTGGAGGTCTACAACGACAATGTTACGGTAGGTTGAATTAAAAGTCCAAATATATTTCATACTTTTAAAATGTTTCGAATATTATCAGATTAACCATACGTCTTGAATAAACAAATTTGCAATGTTATGCATTGTGGACTTATTCGTTGTAGTCATAATTTTGTATTTACACGTGTGATATTTGTGATTAAAATATGCAACTGCTTAAATATTTGAATAAGTTTTATGTTAAATAAAATTTCTGACTGTCTATCTGTCTGCAGGATTTAAAAATAATTGTTATAAATAAAGAACGTAGGCTAAACATATTAAGGCCTATAGTAACACATTTTAGACATGCTTGTCAAATCGGTCCAAACCACCAGACTTTATGTCAGTTTCTTTTCCATAGTCTTTGTTTCTGGTTTTTACCTCAATAAGAATATATGAAAAGTCCTATGAGCGTTGCAACATATACCAAACTCCGAAAAGGCACAGGGCAAAGTTATTTCACATGCAAGCCAAGTGAAAAGCAAAAACAAATTTGTGATGAGTCATTTAACCAAAAGAGCAAATCCGACAGTTACCGCCTTGGAACGGACAGTCGGCAATATAAGTCGACAGGGGTGCTTAAACCGGTTTTACTGAGCTGTAACCTCGCACTTCCTGGTGGTTTTCGCAAAGGCAAGCAATGAAAACAAAAACCTATCTATTTGAATACAATATGTCCAATCGCTGTTGTTTACTTTTATAAGTTATGACGAAAGTAGTGACGTCATTGAACAATAATGTCCACACAGTGTTTAGAAAAGAAACGGGTATCATTTCGATTATAAAAAAACTTCAGAAAAATGGTTAATTGTATAAGTGAAATTAACTTTGAATTAACAAAAAGCATGATCCTTATAGGATGTAAAAAGATACTGTAAATAATAGGAATATATAGCAGTATAAACATTTCAACATATATTTATAGTTTAACTATTGCATCAAAAATGTTGGTACAAAATGTAGTTTAAGTATAAAAACAACATATAATTTTCTTAACATTCAGATCACGATCAACCTGCCACCGGGCACTCCTATCGAGGCTGTGTGGCTGCCAGTGAACATCAACATTGGAGGGTACACTGTCGAGATTCTGGAGACTGGGATGAATGAGACCACACCTGTCAATGACGGTGCCGTGAGTAGAATTGTGTTCAAAACACCAACTTATAACAATTAATTACAGTTAAATTTATTTACAAGTTCAATTTAAGACTATACATATGTAAGCAATTTAATGACACATATTATATTCTTGGGTGCCAGTTTTCAATTTTCTAAATAATTGAACGAAAATATACATTAAGAACTTGAAATTATTTTTCATCGACATAAGTTTACGCAAATGTTTTTGTATGTATTCTTTCCATAAATCGCATGCTTCTAATACAAATTAATGACTCTGACGACTAATGACAAATTATTAAGTGTAACATCCTGAAATATTTAATGATTTGTGTCAGTGACCAGGGAAGTGGCTTTATTTGTTATAAATAATTTAAATAGGAAAATAAATAAAACTTGAAATACATGTACACGAATGCTCTATTTGGAAACTAAGTAAATGGACGTCTATATTGTGGTTTTCCAGATCTATGAGCCAGACCAGCGACTGCAGTTTGATACCACTTATCCTGTATATGCCGACCAGATTATCATCACTATAGTAACCAAGGAGAACATGTCTGAACCCATGTACCTTGAGGTTGAGGTCCGAGCCTGCATAGAAGGTAAACTTTAAATTATACATGATTCACTAAAGACATAAACTAACATAATGATAATAAGGCCCGATAATGAAAGTGTACGTAATGATTTTTTTCTCAAAATATTTTTTCATATTGTCTTTAAGCTTATTCTATAAAATCGTAATTTTAGTTAAACGAAAATCAAATGTTAGTGTTAGAATGCCACAGAATCAAAATGAAATCACTTCTAATGATACATAATATGCAAAACCTTTGTTTTTATTCATGTATTACTCGTTGCTAATCAGTAATGTATATGTTTTCAGTTGAAGTCAGCACAACAACAGCAAGCCCTACAACTGGTAGGGCTTTTATTTGTTTTATCTGTTTGATAAGGGAAATGCAGACCAACATTAAAAATTATATTTGGCAAATTTATTGATAAAATGAACGGAATAAAGAAATCCTGTTAGCCAGTAACTTTTATTTTTTGCAATAATTGTTAAATATCATATTTCGAACAATGCCTTAATGCCTAAATTCACATTTTAAAATTCTCTGCATATGTTCCTGATGAACATGTGTTCATCTTTTAACAACAAAGGCATACACATTTTACAATGTTATAATATTTAACCATAAGCACAGCAAGAGCAACTGTATAACACAAAATGATAGAGGATACTTAATAATAATAATTTTGCAATAATACCAACAGCAACAAAAACCTCTGAATTGAGTTAAATAAAAAATTATGACATGTTTAATCATGTTTCAATTCAAATTCAGTTCTATCTACTGAGCATGCCGCTGCCACCACACAGAAAGTTAGTGTGTCGTTCACCATGAGAACCGGTAAGACATTTTAGAAGTGTGTATGAAAAGAGTCGTACTTTAAATTATCACATAATTCCCCTTATTTTTCATTCAGTACACCCATTACATGTTTTGCTATAATACACTAGTGTAATACAGCTTTTTAATTGATGATGTCAGCAACGTCGTCATAATGCATCTCGTCTAACAAATACCACTATTTCACCAAGTATTGTTGAAATTTCATAAAATCAACAATTCTGTGTGGTTCTTTAAATAGAAAATATACTTCTCTATTCTAAATACAATGTGGACATTTTTTTTTCAAAAATATCACTGCTTTCTATTAACAACGTCATACCGTATTTCAGAAAACGTCAGTCATTGACATTTTTATTGATCGGTTTTCTTTCCATTGCTTGCATTTGAGAAACCCCTCAAGAAGTGCGAGATTAGATCTTTGTAAAACCGGTTTGAGCTTCCGCAGTCAGTCCCTTTTGCCGACTGACCGCTCCAAGGCGATAACTGTTTGGTTTGCTCTTTTTGTTTAATATCTCATCCTATATTTATGCTTAGTTTTACATTTGGCTGGCAACTGCATACCTTTGTTCTATACCTTTTTAAATGTTGGTATATGTTACAATGCTCAAATGACTTTGTCATATTTCCTTATTTATTGTACCTTCTACACTGGTACCTTTGCTAACTAAGCTAGGTGCTTAATGTGCTTGATAACTGACCACTATAATAGACATTCATTGTATCTGCTACACTGGTACCTTTACTGGCTAAGTTAACAGCCTGTTAACTGACCACTATATTAGACATTCATTGTATCTGCTACACTGTTACTTTTACTGGCTAAGTTAGGTGCCTGATAACTTGACCACTATGTTAGACATTCATTGTACCTGCTTCACTGGTACCTTTACTGGCTAAGATAGGTGCCTGATAACTTGACTACTATATTAGACATTCATTGTATCCACTGGTACCTTTACTGGCTAAGATAGGTGCCCGATAACTTGACCACTACATTAGACATTCATTGTATTTGCTACTCTGGTACCTTTACTTGCTAAGTTACCAGCTCGTTAACTTCACCTCCATATAAGTATAGGTAAATAAGACTTGTTTTACCTTCTATGATTTTGTGACTCAAATAAAGCTGGATGGACTCAAGACCACAGTTGCTATGTCGATCTGCATTTTCTGCCATTCTTTGTATTTATTTTTGTATATTTGTCGAAATCAATGCTATAATCAATGTTTGTTTTCCATGTCCACTGTAGGAGAGACCACCGTGTCTGCAAGTGTTGTCTCAACAACGCCTACCCCCACTACCACACCAGGTGTGTATTTATCTTTTCCATTTACCCTCCTCCTAATAGTCATTATTATGATCCTCAATGTTTTATAAATGGTTAAATATGTAAATAGGTATATCCATGTGTAAGCAGGTGTGCAAATCTGATCTTTTCAATCATCCAAGTTTTTTCATCGGAAGCAAATTAGGTGTGGCCTTCGTTTTTATAGCATTCCATGAAAACAACAATAAAATATCAGACCCAGTCAATTTTTCATGAAATCTAAATTAAATAACTTGCTAGATCGTCAAAAGAACTAAATTTAAAGACTTTGTTATGTTTAGTCCTAAGTTATTTCTGCAAAGATAACAAACTTAATAAGGTAGCTGGTTGTGGCTATAGGAAAGAATAAACATGTATTAGTGAAATCAATTTCTGTAGCAATTTTATAGCCTTTCTTCACATCGATTTCATATTTAAACTTGTAATTTTGATTTTCGATCTATTTACACTTTTTTCAGTATGTGAAGAGCAGATGCTAGAGACATTATCTCCTTATGTCAACGTAACATCCTCATCTGACAGCCCTGGAAGCACTGGCAGTGATGCCTTATTGAACTCTGGCGCACGATGGTCCCCTGATATCAACGATGTTGACAACGTACTGACGCTGGACATCATCAGTGACGGACCAGCTTCAGTGTATAAGATTTTCGTTACTGTAGAAAACGTCGCGGTTGTGGACCTGAGTTATTATCTCGATAATGGCACGACATACGATGCAGTACGTATCAATGCTTAATTTGAGTGTAACATTTATGTTAATTTCTGTCGACTGACATTACTGACCCTACTTACTAAAATGATGACATGGCAGAAATAATTTTTCCCCTAACAATATCAAGCACGCAAGATGGTTTATGCTTTGTTTCATTATGAGGTATAAATGAAGCAATACTAATTAAAATAGAAATAAAAAGACAATAACAACAACATCCACAAATTGACTACCAACAACTTGACCGTTTTGCTGAACGAAATGTTGTGTTTTTTATCCATTTAAAATAGATGTCATGAACTGACCTCCTCACTAAGTTGTTTTCGACTTTAACATATTTTTACTTCTTACTTTTATTTCAGCCTTCCAGAATGATTGATCAACCAGTGGCCGAACTCACATTTGAGACAACTGCTGGAAAGTTGGCTGACAGTATTGAAATAACCTTCGTACCCACTGATCCGAATGTTGCACCTGTTGTTTATGAACTGTTGGTTGTGGCTTGTCTGAAACCAGAGGGTAGGACGTCTTCTGTGTTGTTAAATTATGCAGTTTACTTTTAACTTGTGCTACAAGGAGAATAATGTATGCAACGTTGTAGTGACTTAATGTATATGGGTATTAAAACTGTCTAAACTTGTCCATAAATACTCTTATTCATAAGTACATTCAACCCCTGTTAAAGCCAGGTGTAAAATTTGGAAGGCTGTTTGCAATGATATGAATATAAAAATGTCAGAGTTTAACTCAGATTGATCAAATATCAGTCAAACCTTTAGATCCATATTTTATATTTTAAATCCATATATATGCACTTACCGTAAGTATATTTCATCTTGGAAATGTTTTTTTCTCAGTTACATCCACACCAGTGTCCTCAATACCGCCAGTCACATCTGGATCCCCACCCAGCACCCCAATCCTAACAAGCACACCTGCCAGCAGCATCACGGTAGACATTTGTTTTTATTTAATAAACAAATTACTTTTCTGGATATATTGTAAGATAGAGTTATTTAAGCAATAAAGATTATTAAAGAATTTTGAAAAAAGACGTTGCGCTAGTTCCATTCGACATATTGTTGACTTTTAATGCCATGAAGCTCCAAATCTTTTACTTGTGTTATTTATGAATGTCAGTGTGCTCATTTGATTAATGGCTTAAGCATGATTTGATGCCAGGCTACTTGTATTTACAACGTGAATGAGTCTTCTACTGTATATCTCTAGTACACATGTGGACCCAATCAGCAGTTGTGTAACTCTGGCAACCAGTGTGGGTACCTGTGTGATGGTATGATAGACTGTGATGACGGAAGTGATGAGATCGGATGTGAAGGTTTGTAAAACTATTCGTCAATGGGTCAGCCTACTAATGTTTTCTTTAAAAATGGTGTTTTTATGTTGCTTGAAGAAAAGACTTGACATGCAGAACATGCAAGTTTGTGAGTAATTATCCCGTTGTGCGTTTAACCAACGAGTTTTTTGTGACTCTTTCCATTATCTGATTATACTAGTTAAAAGGTAATGTAGAGAACTTATTGTATATTCGAAAACATTGGGTCTTTTTACGCAAAACATTTGGATTGTTAATGTGCAGTAATGTGTAACCATTATTTTGTTTCGTAGTTAATTTGTTGATTAAGAAATATGCATTGGTATCTATTGTTAAAAATAGCTTTTTTTGTGTAATTTCAGTAACTACATCAGCGTCATCTGCTGCAGGTATGTATACTCTATGATATTTTCTCTTTAAAATGTGGCATAAAATCAAATCCTGTATCTTTCAGTTAAGTGCAACGATCTCAAAGTATGAACTTTTTTATTCTGAATAATTTTTACTACAATCTGACCTTTGGCGAAATGTTGACATTTGTCCTTAAAACGTTGGTTCAGATTTGTTATGTTTTAAAGTTACTAGAGTAATAATGTTACTAGAGTTACTAGAGTATTGAAGAGATATAATTCATTCATTGCTCACAGGGACCACTGCCAAACCTGTCACTGGACTGAGCATGACTGCTAGTAACACAGAAACGTTACCACTGTTCTCATCAGGTAAATATTTATGATGATATGTTTGAAAATTTAAATACGATGCTGTTATGATAATTTGATTTTCTGCCTAGTCATGTAGAGGATTTCTTTCAGACCTGAATGATGTCATTTTGACGACTACATTCTGCAAGTTTATTTCAATGAACAACTTTCAAGAGTTATATTTAGTGGAAATAACCCACATGACATAAATGACGTAATCTTTCAGGAATGAGTACCCTAAGAACCAGTTCTTCTACTTCTCCGTACTATACCACTACTTCTCCATTGCCAGTGACATCTCTGCCGGTACCATCTGTCACGAGCTCTCAGGTGTCTACAGTAAGCACCCCACCCGCGTCATCTGCAGTCACCACTGTGGCCTCGCCTAGCGGCACACTGACTGTACCCAGTGGTACCTCAGGTCCACCGTCCACTGGATTCACCACGCCAATCATCTCAACATCTCTCCCATCTGGTACAACTGTATCATCTGCCATCTCATCTGCCCCATCTGGTACTGGACCAACAGCCTCCGCACCATCCTCAGTTCCCGGAACGTCCGCATCTGCGGCTACCACTGGAGTGTCCTTATCAACCGGCGGATCATCCGGTACAACTGTCTTCCCAGGTACTGGCACAACACCAGCTAGCGGGACAACTGTCTACACATCGGCCGGTCCAGGTATCACAGAAGCCAGCATATTCGTACCATCTACCACGACTACAGTGTCTCAACCATCATCTCAGTCAGTCTCATCAGGAGGATCGCAAGCTGTTGCACCCTCCGGAGGCATTACGGCTGGTTACTCAACTACAGGTAGAAATCAGTCTTGTGTGCTTGCTAACTTTCAACATCTCTCGATCATGTAACATTTGTATTTGAGTTTAATAAACCATGATCAAATTCATGATCTATATTTGTTTGTTTAAATGTGGTATCCGACAGTTTAAAACAAAACTATTTTCATTAAAAATCTTAGTAAACAATTGTTATTTCAACAGATCTCGAAATATCATGGTTATCGATGTCCTACATCTGTTTGAAAAGTGAACCATAACGCCACAATCGTCATTAAAACATATATTTCCTATCTCCGTCACGCTGCACAGTTAGATATTTTTATACCAAGCAAACCACGTGACTACGTATGTTTATAACTCATACACGTCATCCGGTGTGATGTCGATGCCTATTTTAGCAGGAATCTAAAATCTTTCTTACTTATAGAGTTGAAAAGAATGGGCATTTTAAGTGACGACTACCGAGTTTTACTGCCTAACAATTGAGATAATGTTGAAAATCGTCAAAGATTAGACTAAAGTATGATTTTTTTTTCTTAAGACATTATGCACAAATACCCCACACAGAGGTCAGATATAGTTACACATATCAGATATAGGCAAACTGTCGGATACAACTTTAAGCTGTTACGAACTCCTGAATGAATGAAGTCATCTCGAAAATTTTAAATCCAGCTTTCAGAAAAGTTCCTTATAAAATGTTGATCAACTATTTTCTTAAAAGCTATTTTTTCTTATTTTAAATAATAAAAATCTACATCAATAAAATGCTCTCATGCCTTGCAGCAACAACAATCGCTGGTGAGACTACTGCCGCTACTACGGTGATGACGTCAACCATCTGTAATGAAGTGGACCTTATGACTGACCAGAACTTTATCACAGCCGACCAGATCACCACTGACAATGAGCAGGCAAACGCTCAAATTGATTCAATTAGAAGTATGATTTGAATTATATGTAGAGATAAACTCAACCGCACAAATGCTTGTTTTACTTAGGCTTTGGTCAGTTTAAATTACAAACTAAAGCATGTGTTTATACAATTTAGTAAAACAAATGAAAGTGCCGCACTTTTAACAGCGAGTACATTGTCAGGGAAATATATATTAAAATCTAGCCAGTCCTAGGATTAATGCATTAATGTATATTCACTTGTTTTATGCAAAATGATAATGTTTTGAAAAGACATGGTTTCATAAAAAGCAGGGGATAGCGATATTAAATACAGATAAATATAATTTCTATGGAATACAAGTTAATAAAATGTACTAGATGCCGTCTACTCTGAAAATAAAATCAACCCATAAATGCGAAAGGTATGCGCTAATAAATCTGACATACATTAAGTACAAGACTTCAATCGGAAAATATAATTATATAAAATACAAATAGACGAATTGGCGCAAATCGGAAAAAGAATTGCAAATCAACTGATAAAGGCATCCTATTGTCACTGAATGCTGTTTTTTTTAAATATTAAAAGTTTTGCTTAGTCCCGCAAAGCAATGAAATTGGTACAAAACAATTCAAAAGAACTACGCATCTTTAAAAGCTGTAACGGGGAGTGTAAAACAACGTGTCTGCAGGGATTATAATATAAATGTGACTGTCATTTTCAGGTGGCGATGCCGGATCTCCACTAGTTATACCAGATGACAAGATTACAGTTACCATTGACGTAACGTCAGATAATCTTATCTACGTTAAGCTGAATGACGTTGTAGATGTCCAGGATGTAACAGTCACTTACATAGCTGATGGAACAGTTGTAACTGTTCCTGTGGTGGTAAGTTAACTTAACACGATATGATAATTCTTATCACATCAATGAAAAAATGCAAAATGCCATTCAGATACTCTCGTTTCAAATTACACATATCATTCATTGTGAATTGTTTGTTTTTCCATATAAAAAATATTTTCTCACTTGAAAAAATATTTTCCTTTAATTTAAAATAGTGCCATGAATCGAAAATTTCACGGTTAAGGTCTGTTTATCAACTCTTACACCCCACCTGCAGAACAATAAAAAAAAACACAAGCGAAATATTATTGCTATCTAATTTCTATAACCTGGAGTTCTGATATTGACAGTTAAAATGCGGTAAGGTCCTTTCCCCCCCTTTGTTGACAGCGCTTTCAAACAATGTTAATATCATGTCATAAACCACTTAAGCAATATCTATGTGATACAAAATGAAACAATGTCAATATATTGAAATAAACTAAAATAAACAATGTTATTTTCATGTCATAAACCAATTAAACATGGTCAATTTCATGTCATAAACCAATTACCATTTCCTTACCAGAGCGAATCAGAAGGTTTCGAAGTGGATCTGCCGAAGATGAACATTACGGAGATTACTTTGATTGTAAAGAAGTTGCCTGAAGCAGAATTCATGGCATTCACTGTAGAAGTACTGGCTTGCGAAGAAAGTAAGTTCTCGTTTTCATTGAATTGCTCTTTATAGGTGAGTGATATGTTGTAATGGTGCCTTTGTTTACTTTTTAATTGGTCGCCATTATTACGATATATTTACAATATTTAGATTTCTCAGACCGCAAAAGGTACAAACTTCGCTTTGCCTGAATGTTTTTAAAAACTGTCTCAGGTAAAGTAAAACACTAAGCCGTACGTAAAGTTGATTGTGAGAGTGAGTAATGGTTAAAAAGCATAACAGAAAACTCGGGTAAAATTTAAAATCTTCAGAATCACAGTAGATTTGAGCCTTATTGTGTACAACAGTTTCTAAACATATTTGTTGCATGTTCATCACAACTGAATGAGAATGATGCCTATAAATTCAATTGAACATTTGGTTTGTTTATTATTTAAAACGTCAACCTTTTTAAAGTCTCTTATTGGGTTGTTTGTAAGTATAAGGAATTGCTGTGAATTGTAAGTCAGTTGGGTTTAAACATGCTTTAAATTCATAATAAACCGTTGCCCCTATCCTATATTAAAATATACTGTCCTTTTTCCATTGTTGTTGTATTCCCTCATTCTTGTCAACACCAGTCACAACTGCCTCCACGATTTCAACGACGACCATATGTCTAAATGCAAATCTGATGGAAAATCCCTCACTGCTGAGCCCTGACAGCATTACAACAGATGATGAAACAATAAACGCTAACATAGAACCAATTCGAGGTATGTGACTTTGCCTTAAGGCATAGTTTAATTTATAACAATATTTGCTACTTTTATTGTATTGGCGTTTTTAAATCTTTACTAATCCTTAGCCATTGGGGAATCGCATAAGCAGTAAAATAACTGATTAAGTACGATGTACATAATAAAACTACATTCTGGTACAAAGAAAGTATAAAACGAATGCATATAACTTGTTGTATATGGATAAGTTAAAGCTACAAGTCATTTTGTAAGTCCTACAACCCGAGTAGTAGCTCACTGACAGCAATGCAGTTAAGGATAAGTATGGAATTCGAATGCTAATGTTACTGATGAGAGTGTTTTCACTTCTGAGACTAGATATGATGTTCTGGCTTTGAAGGTATCGACGATAATGTCTTGGTTGTGGACAAGCCAACGCTTGAAGTGACGCTGAATGTGTCCACTGACAAACTGACATATCTTGAGCTGGCTAACGTTGACAATGTAGACAACATTACCGTGGCATACCTGCCACAAGGATCAGATACACCCATCATACTAACTCCAACTCCGGTATGCTTGAATTAAATTGAAAATTATGAACGTCATCTTTAACTTATAATTGATAGTTGTATGCCTAATATATAATTCATATTTATATAAACTAGTCCTGTATGTTTATGTTCCTTGGTTTAGCATCCGCTCCATTTCAAAGAGGTCGCGGGCTGGAATTTGGTTAAGACCAGTTAAGTCCTTTCATATTGTCCGATTATGGATGAGTTAATCTGGAGGCAAGATAATTTGACTATGTCTTCACAATTTACTGAATCAAGTGAATGCTGTAAAGCTTTGACATCATGGGACGATGGAATGACAAGGAGCAGCCTCAGGAGATAGCATTTTATTAAAAAAAACAAACAACAAAACCACAGACCTAGAAAGATGTTGTAAAGAAAGGTTATAGTTAATATTTGGTACAAGAATTACATTTGGTTTGTTAGGCTACAACTTGTTGAATAAACCATAAAGATTAAATGTGCCTGCTGTAATGTTTTTGAACAGGTTATTAGCATATTTATATTATCTTCCCTTCTGTAAACATAAGCTGTGTGTTTTAGGAGGAGCCCTTCAAAGTCTACTTGCCATCTGACATCGTCATCGACAACATCGTTGTTCAGGTGTCAAGGGACAACGATAGTCTTCCTATGGAGTTCACAGTAGACCTTCTTGGATGCATAGAAGGTTTGTTTCCTACACAATAACCGTTACAATATACATTCTTTCATACTCAAAGACCCAATGAATGTAAAGTTGCCCACTTGTTTTTCATTAGCATAGCAAAGTAAATGGAACTGCAATAACTTATGAAATCTGTGGCAATTAACATCTTGCTGTGTGCACACGATATCCTTTCAGTATTGCAACTAATTATGAAAACTTAAAAACATGTTAACTGAAGTTTATATTAAAGCCACATAAGGAAAATTAGGAAAGTTAAGTTGTGGACTTACTTTCTTTTGTCTCAGTATATTTTATTTTATTTTTAGAAAGTGATAAAATTGATCTGTTTTCATATTTCAGAGGTCTCAACCGTCACTACGGGAGTGTTTACGTCAATGGTCTCTGCGACCACACCGACTGTGTCTTCTGCACCGTCTGTGACATCAGGCGCGCCTGTGACGTCAATACCCAGCTCTGCGTCTACCACGGTGTGTGCAGAGGTTGACATGATGAAGGACGACACATTGCTTCCATTGGAGAATGTCACCTCAAATCACCCTACCCTGGATCTCGAGCCAATAAGAGGTGGGCACAAATTCTTACAATAAACAAGAGTAACATCGTATTATAAAAGGTATTTAAATATGGCACCGACAGCATCTGCGGTGTACACACATGCATACACAATGAGTAACTGAACAGAAATGTTTACAACGATCTTAACTGATAATGTAGGTTAAATCATTTAATAAGAAATAGTTCTCAGTTTTAAATTAGACTAATACAGATAACATATAATTTTTATTAAAAAAGAAAGGTATTTTATACATTTAGACTAACTGCTATAACCAGAGAGTCCTTATTTTTACATGAACATGTTGACATGGTTTTATAAAGTCGTATGTTTTACATTTCTTCCAATGCGTTTAACTATCCAGGTATTAATGGCAGCGTACTAAGTGTGGACACTGGTACTTTGGAGATTACAATGGACGTTGACTCAGAAGACCTTACTTACCTGCAACTGGACAGTGTAACCAACGTAGACAACATTACAGTCGAATACTACCCGGCTGGAAGCCTAGTCCCCGTTGTGCTTACAGCAGATGAGGTCAGGACAGTTTCTATAATACATTACATGCAAGCAAATTAAACAACAGTAATCAGATACATGGTATGACGGTATTGATGGGAAGTGTCATATTTTTAGTAAATTGGCATATTTTAAACATTGACTGAAAATGCACCTTGCTAAATATAATTGTATTGACAATCGAAACATGTGAATCAATTTAAATTACATTTAGAACAGTTTCCTGTGTATGATGACTATTAACTGTAATAACATATAATCGTAATTGTATCACCTTTTATAAACAAAGCGATAGTAAACGTTTTCACTTTATTGTAACAGCCAGTTTAACAATATATATGACAAGACCTTCAAATAAAAAGCCTTTGTGTTTTCTTGCAGACTAACGACTTTAAAGTAATTCTGCCACAATCGCCCATTGGTACACTTGTTCTTACTGTGAATCGTGACACCTCCGACGAGCCAATGTCATTCATTGTCGATGTAGTGGCTTGTGTACATCGTAAGTACATTACAACGTCCATTTGTATGAAATGATATTTAGTTGCTTTGAATCGGGAAAGCGTCAGCTCCAGGTACGGGTGGCTCCGGTTTCGATCCCGGACTCGATCCAAAGTCGCAAAACAGTGGTAGTGGTACAGCTCCCTTGCTAACACTCAAGCAAATGTAAGGGTAGTTCCACGACTGGTTGGTCCGGTGTCAGGATACTGTGACTGGATGTGGTATCACATCAGGTGTTTACAGCATGCAATACACAGTGAAGGCAGCACTACATCTGCTTCAAGTGGACACCGTCTCCAGATAACGGAAATATTTTAGTGGGACGATAAACCCAATAAACAAACAAACACACAAACTAGCTGATCAGCAAACGTTCATGCTAATGCATATTCCGTGCTGCTCGCTGAAAACAATATACCAGTAACTTTTATATTGTATTTAAGCAACTGTTATATTTCTTATCATTTTTTTCTTTTTTCAGCATCATCAACTAGCCCTGTTACCTCAGCTCAAGCAAGTACAGGTATGTTATTATAAGAATGTCTTCATAAAAGTCATGCTTAATAACTGCTGCAAATAAATTGTTTTAGTCTTTCAGTGACATGTCAAATGTTTCTTGAAGCAGTCAAAAGAAACCAAGTTTAATTGTATCTAGGGTAGAAGGTTATCATATCGACATGCTAGGTATGTTTTCAGACGGTACTTACCGAAAACAAAAAATATGTATAGATTCGTTAAGGTGCAATCTTTTGCGAGAGGTTTATAGCTTAAGCAATGGCAATTTCTAATAGAATTTAAGAATTATTGTCACTGATTTCCAATGTAGGGTCACCTGGAACTGGTGTGGTTTCAACAGTGTCATCTGTACCAACTTCAGGCACGACTGTGACATCAGGCGTAACATCTGTTCCTGGAACTGCTTCTACAACGCCAGGTAATACGCTAAGTGTTTCATACGGCCAATTTCATTTGTTTCAAACATACACTTAGGAAACATCAAACAAAACACCGATACCACAATCCTCTCATGATTTGTATATGTTTTGCATTCTGTGTCCGTGTTAATGGTATATATGTTTAGACAATACTGGTAAAGATGTGACAGTTGATCCACTATAACATATGAAAACCTGCATGTTATAATAAGACTTATGTCACATGATTTTCTATTTCTCAGTGTGTGACGATGTAATGATTGATAACAACTCACCATACGTGAACGTGGAATCTTCTTCAAATGCGGAAGGAGTGAACCCTCAGGACGCGTTGGACGGTTCCGACGGAAGCTGGACACCTGCAACTGACGACACAGGGGAGATTACTCTTACGTTGGATATTTTGAGTACCGAACCTGCAGATGTAACATCAGTCTCTCTTGACGTTGAAAACGTTGCAGTCGTGGAAGTGATTTACGAAACCGACAATGGCACGACTGTAACGGTATTACATCAGTTTACACTCCTCAACATTTTCTGCCATGTAATCGATTGAAATACATTTCAGTTTTTACCGCAAGAAGGTCGGTAGTTGAATGAGTGCACTTTTTTGATAATCTTTGCCATCTTTCAGAAATTCCTTGTGGTTGATGGCGGTAGCGGACCTGTGACAGTAAAAACTCCAGAGGGTGTACCGGCCGATGCTATTACATTGAAGTTCATCAAATTACAAGAAGAGCCAATTGTTGTCGTAGCCAATCTGTCAGTAATTGCATGTCTTCATCCCCTAAGTAAGTTTCTTCCTTTATTTATACTTATTACTTTCATATCCATTAGACTAAGACATCTTGATGCCACTTATATATAGGTTAAATCAATGCCAGCTAGAAAAGCAAAATGCATTTGAAACTAATCACTTCTCAGACAAGAAGACGTTGCTTCTAATGTATATTTTGGGCTGCTCGATGCAAAACAATATACTGATTTTTTTTTTGTATGTAAGCAACTGTTATTTTTCTTATCATTTCAGCATCTACAACAAGCCCTGTTACCTCAGCTCTAGCAAGTACAGGTATGTTATTATAAGAATGTCTTCATAAAAGTCATGATTAACTACCGCTGAAAATAATGTTTTTGTCTTCTGGTGACATGCCAAATGATTCTTGAAGCAGTCAAAAGAAACCAATGTTAATTGTATTTATTTAGAAATACTGTGAATTATTAACACGTTTTTCTTTCATTAACAATGCATATCCTCACAGTTAATGAATGAGTTACATTTATATTGCATTTACATGCCAAACACACAAATAAAGATGGTTGAGAATTTATAGTAACAATTAAACAGGATTAAAAACATCATTTTGGTTCGTGTTAAGCAGAAATAGACACTGTCAGATTTGACGATTGAGCAATTTTACCAAAAAGCAAATACGTAAAGGATGAAACTGTGTACTGTAAATGTAATAAAGACATTCTGGTAATGTATGAAATGTTATTAAGAATTAATGAGGAAATGGAGAAACTTGGCGTGAAGCACCACACTGCTTTAAGTGACCGAAATGCAACCCTAAGAATATTACAATATATTAGTTTTATGTAATGTTCCAATAGAATCAAGTCACCAATCTCATATGAGAACTTGTTCAGCAGTCCAAATTAGTTACACAAGTTTTATCTAGGGTAGAATGTTATCATGCTGACATGCTAGGTATGATTTCTAGGGACAGACTGTACTTACCGAAAATAAAATAAATGTATAGGTTCATTGAGGTGCAATCTTTCGCGAGAGGTTTATAGCTTAAGCAATGACAATTTCTAATAGAAATAAAGAATTGTTATCACTGATTTCCAATGTAGGGTCACCTGGAACTGGTGTGGTCTCAACAGTGTCATCTGTACCAACTTCAGGCACGACTGTGACATCAGGCGTAACATCTGCTCCTGGAACTGCTTCTACAACGCCAGGTAATGCCCTAGGTGTTTTATACGGTCAATGTCATTTTGCTCTTAAAAAAACGCTTAGGAAACATCAAACAAAAATCAGGTAACACAATCCTGTCATGATCTGTATATGTTTTGCATTCTGTGTCCGTGTTTATGGTAAAAACGTTTACACGATGGTGGTAAAGATGTAACAGTTGATCCCCTATTACATATGAAAACCTGCATGTTATTATTAGACTTATGTCACATGATTCTCTATTTCTCAGTGTGTGACGATGTAATGATTGATAACAACTCACCATACGTGAACGTGGCGTCTTCTTCAAATGCGGAAGGAGTGAACCCTCAGGACGCACTGGACGGTTCCGACGGAAGCTGGACACCTGCACCTGACGCCACAGGGGAGATTACGCTTACGTTGGATATCTTGAGTACCGAACCTGCAGATGTAACATCAGTCTCTCTTGACGTCGAAAACGTTGCAGTCGTGGAAGTGATTTACGAAACCGACAATGGCACGACTGTAACGGTATTACATCAGTTTACACTCCTCAACATTTTCTGCCATGTAATCGATTGAAATACATTTCAGTTTTTACCGCAAGAAGGTCGGTAGTTGAATGAGTGCACTTTTTTGATAATCTTTGCCATCTTTCAGAAATTCCTTGTGGTTGATGGCGGTAGCGGACCTGTGACAGTAAAAACTCCAGAGGGTGTACCGGCCGATGCTATTACATTGAAGTTCATCAAATTACAAGAAGAGCCAATTGTTGTCGTAGCCAATCTGTCAGTAATTGCATGTCTTCATCCCCTAAGTAAGTTTCTTCCTTTACTTATACTTATTACGTTCATATCCATTAGACAAAGACATCTTGATGCCACTTATATATAGGTTAAATCAATGCCAGCTAGAAAAGCAAAATGCATTTGAAACTAATTACTTCTCAGACAAGAAGACGTTGCTTCTTATGTATATTTTGGGCTGCTCGATGCAAAACAATATACCGATTTTTTATTGTATGTAAGCAACTGTTATTTTTCTTATCATTTCAGCATCTACAACAAGCCCTGTTACCTCAGCTCTAGCAAGTACAGGTATGTTATTATAAGAATGTCTTTATAAAAGTCATGATTAACTACCGCTGAAAATAATGTTTTTGTCTTCTGGTGACATACCAAATGATTCTTGAAGCAGTCAAAAGAAACCAATGTTAATTGTATTTATTTAGAAATACTGTGAATTATTTACACGTTTTTCTTTCATTAACAATGCCTATCCGCACAATTAATGAATGAGTTACATTTATATTGCATTTACATGCCAAACACACAAATAAAGATGGTTGAGAATTTATAGTAACAATTAAACAGGTTTAAAACATAATTTTGGTTCGTGTTAAGCAGAAATAGACACTGTCAGATTTGACGATTGAGCAATTTTACCAAAAAGCAAATACGTAAAGGATGAAACTGTGTACTGTAAATGTAATAAAGACATTCTGGTAATGTATGAAATGTTATTAAGAATTAATGAGGAAATGGAGAAACTTGGCGTGAAGCACCACACTGCTTTAAGTGACCGAAATGCAACCCTAAGAATATTACAATATATTAGTGTTATGTAATGTTACAATTGAATCAAGTCACCAATCTCATATGAGAACTTGTTCAGCAGTCCAAATTAGTTACACAAGTTTTATCTAGGGTAGAATGTTATCATGTTGACATGCAAGGTATGATTTCTAGGGACAGACTGTACTTACCGAAAATAAAATAAATGTATAGGTTCATTGAGGTGCAATCTTTCGCGAGAGGTTTATAGCTTAAGCAATGACAATTTCTAATAGAAATAAAGAATTGTTATCACTGATTTCCAATGTAGGGTCACCTGGAACTGGTGTGGTCTCAACAGTGTCATCTGTACCAACTTCAGGCACGACCGTGACATCAGGCGTAACATCTGCTCCTGGAACTGCTTCTACAACGCCAGGTAATGCCCTAGGTGTTTTATACGGTCAATGTCATTTTGCTCTTAAAAAAAACGCTTAGGAAACATCAAACAAAAATCAGGTAACACAATCCTGTCATGATCTGTATATGTTTTGCATTCTGTGTCCGTGTTTATGGTAAAAACGTTTACACGATGGTGGTAAAGATGTAACAGTTGATCCACTATTACATATGAAAACCTGCATGTTATTATTAGACTTATGTCACATGATTTTCTATTTCTCAGTGTGTGACGATGTAATGATTGATAACAACTCACCATACGTGAACGTGGAATCTTCTTCAAATGCGGAAGGAGTGAACCCTCAGGACGCGTTGGACGGTTCCGACGGAAGCTGGACACCTGCAACTGACGACACAGGGGAGATTACTCTTACGTTGGATATTTTGAGTACCGAACCTGCAGATGTAACATCAGTCTCTCTTGACGTTGAAAACGTTGCAGTCGTGGAAGTGATTTACGAAACCGACAATGGCACGACTGTAACGGTATTACATCAGTTTACACTCCTCAACATTTTCTGCCATGTAATCGATTGAAATACATTTCAGTTTTTACCGCAAGAAGGTCGGTAGTTGAATGAGTGCACTTTTTTGATAATCTTTGCCATCTTTCAGAAATTCCTTGTGGTTGATGGCGGTAGCGGACCTGTGACAGTAAAAACTCCAGAGGGTGTACCGGCCGATGCTATTACATTGAAGTTCATCAAATTACAAGAAGAGCCAATTGTTGTCGTAGCCAATCTGTCAGTTATTGCATGTCTTCATCCCCTAAGTAAGTTTCTTCCTTTACATATACTTATTACGTTCATATCCATTAGACAAAGACATCTTGATGCCACTTATATATAGGTTAAATCAATGCCAGCTAGAAAAGCAAAATGCATTTGAAACTAATTACTTATCAGACAAGAAGACGTTGCTTCTTATGTATATTTTGGGCTGCTCGATGCAAAACAATATACCGATTTTTTATTGTATGTAAGCAACTGTTATTTTTCTTATCATTTCAGCATCTACAACAAGCCCGGTTACCTCAGCTCTAGCAAGTACAGGTATGTTATTATAAGAATGTCTTTATAAAAGTCATGATTAACTACCGTTGAAAATAATGTTTTTGTCTTCTGGTGACATACCAAATGATTCTTAAAGCAGTCAAAAGAAACCAATGTTAATTGTATTTATTTAAAAATACTGTGAATTATTTACACGTTTTTCTTTCATTAACAATGCCTATCCGCACAATTAATGAATGAGTTACATTTATATTGCATTTACATGCCAAACACACAAATAAAGATGGTTGAGAATTTAAAGTAACAATTAAACAGGTTTAAAACATAATTTTGGTTCGTGTTAAGCAGAAATAGACACTGTCAGATTTGACAATTGAGCAATTTTACCAAAAAGCAAATACGTAAAGGATGAAACTGTGTACTGTAAATGTAATAAAGACATTCTGGTAATGTATGAAATGTTATTAAGAATTAATGAGGAAATGGAGAAACTTGGCGTGAAGCACCACACTGCTTTAAGTGACCGAAATGCAACCCTAAGAATATTACAATATATTAGTTTTATGTAATGTTCCAATTGAATCAAGTCATTAATCTCATATGAGAACTTGTTCAGCAGTCCAAATTAGTTACACAAGTTTTATCTAGGGTAGAATGTTATCATGTTGACATGCTAGGTATGATTTCTAGGGACAGACTGTACTTACCGAAAATAAAACAAATGTATAGGTTCATTGAGGTGCAATCTTTCGCGAGAGGTTTATAGCTTAAGCAATGACAATTTCTAATAGAAACAAAGAATTGTTATCACTGATTTCCAATGTAGGGTCACCTGGAACTGGTGTGGTTTCAACAGTGTCATCTGTACCAACTTCAGGCACGACTGTCACATCAGGCGTAACATCTGTTCCTGGAACTGCTTCTACAACGCCAGGTAATACGCTAAGTGTTTCATACGGCCAATTTCATTTGTTTTAAACATACACTTAGGAAACATCAAACAAAACACCGATACCACAATCCTCTCATGATTTGTATATGTTTTGCATTCTGTGTCCGTGTTAATGGTATATATGTTTAGACAATACTGGTAAAGATGTGACAGTTGATCCACTATAACATATGAAAACCTGCATGTTATAATAAGACTTATGTCACATGATTTTCTATTTCTCAGTGTGTGACGATGTAATGATTGATAACAACTCACCATACGTGAACGTGGAATCTTCTTCAAATGCGGAAGGAGTGAACCCTCAGGACGCGTTGGACGGTTCCGACGGAAGCTGGACACCTGCAACTGACGACACAGGGGAGATTACTCTTACGTTGGATATTTTGAGTACCGAACCTGCAGATGTAACATCAGTCTCTCTTGACGTTGAAAACGTTGCAGTCGTGGAAGTGATTTACGAAACCGACAATGGCACGACTGTAACGGTATTACATCAGTTTACACTCCTCAACATTTTCTGCCATGTAATCGATTGAAATACATTTCAGTTTTTACCGCAAGAAGGTCGGTAGTTGAATGAGTGCACTGTTTTGATAATCTTTGCCATCTTTCAGAAATTCCTTGTGGTTGATGGCGGTAGCGGACCTGTGACAGTAAAAACTCCAGAGGGTGTACCGGCCGATGCTATTACATTGAAGTTCATCAAATTACAAGAAGAGCCAATTGTTGTCGTAGCCAATCTGTCAGTAATTGCATGTCTTCATCCCCTAAGTAAGTTTCTTCCTTTACATATACTTATTACGTTCATATCCATTAGACAAAGACATCTTGATGCCACTTATATATAGGTTAAATCAATGCCAGCTAGAAAAGCAAAATGCATTTGAAACTAATTACTTATCAGACAAGAAGACGTTGCTTCTTATGTATATTTTGGGCTGCTCGATGCAAAACAATATACCGATTTTTTATTGTATGTAAGCAACTGTTATTTTTCTTATCATTTCAGCATCTACAACAAGCCCGGTTACCTCAGCTCTAGCAAGTACAGGTATGTTATTATAAGAATGTCTTTATAAAAGTCATGATTAACTACCGTTGAAAATAATGTTTTTGTCTTCTGGTGACATACCAAATGATTCTTGAAGCAGTCAAAAGAAACCAATGTTAATTGTATTTATTTAGAAATACTGTGAATTATTTACACGTTTTTCTTTCATTAACAATGCCTATCCGCACAATTAATGAATGAGTTAACATTTATATTGCATTTACATGCCAAACACACAAATAAAGATGGTTGAGAATTTAAAGTAACAATTAAACAGGTTTAAAACATAATTTTGGTTCGTGTTAAGCAGAAATAGACACTGTCAGATTTGACAATTGAGCAATTTTACCAAAAAGCAAATACGTAAAGGATGAAACTGTGTACTGTAAATGTAATAAAGACATTCTGGTAATGTATGAAATGTTATTAAGAATTAATGAGGAAATGGAGAAACTTGGCGTGAAGCACCACACTGCTTTAAGTGACCGAAATGCAACCCTAAGAATATTACAATATATTAGTGTTATGTAATGTTCCAATTGAAACAAGTCATTAATCTCATATGAGAACTTGTTCAGCAGTCCAAATTAGTTACACAAGTTTTATCTAGGGTAGAATATTATCATGTTGACATGCTAGGTATGATTTCTAGGGACAGACTGTACTTACCGAAAATAAAACAAATGTATAGGTTCATTGAGGTGCAATCTTTCGCGAGAGGTTTATAGCTTAAGCAATGACAATTTCTAATAGAAACAAAGAATTGTTATCACTGATTTCCAATGTAGGGTCACCTGGAACTGGTGTGGTTTCAACAGTGTCATCTGTACCAACTTCAGGCACGACTGTCACATCAGGCGTAACATCTGTTCCTGGAACTGCTTCTACAACGCCAGGTAATACGCTAAGTGTTTAATACGGCCAATTTCATTTGTTTTAAACATACACTTAGGAAACATCAAACAAAACACCGATACCACAATCCTCTCATGATTTGTATATGTTTTGCATTCTGTGTCCGTGTTAATGGTATATATGTTTAGACAATACTGGTAAAGATGTGACAGTTGATCCACTATAACATATGAAAACCTGCATGTTATAATAAGACTTATGTCACATGATTTTCTATTTCTCAGTGTGTGACGATGTAATGATTGATAACAACTCACCATACGTGAACGTGGAATCTTCTTCAAATGCGGAAGGAGTGAACCCTCAGGACGCGTTGGACGGTTCCGACGGAAGCTGGACACCTGCAACTGACGACACAGGGGAGATTACTCTTACGTTGGATATTTTGAGTACCGAACCTGCAGATGTAACATCAGTCTCTCTTGACGTTGAAAACGTTGCAGTCGTGGAAGTGATTTACGAAACCGACAATGGCACGACTGTAACGGTATTACATCAGTTTACACTCCTCAATTTTTTTCCATGGAATCGATTGAAATATATTTCAGTTTCTACCACAAGAAGGTCGGTAGTTGAATGTGTGCAGTATTTATGATAATCTTTGCCATCTTTCAGAAATACGTAGTGGTTGATGGCGGCAGCGGACCTGTGACAGTAACAACTCCAGAGGGTGTACCGGCCGATGCTATTACATTGAAATTCTTCACACAATCAGAAGAGTCAATTGTTGTCGTAGGCAATCTGTCAGTAATTGCATGTCTTCATCCCCTTAGTAAGTTTCTTCCTTTACTTATACTTATTACATTCATATCAATTAGACAAAAATATTACATTCATATCCATTAGATATAAATATCTTCATGCCACTTTATATATATATATATATATATATATATATATATATATATATATATATATATATATATATATATATATATATATATATGCGGAAGTTTTTTTATTGTATGTAAGCGACTGTTATTTTCCTTTTCATTTCAGCATCAACAAGAAGCCCTGTTACCTCAGCTCTAGCAAGTACAGGTAAGTTATTATACGAGTGTCTTCATAAAATCCATGCTTAACTACCGATGAAAATAATGTTTTAGTCTTCTGGTGAAATCAATGTTTATTGTTTTTATTTGTAAATTTTGTGAATTATTTATATGTATCTTTTTCATTAACAGTCCCAGTCCTCACAATCAATAAATGAGTTACATTAATATTGCATTTACATGCCAAACACACAAATAAAGATGGTAGAGCATTTAAAGTAACAATTAAACATGTATAAAAGCAAAATTTTGGTAGGTGTTAACACTTTTTACAGTATTCATTAACACCATCAGGCACAGGTCCAGCTCCGTCTGGCACAGGTCCAGCTCCATCAGGCACAGGTCCAGCTCCATCAGGTACTAGCGTAGCTCCGTCTGGCACTAGCGTAGCTCCGTCTGGCACTGGTCAAGCTCCGTCTGGCACTAGCGTAGCTCCATCAGGTACAGGTCCAGCACCATCAGGAACAGGTCCAGCTCCATCAGGCACAGGTCCAGCTCCATCAGGCACGAGTCCAGCTCCATCTGGCACTAGTCTAGCTCCATCAGGTACAGGTCCAGCACCATCAGGCACTAGCGCAGCTCCGTCTGGCACTGGTCCAGCTCCATCTGGCACAGGTCCAGCACCATCAGGCACTAGCGCAGCTTCGTCTGGCACTAGCGTAGCTCCGTCTGGCACAGGTCCAGCTCCATCAGGTACAGGTCCAGCACCATCAGGCACTAGCGCAGCTCCGTCTGGCACTGGTCCAGCTCCGTCTGGCACTGGTCCAGCACCATCAGGCACTAGCGCAGCTCCGTCTGGCACTGGTCAAGCTCCGTCTGGCACTGGTCCAGCACCATCAGGCACTAGCGCAGCTCCGTCCGGCACTGGTCCAGCTCCATCTGGTACTAGCATATCTCCATCAGGTACAGGTCCAGCTCCATCTGGAACAGGTTCAGCACCATCTGGGACAGGCCCAGCACCATCTGCCTCAAGTGTTGCTCCATTTGGAACAGGTCCATCACCATCTGAGACAGGCCTAGCACCATTCACTAGTGTTGCTCCATCTGGAACAGGTCCATCGCCATCTGGATCAGGTCCAGCCCCATCTGGGACAGGCCCAGCACCATCTGCCTCTAGTGTTGCTCCATCAGGGACAGGTCCAGCTCCTTCAAGCGTCACAGGGGCTCCAGGTGAGTGACGACAAGCCGTGACAAGTGTTTTCCAATTGATATGAAACATTTTCAGAGGGTCACTGCTCTTTAAACAGATTTTAGGAAAGCCTACAATAAGTTTAATGTTGGCACTGATTTTCTTTACAATTTAGTGCAAATACTTATTGAACCACAGCTAATATGTTTCAGATAGTATTTTTATATAGCAAGTTATTTTATATATTATTTTCATATGTTTTATGAATGTTTCTTGATTTCCAGGAACAACTCAGGCTCCTGTTACTCCAGTTCCTTCTTCAGGTGTATCTATGCCTGCTACTTTACCTGTATTCTCCACCACAGCAACCCAAACGTTGGTATCTTCAGGTAAGTGCTATCTTAATTTGACCATGATTATCATTTTGCACTGAATAGCTTAAAACAACAACAACAATGACATATGTCTCCAGAACAGCGAGTTTCTGTCAGTATATATTGACTTTGAAACACATATATTTTCGTTAAAGTGTCAGCACATTAAATAAACATATCAACAAGCCTAGGTTGCATATAAGTCAGTAATTTGTTTTTCAAACACAGGCCCAGCACCATCAGGAACAAGCATTGCTTCATCTGGAACGGGTGTAGCACCATCAAGTACAGGTCCATCTCCATCTGGCACAGGTCCAGCTACATCTGGCACTGGTCCAGCACCATCAGGAACAGGTCCAGCTCCATCAGGCACAGGTCCAGCACCATCAGGTACTAGCGTAGCTCCATCAGGCACAGGTCCAGCACCATCAGGCACAGGTCCAGCACCATCAGGCACTAGCGCAGCTCCGTCTGGCACTAGTCCAGCACCATCAGGCACCAGCGCAGCTCCGTCTGGCACTGGTCCAGCTCCATCTGGTACAGGTCCAGCACCATCAGGCTCTAGCGCAGCTCCGTCTGGCACTGGTCCAGCACCATCAGGCACTAGCGCAGCTCCGTCTGGCACTGGTCCAGCTCCATCTGGTACAGGTCAGGCACCATCAGGTACTAGCGCAGCTCCGTCTGGCACTGGTCCAGCACCATCAGGTACTAGCGCAGCTCCGTCTGGCACTAGCGTAGCTCCATCAGGTACAGGTCCAGCTCCATCAGGTACAGGTCCAGCTCCATCTGGCACAGGTCCAGCACCATCTGGGACAGGCCCAGCACCATCGCGTACAGGTCCAGCTCCATCAGGCACAGGTCCAGCACCATCAGGCACTGGTCCAGCACCATCAGGCACTAGCGCAGCTCCGTCTGGCACTGGTCAAGCTCCATCTGGCACTATCGTTGCTCTATCAGGCACAGGTCCAGCATCATCAGGCACAGGTCAAGCTCCATCAGGTACAGGTCCAGCTCCATCTGGTACAGGTCCAGCTCCATCAGGTACAGGTCCAACATTATCTGGCACAGGTCCAGCTCCATCAGGTACAGGCCCAGCTCCATCAGGCACAGGTCCAGCTCCATCTGGTACAGGACCAGCTCCATCTGGCACTAGCGTAGCTCCGTCTGGCACTAGCGTAGCTCCATCTGGTACAGGTCCAGCTCCATCAGGCACAGGTCCAGCTCCATCTGGTACAGGTCCAGCACCATCTGGTACTAGCGCAGCTCCATCTGGCACTAGCGTAGCTCCGTCTGGCACTAGCGCAGCTCCGTCTGGCACTAGCGTAGCTCCATCTGGTACAGGTCCAGCTCCGTCTGGCACTGGTCCATTTCCATCTGGCACAGGTCCAGCACCATCAGGCACTAGCGCAGCTCCATCTGGCACTAGCGTTGCTTCATCAGGCACAGGTCCAGCTCCATCAGGTACAGGTCCAGCTCCATCAGGTACAGGTCCAGCTCCATCTGGTACAGGTCCAGCACCATCTGGTACTAGCGCAGCTCCATCTGGCACTAGCGTAGCTCCGTCTGGCACTAGCGCAGCTCCGTCTGGCACTAGCGTAGCTCCATCTGGTACAGGTCCAACTCCGTCTGGCACTGGTCCAGCTCCATCTGGCACAGGTCCAGCTCCATCTGGTACAGGTCCAGCTCCATCTGGCACGAGTCCAGCTCCATCTGGCACTAGTCTAGCACCATCAGGTACTAGCGCAGCTCCGTCTGGCACTAGCGTAGCTCCATCAGGTACAGGTCCAGCTCCATCAGGTACGGGTCCAGCTCCATCTGGCACAGGTCCAGCACCATCTGTAACAGGCCCAGCACCATCTGGTACAGGTCCAGCTCCATCAGGCACAGGTCCAGCACCATCAGGCACCGGTCCAGCACCATCAGGCACTAGCGCAGCTCCGTCTGGCACTGGTCAAGCTCCATCTGGCACTAGCGTTGCTCCATCAGGCACAGGTCCAGCACCATCAGGCACAGGTCAAGCTCCATCAGGTACAGGTCCAGCTCCATCTGGTACAGGTCCAGCTCCATCAGGTACAGGTCCAACACTATCTGGCACAGGTCCAGCTCCATCAGGTACAGGCCCAGCTCCATCAGGCTCAGGTCCAGCTCCATCTGGTACAGGACCAGCTCCATCTGGCACTAGCGTAGCTCCGTCTGGCACTAGCGCAGCTCCGTCTGGCACTAGCGTAGCTCCATCTGGTACAGGTCCAGCTACATCAGGCACAGGTCCAGCTCCATCTGGTACAGGTCCAGCACCATCTGGTACTAGCGCAGCTCCATCTGGCACTAGCGTAGCTCCGTCTGGCACTAGCGCAGCTCCGTCTGGCACTAGCGTAGCTCCATCTGGTACAGGTCCAGCTCCGTCTGGCACTGGTCCAGCTCCATCTGGCACAGGTCCAGCACCAGCAGGCACTAGCGCAGCTCCATCTGGCACTAGTGTTGCTCCATCAGGCACAGGTCCAGCTCCATCAGGTACAGGTCCAGCTCCGTCAGGTACAGGTCCAGCTCCATCTGGCACAGGTCCAGCTCCATCAGGTACAGGCCCAGCTCCATCAGGCACAGGTCCAGCACCATCAGGTACTGGTCCAACACCATCAGGCACTAGCGCAGCTCCGTCTGGCACTGGTCAAGCTCCATCTGGCACTACCGTTGCTCCATCAGGCACTAGCGCAGCTCCGTCTGGCACTGGTCAAGCTCCATCTGGCACAAGCGTTGCTCCATCAGGCACAGGTCCAGCACCATCAGGTACAGGTCCAGCACCATCAGGTACAGGCCCAGCTCCATCTGGAACAGGTTCAGCACCATCTGGGACAGGCGCAGCACCATCTGCCTCAAGTGTTGCTCCATCTGGAACAGGTCCATCACCATCTGAGACAGGCCCAGCACCATTCACTAGTGTTGCTCCATCTGGAACAGGTCCATCACCATCTGGATCAGGTCCAGCCCCATCTGGGACAGGCCCAGCACCATCTGCCTCTAGTGTTGCTCCATCAGGGACAGGTCCAGCTCCTTCAAGCGTCACAGGGGCTCCAGGTGAGTGACGACAAGCCGTGACAAGTGTTTTCCAATTGATATGAACATTTTCAGAGGGTCACTGCTCTTTAAACAGATTTTAGGAAAGCCTACAATAAGATTAATGTTGGCACTGATTTTCTTTACAATTTAGTGCAAAAACTTATTGAACCACAGCTAATATGATAGTATTTTTATATAGCAAGTTATTTTAAATATCGTTTTGTGTAGTCTGTTAAATGATTTTCTATTGAAGAAGTCTTTATGTGTTCTTTTTTATAAGTGTTGGTTACAAATGAAGGAGACAATCATATTGTAAGAACTCGCATGTTTTATGAATGTTTCTTGATTTCCAGGAACAACTCAAGCTCCTGTTACTCCAGTTCCTTCTTCAGGTGTATCTATGCCTGCTACTTTACCTGTATTCTCCACCACAGCAACCCAAACGTTGGTATCTTCAGGTAAGTGCTATCTTAATTTGACCATGATTATCATTTTGCACTGAATAACTTAAAACAACAACAACAATGACATATGTCTCCAGAACAGCGAGTTTCTGTCAGTATATATTGACTGTGAAACACATATATTTTCCTTAAAGTGTCAGCACATTAAATAATCATATCAACAAGCCTAGGTTGTATATAAGTCAGTAATTTGTTTTTCAAACACAGGCCCAGCACCATCAGGAACAAGCATTGCTTCATCTGGAACGGGTGTAGCACCATCAAGCACAGGTCCATCTCCATCTGGCACAGGTCCAGCTACATCTGGCACTGGTCCAGCACCATCAGGAACAGGTCCAGCTCCATCAGGCACAGGTCCAGCACCATCAGGTACTAGCGTAGCTCCATCAGGCACAGGTCCAGCACCATCAGGCACAGGTCCAGCACCATCAGGCACTAGCGCAGCTCCGTCTGGCACTGGTCCAGCACCATCAGGCACTAGCACAGCTTCGTCTGGCACTGGTCCAGCTCCATCTGGTACAGGTCCAGCACCATCAGGTTCTAGCGCAGCTCCGTCTGGCACTAGTCCAGCACCATCAGGCACTAGCGAAGCTCCGACTGGCACTGGTCCAGCTCCATCTGGTACAGGTCCAGCACCATCAGGTACTAGCGCAGCTCCGTCTGGCACTGGTCCAGCACCATCAGGTACTAGCGCAGCTTCGTCTGGCACAGGTCCAGCTCCATCAGGTACAGGTCCAGCACCATCAGGTACAGGTCCAGCTCCATCTGGCACAGGTCCAGCACCATCTGGTACAGGTCCAGCTCCGTCTGGCACAGGTCCAGCTCCATCAGGTACAGGTCCAGCTCCATCAGGAACAGGCCCAGCACCATCTGGTACAGGTCCAGCTCCATCTGGTACAGGTCCAGCTCCATCTGGCACGAGTCCAGCTCCATCTGGCACTAGTCTAGCACCATCAGGTACTAGCGCAGCTCCGTCTGGCACTAGCGTAGCTCCATCAGGTACAGGTCCAGCTCCATCAGGTACAGGTCCAGCTCCATCTGGCACAGGTCCAGCACCGTCTGGGACAGGCCCAGCACCATCTGGTACAGGTCCAGCTCCATCAGGCACAGGTCCAGCACCATCAGGCACTGGTCCAGCACCATCAGGCACTAGCGCAGCTTCGTCTGGCACTGGTCCAGCTCCATCTGGCACTAGCGTTGCTCCATCAGGCACAGGTCCAGCACCATCAGGCACAGGTCAAGCTCCATCAGGTACAGGTCCAGCTCCATCTGGTACAGGTCCAGCTCCATCAGGTACAGGTCCAACACTATCTGGCACAGGTCAAGCTCCATCAGGTACAGGTCCAGCACCATCAGGTACTAGCGCAGCTCCGTCTGGCACTGGTCCAGCACCATCAGGTACTAGCGCAGCTTCGTCTGGCACAGGTCCAGCTCCATCAGGTACAGGTCCAGCACCATCAGGTACAGGTCTAGCTCCATCTGGCACAGGTCCAGCACCATCTGTTACAGGTCCAGCTCCGTCTGGCACAGGTCCAGCTCCATCAGGTACAGGTCCAGCTCCCCCAGGAACAGGCCCAGCACCATCTGGTACAGGTCCAGCTCCATCTGGTACAGGTCCAGCTCCATCTGGCACGAGTCCAGCTCCATCTGGCACTAGTCTAGCACCATCAGGTACTAGCGCAGCTCCGTCTGGCACTAGCGTAGCTCCATCAGGTACAGGTCCAGCTCCATCAGGTACAGGTCCAGCTCCATCTGGCACAGGTCCAGCACCGTCTGGGACAGGCCCAGCACCATCTGGTACAGGTCCAGCTCCATCAGGCACAGGTCCAGCACCATCAGGCACTGGTCCAGCACCATCAGGCACTAGCGCAGCTTCGTCTGGCACTGGTCCAGCTCCATCTGGCACTAGCGTTGCTCCATCAAGCACAGGTCCAGCACCATCAGGCACAGGTCAAGCTCCATCAGGTACAGGTCCAGCTCCATCTGGTACAGGTCCAGCTCCATCAGGTACAGGTCCAACACTATCTGGCACAGGTCAAGCTCCATCAGGTACAGGTCCAGCTCCATCAGGCACAGGTCCAGCTCCATCTGGTACAGGACCAGCTCCATCTGGCACTAGCGTAGCTCCGTCTGGCACTAGCGCAGCTCCGTCTGGCACTAGCGTAGCTCCATCTGGTACAGGTCCAGCTCCAGCTCCATCAGGCACAGGTCCAGCTCCATCTGGTACAGGTCCAGCACCATCTGGTACTAGCGCAGCTCCATCTGGCACTAGCGTAGCTCCGTCTGGCACTAGCGCAGCTTCGTCTGGCACTAGCGTATCTCCATCTGGTACAGGTCCAGCTCCGTCTGGCACTGGTCCAGCTCCATCTGGCACAGGTCCAGCTCCATCTGGTACAGGTCCAGCTCCATCTGGCACGAGTCCAGCTCCATCTGGCACTAGTCTAGCACCATCAGGTACTAGCGCAGCTCCGTCTGGCACTAGCGTAGCTCCATCAGGTACAGGTCCAGCTCCATCAGGTACAGGTCCAGCTCCATCTGGCACAGGTCCAGCACCATCTGGGACAGGCCCAGCACCATCTGGTACAGGTCCAGCTCCATCAGGCACAGGTCCAGCACCATCAGGCACTGGTCCAGCACCATCAGGCACTAGCGCAGCTCCGTCTGGCACTGGTCAAGCTCCATCTGGCACTAGCGTTGCTCCATCAGGCACAGGTCCAGCACCATCAGGAACAGGTCAAGCTCCATCAGGTACAGGTCCAGCTCCATCTGGTACAGGTCCAGGTCCATCAGGCACAGGCCCAGCTCCATCAGGCACAGGTCCAGCTCCATCTGGTACAGGACCACCTCCATCTGGCACTAGCATAGCTCCGTCTGGCACTAGCGCAGCTCCGTCTGGCACTAGCGTAGCTCCATCTGGTACAGGTCCAGCTCCATCAGGCACGGGTCCAGCTCCATCTGGTACAGGTCCAGCACCATCTGGTACTACCGCAGCTCCATCTGGCACGAGCGTAGCTCCGTCAGGCACTAGCGCAGCTCCGTCTGGCACTAGCGTAGCTTCATCTGGTACAGGTCCAGCTCCGTCTGGCACTGGTCCAGCTCCATCTGGCACAGGTCCAGCACCATCAGGCACTAGCGCAGCTCCATCTGGCACTAGCGTTGCTCCATCAGGCACAGTTCCAGCTCCATCAGGAACAGGTCCAGCTCCGTCAGGTACAGGTCCAGCTCCATCTGGCACAGGTCCAGCTCCATCAGGTACAGGTCCAGCACCATCAGGCACAGGTCCAGCACCATCTGGCACAGGTCTAACACCATCAGGCACAGGTCCAGTTCCATCTGGCCCAGGTCCAGTTCCATCTGGCACAGGTCCAGCTCCATCAGGCACTAGTCTAGCACCATCAGGTGCTAGCGCAGCTCCGTCTGGCACTAGCGTAGCTCCATCAGGTACAGGTCCAGCTCCATCTGGTACAGGTCCAGCTCCATCAGGCACAGGTCCAGCACCATCAGGCACTGGTCCAGCACCATCAGGCACTAGCGCAGCTCCATCTGGCACTAGCGTTGCTCCATCAGGCACAGGTCCAGCACCATCAGGCACAGGTCAAGCTCCATCAGGTACAGGTCCAGCTCCATCTGGTACAGGTCAAGCTCCATCAGGCACAGGCCCAGCTCCATCAGGCACAGGTCCAGCTCCATCTGGTACAGGACCACCTCCATCTGGCACTAGCATAGCTCCGTCTGGCACTAGCGCAGCTCCCTCTGGCACTAGCGTAGCTCCATCTGGTACAGGTCCAGCTCCATCAGGCACGGGTCCAGCTCCATCTGGTACAGGTCCAGCACCATCTGGTACTACCGCAGCTCCATCTGGCACGAGCGTAGCTCCGTCTGGCACTAGCGCAGCTCCGTCTGGCACTAGCGTAGCTCCATCTGGTACAGGTCCAGCTCCGTCTGGCACTGGTCCAGCTCCATCTGGCACAGGTCCAGCACCATCAGGCACTAGCGCAGCTCCATCTGGCACTAGCGTTTCTCCGTCAGGCACAGGTCCAGCTCCATCAGGAACAGGTCCAGCTCCGTCAGGTACAGGTCCAGCTCCATCTGGCACAGGTCCAGCTCCATCAGGTACAGGTCCAGCACCATCAGGCACAGGTCCAGCACCATCTGGCACAGGTCTAACACCATCAGGCACAGGTCCAGTTCCATCTGGCACAGGTCCAGTTCCATCTGGCACAGGTCCAGCACCATCAGGCACTAGCGTAGCTCCATCAGGCACAGGTCCAGCACCATCTGGCACAGGTCCAGTTCCATCAGGTACAAGTCCAACACCATCTGGCACAAGTCTAGCACCATCTGGTACAGGTCCAGCTCTATCAGGCACAGGTCCAGCACCATCAGGTACAGGTCCAGCTCCATCAGGCACAGGTCAAGCACCAACAGGTACAGGTCCAGCTCCATCAGGCACAGGTCCAGCACCATCAGGTACAGGTCCAGCTCCATCAGGCACAGGTCCAGTACCATCAGGCACAGGTCCAGCTCCATCAGGCACAGGTCCAGTACCATCAGGTACTGGTCCAGCACCATCAGGCACTAGCGCAGCTCCGTCTGGCACTGGTCAAGCTCCATCTGGCACTACCGTTGTTTCATCAGCCACTAGCGCAGCACCGTCTGGCACTGGTCAAGCTCCATCAGGAACAGGTCCAGCTCCGTCAGGCACTAGCGCAGCTCCGTCTGGCACTGGTCAAGCTCCATCTGGCACTACCGTTGTTTCATCAGGCACTAGCGCAGCTCCGTCTGGCACTGGTCAAGCTCCATCAGGAACAGGTCCAGCTCCGTCAGGTACAGGTCCAGCACCATCAGGCACAGGTCCAGCACCATCTGGCACAGGTCCAGCTCCATCAGGCACAGGTCCAGCTCCATCAGGCACAGGTCCAGTACCATCAGGTACTGGTCCAGCACCATCAGGCACTAGCGCAGCTCCGTCTGGCACTGGTCAAGCTCCATCTGGCACTACCGTTGTTTCATCAGGCACTAGCGCAGCTCCGTCTGGCACTGGTCAAGCTCCATCAGGAACAGGTCCAGCTCCGTCTGGCACTGGTCAGGCTCCATCTGGCACTAGCGTTGCTCCATCAGGCACAGGTCCAGCTCCATCAGGTACAGGTCCAGCACCATCAGGTACAGGTCCAGCTCCATCTGGAACAGGCCCAGCACCATCTGCCTCAAGTGTTGCTCCATCTGGAACAGGTCCATCACCATCTGAGACAGGCCCAGCACCATTCACTAGTGTTGCTCCATCTGGAACAGGTCTATCACCATCTGGATCAGGCCCAGCCCCATCTGGGACAGGCCCAGCACCATCTGCCTCTAGTGTTGCTCCATCAGGGACAGGTCCAGCTCCTTCAAGCGTCACAGGGGCTCCAGGTGAGTGACGACAAGCCGTGACACGTGTTTTTCAATTGATATGAAACATTTTCAGAGGGTCACTGCTCTTTAAACAAATTTTAGGAAAGCCTACAATAAGCTTAATGTTGGCATTGATTTTCTTTACAATTTAGTGCAAATACTTATTGAACCACAGCTAATATGTTTCAGATAGTATTTTTATATAGCAAGTTATTTTAAATATCGTTTTGTGTACTCTGTTAAATGATTTTCTATTGAAAAAGTCTTTATGTGTTCTTTTTTATAAGTGTTGGTTGCAAATGAAGGAGACAATCATATTGTAAGAACTCGCATGTTTTATGAATGTTTCTTGATTTCCAGGAACAACTCAAGCTCCTATTACTCCAGTTCCTTCTTCAGGTGTATCTATGCCTGCTACTTTACCTGTATTCTCCACCACAGCAACCCAAACGTTGGTATCTTCAGGTAAGTGCTATCTTAATTTGACCATGATTATCATTTTGCACTGAATAGCTTAAAACAACAACAACAATGACATATGTCTCCAGAACAGCGAGTTTCTGTCAGTATATATTGACTTTGAAACACATATATTTTCCTTAAAGTGTCAGCACATTAAATAATCATATCAACAAGCCTAGGTTGCATATAAGTCAGTAATTTGTTTTTCAAACACAGGCCCAGCACCATCAGGAACAAGCATTGCTTCATCTGGAACGGGTGTAGCACCATCAAGCACAGGTCCATCTCCATCTGGCACAGGTCCAGCTACATCTGGCACTGGTCCAGCACCATCGGGAACAGGTCCAGCTCCATCAGGCACAGGTCCAGCACCATCAGGTACTAGCGTAGCTCCATCAGGCACAGGTCCAGCTCCATCTGGCACAGGTCCAGCTCCATCAGGCACAGGTCCAGCACCATCAGGTACTAGCGTAGCTCCATCAGGCACAGGTCCAGCACCATCAAGCACAGGTCCATCTCCATCTGGCACAGGTCCAGCTACATCTGGCACTGGTCCAGCACCATCAGGCACAGGTCCAGCTCCATCAGGCACAGGTCCAGCACCATCAGGTACTAGCGTAGCTCCATCAGGCACAGGTCCAGCACCATCAGGCACTAGCGCAGCTCCGTCTGGCACTGGTCCAGCACCTTCAGGCACTAGCGCAGCTCCGTCTGGAACTGGTCCAGCTCCATCTGGTACAGGTCCAGCACCATCAGGCTCTAGCGCAGCTCCGTCTGGCACTGGTCCAGCTCCATCTGGTACAGGTCCAGCTCCATCTGGTACAGGTCCAGCACCATCAGGCACTAGCGCAGCTCCGTCTGGCACTGGTCCAGCTCCATCTGGAACAGGTTCAGCACCATCTGGGACAGGCCCAGCACCATCTGCCTCAAGTGTTGCTCCATCTGGAACAGGTCCATCACCATCTGAGACAGGCCCAGCACCATTTACTAGTGTTGCTCCATCTGGAACAAGTCCATCACCATCTGGATCAGGTCCAGCCCCATCTGGGACAGGCCCAGCACCATCTGCCTCTAGTGTTGCTCCATCAGGGACAGGTCCAGGTCCTTCCAGCGTCACAGGGGCTCCAGGTGAGTGACGACAAGCCGTGACAAGTGTTTTCCAATTGATATGAAACATTTTCAGAGGGTCACTGCTCTTTAAACAGATTTTAGGAAAGCCTACAATAAGCTTAATGTTGGCACTGATTTTCTTTACAATTTAGTGCAAATACTTATTGAACCACAGCTAATATGTTTCAGATAGTATTTTTATATAGCAAGTTATTTTAAATATCGTTTTGTGTAGTCTGTTAAATATCTTCTATTGAAGAAGTCTTTATGTGTTCTTTTTTATAAGTGTTGGTTACAAATGAAGGAGACAATCATATTGTAAGAACTCGCATGTTTTATGAATGTTTCTTGATTTCCAGGAACAACTCAAGCTCCTGTTACTCCAGTTCCTTCTTCAGGTGTATCTATGCCTGCTACTTTACCTGTATTCTCCACCACAGCAACCCAAACGTTGGTATCTTCAGGTAAGTGCTATCTTAATTTGACCATGATTATCATTTTGCACTGAATAGCTTAAAACAACAACAACAATGACATATGTCTCCAGAACAGCGAGTTTCTGTCAGTATATATTGACTGTGAAACACATATATTTTCCTTAAAGTGTCAGCACATTAAATAATCATCAACAAGCCTAGGTTGCATATAAGTCAGTAATTTGATTTTCAAACACAGGCCCAGCACCATCAGGAACAAGCATTGCTTCATCTGGAACGGGTCCAGCACCATCAGGCACAGGTCCATCTCCATCTGGCACAGGTCCAGCTCCATCTGGCACGAGTCAAGCTCCATCAGGTACAGGTCCAGCTCCATCTGGCACAGGTCCAGCTCCATCTGGCACGAGTCCAGCTCCATCTGGCACTAGTCTAGCTCCATCAGGTACAGGTCTAGCACCGTCAGGCACAGGTCCAGCACCATCAGGCACTAGCGCAGCTCCATATGGCACAGGTCCAGCACCATCCAGTACAGGTCCAGCTCCATCTGGCACAGGTCCAGCTCCATCTGGCACGAGTCCAGCTCCATCTGGCACTAGTCAAGCTCCATCAGGTACAGGTCCAGCTCCATCAGGCACAGGTCCAGCACCATCAGGCACAGGTCCAGCTCCATCTGGCACTGGTCCAGCATCATCAGGAACAGGTCAAGCACCATCAGGTACTAGCGTAGCTCCATCTGGCACAGGTCCAGCACCATCAGGCACAGGTCCAGTTCCATCAGGCACAGGTCCAGCACCGTCAGGCACAGGTCCAGCACCATCTGGCACAGGTCCAGCTCCATCTGGCACAGGTCCAGCTCCATCAGGCACAGGTCCAGCACCATCCGGTACAGGTCCAGCACCGTCAGGCACAGGTCCAGCACCATCAGGCACAGGTCCAGCACCATCCGGTACAGGTCCAGCTTCATCTGGCACAGGTCCAGCTCCATCTGGCACAGGTCCAACACCATCAGGCACTAGCGCAGCTCCATCTGGCACAGGTCTAACACCATCAGGCACAGGTCCAGTTCCATCTGGCACAGGTCCAGTTCCATCTGGCACAGGTCCAGCACCATCAGGCACTAGCGTAGCTCCATCAGGCACAGGTCCAGCACCATCTGGCACAGGTCCAGTTCCATCAGGTACAGGTCCAACACCATCTGGCACAAGTCTAGCACCATCTGGTACAGGTCCAGCTCCATCAGGCACAGGTCCAGCACCATCAGGTACAGGTCCAGCACCGTCAGGTACAGGTCCAGCACCATCAGGCACAGGTCAAGCACCATCAGGCACAGGTCCAGCACCATCAGGTACAGGTCCAGCTCCATCTGGCACTAGCCCAGCTCCATCTGGCCCTAGCCTAGCTCCATCAGGCACAGGTCCTCCACCATCAGGCACAGGTCCATCATCATCAGGTACAGGCCCAGCTCCATCTGGCACTAGCGTAGCTCCATCAGGCACAGGTCGAGCACCATCTGGCACAGGTCCAGCACCATCAGGTACTAGCGTAGCTTCATCAGGCACAGGCCCAGCTCCATCAGGCACAGGTCCAGCACCATCTGGCACAGGCCCAGCTCCATCAGGCACAGGCCCAGCTCCATCAGGTACAGGCCCAGCTCCATCAGGTACAGGTCCAGCTCCATCAGGCACTAGCGCAGCTCCGTCTGGCACAGGTCCAGCTCCATCAGGTACTAGCGTAGCTCCATCAGGCACAGGTCCATCACCATCAGGCACAGGTCCAGCACCATCAGGTACTAGCGTAGCTCCATCAGGCACAGGCCCAGCTCCATCAGGCACAGGTCCAGCACCATCAGGCACAGGTCCAGCTCCATCAGGCACAGGTCCAGCACCATCAGGCACAGGTCCAGCTCCATCAGGTACTAGCGTAGCTCCATCAGGCACAGGTCCAGCACCATCAGGCACAGGTCCAGCACCATCAGGTACTAGCGTAGCTCCATCAGGCACAGGTCCAGCTCCATCAGGCACAGGTCCAGCACCATCAGGCACAGGTCCTTCACCATCAGGCACTAGCGCAGCTCCGTCTGGCACAGGTCCTGCACCATCAGGCACAGGTCCAGCACCATCAGGCACAAGCGCAACTCCGTCAGGCACAGGTCCAACACCATCTGGCACAGGTCCAGCTCCATCAGGCACAGGTCCAGCACCATCAGGCACAGGTCCAGCACCATCTGGCACAGGTCCAGCTCCATCTGGCACAGGTCCAGCTCCATCAGGCACAGGTCCAGCACCATCAGGCACAGGTCCAGCACCATCAGTTACAGGTCCAACACCATCAGGCACAGGTCCAGCACCATCTGGCACAGGTCCAGCTCCATCAGGCACAAGTCCAGCACCATCCGGTACAGGTCCAGCACCATCAGGCACAGGTCCAGCACCATCTGGTACAGGTCCAGCACCATCAGGCACAGGTCCAGCACCATCAGGCACAGGTCCAGCACCATCAGGCACTAGCGTAGCTCCACCAGGTACAGGTGCAGCACCATCAGTTACAGGTCCAGCACCATCAGGCACTAGCGTAGCTCCATCAGGTACAGGTGCAGCACCATCAGGCACAGGTCCAGCACCATCAGGTACAGGTGCAGCACCATCAGGCACAGGTCCAGCACCATCCGGTACAGGTCCAACACCATCAGGCACTAGCGTAGCTCCATCAGGTACAGGTGCAGCACCATCAGGCACAGGTCCAGCACCATCAGGCACTAGCGTAGCTCCATCAGGTACAGGTGCAGCACCATCAGGCACAGGTCCAGTACCATCAGGCACTAGCGTAGCTCCATCAGGTACAGGTGCAGCACCATCAGGCACAGGTCCAGCACCATCAGGTACAGGTGCAGCACCATCAGGCACAGGTCCAGCACCATCCGGTACAGGTCCAGCACCATCAGGCACTAGCGTAGCTCCATCAGGTACAGGTCCAGCTCCATCAGGTACAGGTCCAGCACCATCAGGCACTAGCGTAGCTCCATCAGGTACAGGTGCAGCACCATCAGGCACAGGCCCAGCAACATCCGCTACTGGTCCAGCACCATCAGGCACTAGCGTAGCACCATCAGGCACAGGCCAAGCACCATCAGGCACAGGTCCAGCAACGTCAGGCACAGGTCCAGCACCATCCGGTACAGGTCCAGCACCATCCGGTACAGGTCCAGCACCATCAGGTACAGGTCTAGACTTCTTAAAAATAAAGTCCAAAAATTTGATTTATGCAGATCTAGCTCAAAGCCTTGCATTTACTTCTGTGAAATATGTAGATTGTTTGAGTAATAATTGTTAATAGCTAGGTTATACACGGGGCTTTGCAAATTACAAGCATTTAATAAATTTTCACATGCACCCTGTGCTGTACAAGGTTTAAGTTAAGTCAATATGAGAAGTATAAGACGTCTCTACTTGGCGTCTGTATGTAGCATGTGGTCCTGAAGTAGACACCGTTGAACAACTTGTACACATCTTGTTTATAGTATACGCAAAGTAAATATTTTGTGAAATATTGTACATTTACGGAATTGCTTCATGTAAAAAAAGAAAAAGTAAAAACAAAATGGAGAAAAAAATCTTTACACTTTTATTTACATAACAAAAATTAGTTTTCTTTTGATTACTACTTTGTAAAGGTGCTTCTTTTAACTGACACCCTATTGTTTTTTCAGCTCCAGTGACCGGAGCTGCAGGTATGTATAAAAACAGTCATACTTTATAATTGAAGAAACAACAATACCATGATTATTCTGATGCTAGATAAACGTCTATATTTTGATGGAATAATTATTTCCCTCCAAAAGTAATAATGCAGAAAAAATCAATTGTTTTGAGGAAAATTTTATTAAAAATCATTTTAGGAACAACTCCGAGACCAGTGACGCCAGTTGGTTCAGCGACCAGTGCATCCATTACTCCTACCCTGCCCGAATTTTCCATCACTACATCTCAAACGACGGTGTACTCTTTAAGTAAGTGCGTTTTTTGATATAGAAAATGTATGGTGATTAATGTAAATCCGTCCTCTTTAAATGCCCAGTTTCACAGATTCACTTATACTCGTAATTCAACTTCTATTGTTGATATTTTTGAATAAGAATTTCTTCTTAACATAGCACTATTACTACCTAGTAGGTTTTTACAGACGTTAAAAATAATAGTACATATAAATAAAACTGATGCTTCAGTTAAAAGAAATATTGATAAGAAATTGTTATACAATTCTTCTTCAGTTTTGTTTCATTTACCTTTGCAGAGAAACAATTTCTTTTCGAATACATGTGTTGAAAGTTAGGAAACGTGCCCATTAACAAGTTATTGGCCAAGAGGCTATTGTTTTGACAGCGTGTGTAGGTTGTTTTTTTTTAAAGAATCTTTTAGCTAATTTGAATCATTTAATTGGAAGCTAAATTGAAGATTGAAAAAAGTGTGATCAGGTGAGATCTTAAAGGTGGTATCCCGCACTTTGCCCATATCTAACATATTTAACAATATCTGACCTCTGTTTGGGGTGTTTGCACATAATTTCTGCAGAAAAAAATAAACTTTTGTCTCAGCTTTGACGATTTTCTACAGTAAATCACCTATAGGACACGTTAATCAGCACTTAAATATTCATTTTTTTCAAATCTATAAATAAGAACGATTGGGATTCCTGCTTAATATAGACATCGATGTCACAAATGAGCTAAAACATAAGTAGAAACGTGGCTTTCGTAGTTTGAACATATCTATCTGTACAGCGTGGCTCAGATAGGAATAACATGTATGACATGGCGATTGTTGCGTTTTGGTTCACCTTTCAGACTAGTGTAGGACACTCAAAACAGCATTTTGCAAGATCTGTTAAAGTAACAATGGTTTATTTTTATGTTTAATAAAAGTATTCTTGGGTCAAAATGTCGGATAACACCTTTAAGATGTTTTGTGAAGGCAATATTAGTGTTATAAATATTGATGAATGAAATGTCAAATTTATGCATCTTTAAATTCATTTTATAAATACGGCCTGTGACCGTAAATTAGCAGATTAATAAACAATATATATATACATGTATATTTAAAGTAGCAGGACACGTGTATACATATTCTCACAACTGACGATTTCTGATTACGCACTATTAACAATAACAGTAATGTTTTAGATCGACATTGAACTGACTTGTTTCAATGTAATAATTGTATGTTTGAAAGCCACACTAACAACAGAATACCATCTAGTAACTAAAATAAACATATATGACACTGAAGACTGTCCAAACCAAAGCGATTTACTACTCCTTGGGCACATGTCATGGTATATTACTTATATAAGGTGTTCATATACCAAGACTCCCTGGAACAAATGTTATAGTTTAACACATAAGTTGTACGTATTGTGTTTACTTGATTATATTATTTAGGTCCAAGCGGAGCTTCTTCTGGAACGGGCCCAGCGCCATCAGGCACAAGCATTGCTCCATCTGGAACAGGTCCAGCACCATCAGGCACAAGCATTGCTCCATCTGGAACGGGCCCAGCACCATCAGGCACAAGCATTGCTCCATCTGGAACAGGTCCAGCACCATCTGGTACAGGCTCAGCACCATCTGGTACAGGCCCAGCACCATCTGGTACAGGCCCAGCACCATCAGGCTCTAGTGTTGCTCCATCTGGAACGGGCCCAGCACCATCAGGCACAAGCATTGCTCCATCTGGAACAGGTCCAGCACCATCAGGCACAAGCATTGCTCCATCTGGAACAGGTCCAGCACCATCAGGCACAAGCATTGCTCCATCAGGCACAGGCCCAGCGCCATCTGGTACAGGCTCAGCACCATCTGGTACAGGCCCAGCACCATCAGGCTCTAGTATTGCTCCATCTGGAACGGGTCCAGCACCATCAGGCACAAGCATTGCTCCATCTGGAACAGGTCCAGCACCATCAGGCACAAGCATTGCTCCATCAGGCACAGGCCCAGCGCCATCTGGTACAGGCTCAGCACCATCTGGTACAAGCCCAGCACCATCTGGTACAGGCCCAGCACCATCAGGCTCTAGTATTGCTCCATCTGGAACGGGTCCAGCACTATCAGGCACAAGCATTGCTTCATCTGGAACAGGTCCAGCACCATCAGGCACAAGCATTAATCCATCTGGAACAGGTCCAGCACCATCAGGCACAAGCATTGCTCCATCTGGAACAGGTCCAGCACCATCAGTCACAAGCCCAGCACCATCAGGCACAGGCCCAGCGCCATCAGGCACAGGCCCAGCGCCATCAGGCACAGGCCCAGCTTCATCTGGAACAGGTCCAGCACCATCAGGCACAGTACCATCTGGCACAGGCCCAACACCATCAGGTACAGGCCCAGCACCATCAGGCTCTAGTGTTGCTCCATCTGGAACAGGTCCAGCACCATCAGGCCCAAGTGTTGTTTCTACAGAAACACCAGTTGCAACAAGTACATCTGTTCTCCCTTCAGCTGGACCGAGTTCTACACCCTCGGCCTCATCCTCAGTTTCTACAATTTGTGATGTTCTTGACATTATGAATAGTCCTGCTATTCTTCCAGTCGAAAGCTTTACATCAAGTGACCCTTCATTAGCTCTTGAGGGTCTTAGAGGTATGTAAATCCTTATATTGCCTATTATTGTATGATTTATGTATGGCTTCTTGTATATAGTCATGTTCAGGAATGAGGAATTTACATTTATTATATATAATATTTGCTTGTAACAATGTTCATTAAATCGGGGTTACAAGTAAAATAAACTTGCTCTTATTTTCATATCTTTATGATTCTGTAAAACATGGTGTATAAATTATATTAACATGTTTCATTTAAAGATTATTCTTGAAAAAACACATTATACCGCTTGTGTTTTGGAGCTACCCATGGATGTAGAAACAACTGAAACTTTAATGGAACTGATTATATGTGACTTGCCGATTGAATCCTTGATAGGCATGCTCTTCCAACATAACAACAATAACGTCTGTAGCTTTTTTCTTATTGCGTAACCTGCAAGGTATCTTTGCCCTCGTAATCTCTTAAGACATACTGATAACCATCAATTTTGGTTTCCTTTGACAGGTGTTTTATTGCTACTAAAGTACACTGCCGGTTAATTAAAGCCTAACTTTATTTTTTACCGAAGAGTCTTGAGCACTAATGTTAGTTTGTGTGTACATCTTATATTTCGAAGCATGTTTCAGTGTGTTTTATTTCTCCACTTTTTGTAGGAGACGATCCGAACTCTCCATTAGAGACAACTAATGACGTTCTGGAGTTGACCTTAACTGTGAATTCTGACCAGCTGAAAACACTCTCGTTGAATGACGTCACTAACGTAGACAACGTTACACTTGTTTACTATGTAGATGGTGTGGCGACTTTGCTGGAGGTATATGTCCATTTCTACATCCTATTTTAAGTAACTTTAAGTATTAATGAATATAGCACCTTAAAAGTTGTGGGTTCACTAAGTTAAAACACATTGAAATTGTTTTATTGAACTGGTCGATAGAGCCAGAAGTGTGCATAGATAAGGAAATCAATCTTGACGACATTCCAATAGATCAGTGTTATAGAACTTAATACTACAACTTTTCTAAGGATTTTGATGTAGTCTTCACAACCATACTATACTTTAATTATGTAAAACAACTGATAAAAACATGTTATTTACTATGAAGACTGTAAGGATGGTAAACTTCAACCGATTTTGTAAATCACTGACTGGGCGATCAAAACTGTCCTTCAAGAGTATATGATCATAATCTCAACACAGTGAGGATAAAGTGGGAATTGAATTTTGGTGTATATGAAAAATATTAATGCTTATTAATATGTATCCATACAAGCATAATTAGAGTTAATTTGTTCTGAAATTAAACTTCGACACCCACGTTTAATGATGGTTTTGTAAGTCTTATTGATTGTTTACCTCTTTCGGACATCGATCATTCTTGTTCAATTAACCTCTTAAGTACTTAATTATGACAGTTGTGCATCTGTGTATTTATGCACTGATAACTAGAACATGCGTGTTTCAATTATAAAAACAAGCTTTCCAGTAGGGTGTTTACTTGATAAAACACGGAACCATGAAATAGTGTCCCCACTAACTTGTACATGATGCTGTTTATAAAATAACAGACAGATCTAATTTTGCTGGCTTTGTCCAATGTGGAAAAAATAGTCACCCACCTTTGGTAACAGTGTCAAATGGTTCCCAAAGTATCAAGGTCATAGCATGACATGGCTAGTAAATAATATGGCGTGAATGTTTATTGCTCACATAATTATTTTTATTATTATTACTGATTCTATATTTCACGTACCATTCTGTGAACTTGATTTTGACTACATGAGGAAAACTACAACCCAACTTTACCCAAGCTTTATTTCTTTTGTGATTTGGGAGTTTATTATTGCCATTTTATGGCGTTTTGTCATATTTATTATCTATAATCTGATATTATTGATTACTTGCAGTACAAAACAAAAACAAAGTTAACAAGTAAGAAAGTTGATCACTAACGTTTAAACATTTTTACAGGATATCGACGAACCTTTCAGCTTTGACTTGCCAATGGTCAACATAACTGACATCATCTTGACTATCAGTAAAGATGCTGCAGACTCTCCTATGACACTGACCATCGAATTGCTAGCCTGTGTGGAAGGTAAAGCTATGAGTTGTGGATATATTTACATGTACTGTGTTTTAAGTGTTAATTTTATTTTTTTTTGCATAGGAATAGGTAGCCAATATCTGTGAACACTTACTTTTAAATTATAAAAGCAAAACAGTACTTTATCGTCGCAAAATGTGAAACTAAAGACTCACATTCCCTGAGGTGCACATCATTTATAATGGTTTATTACAATAACAAATCACTTTAAAATTCTTGTTATCAACACATTAAACATGTAACATGAGAACCAAACTGTTTTAAGAGCAATTTGAATAAGCACATGTTGTAATGGATCCAAATAGAAAGATAGCCTTTAGTTTAATAATGGAGGAAAATCATTATAATCTGCAGAAAATTCAACAGCGTTTATCACTACAGGCAATGAGTATTGTGTTAGCAATATCCTTAAATGATGAGAGATCTATGAGATGTAGATATTCTACCGTGTCCTAAAATGTACAAATTATGTATTCTTGGACATAATAAAAACTGTTTATTCAAAACCGACACTTAAAGATGTTGTGGTTGGTTGGATCCAGATGAGCGCTATCTTAACAGAAACAAAACTAAAAATAAACACCAATTATTATCTTTATTATAAAATAAACTTATTACTAAATATGTTACATCTGCTGAATAATTAAATGTTATATTTATTTATTTTTGAACGATTTTTCAACTTAATTTTTAAAGTTATTTGTAAATAATTTAAATGCATCTATTCATTGTCAGAAGGATCATATAAACAACATGTTCTTTGTAAAATGTGGGTTTACAGGTTGAAAATAGACGATGATAAATGTTGGTGGTATTTACATTAAAGATGGCTTTGTTTTTTCCACCTATATTTGTCTCAAAGAAAACATATTAGAAAATCCAGTTTATCTTAATTACAATTCTGTCCATAGGACTTACAACAGAATCATCGACCACTTCTACAGTTCAGGCAACAAGTGTTGTACAGTCTGTATCAGGCTCAGCACCATCAGCCACAACTCTAACAGGTACTAGTGTTGCTGCATCGGGTACAAGGCCAGCTACAACTGGTACAGGTACAGCCGGATCTGGCACTAGCGTTGCTCCATCAGGCACAGGCCCAACGCCATCAGGCACAGGCCAAGCACCATCAGGCACAGGCCCAGCTCCATCTGGTACAGGCCCAGCTCCATCTGGTACAGGCCCAGCACCATCTGGTACAGGCCCAGCTCCATCTGGCACTAGCGTTGCTCCATCAGGCACAGGCCCAGCACCATCTGGTACAGGCCCAGCTCCATCTGGCACTAGCGTTGCTCCACCTGGCACAGGCCCAGCACCATCAGGCACAGGTCCAGCTTCATCAGGCACAGGTCCAGCACCATCTGGTACAGGCCCAGCTCCATCTGGCACTAGCGTTGCTCCATCAGGCACAGGCCCAGCACCATCTGGTACAGGCCCAGCTCCATCTGGCACTAGCGTTGCTCCATCAGGCACAGGCCCAGCACCATCTGGCACAGGCCCAGCACCATCAGGCACAGGTCCAGCTCCATCAGCCACAGGCCCAGCACCATCTGGCACAGGCCCAGCTCCATCTGGCACTAGCGTTGCTCCATCTGGCACAGGCCCAGCACCATCTGGCACAGGCCCAGCTCCATCTGGCACTAGCATTGCTCCATCTGGCACTAGCGTTGCTCCATATGGCACTAGCGTTGCTCCATCAGGCACAGGCCCAGCTCCATCTGGCACTAGTGTTGCTCCATCTGGCACAGGCCCAGCACCATCAGGTACAGGCCCAGCACCATCTGGCACTAGCGTTGCTCCATCTGGCACTAGCGTTTCTCCATCTGGTACAAGCGTAGCTCCATCTGGTACAGGCCCAGCTCCATCTAGTACAGGCCCAACTACATCTGGTACAGGCCCAGCTCCATCTGGCACTAGCGTTGCTCCATCTGGTACAAGCCCAGCTTCATCTGGTACAGGCCAAGCTCCATCTGGCACTAGCGTTGCTCCATCAGGCACAGGCCCAGCACCATCAGGCACAGGCCCAGCTCCATCTGGTACAGTCTCAGCACCATCAGGCACGAGCGTTGCTCCATCAGGCACTAGCGGTGCTCCATCTGGCACAGGTCAAGCTCCATCTGGCACAGGCCCAGCACCATCTGGTACAGGTCCAGCTCCATCTGGTACAGGCCCAGCACCATCTGGTACAGGCCCAGCACCATCTGGTACAGGCCCAGCTCCATCTGGCACTAGCGTTGCTCCATCTGGCACTAGCTATGCTCCATCTGGTACAAGCGTTGCTCCATCAGGCACAGGCCCAGTACCATCAGGCACAGGTCCAGCTCCATCAGCCACAGGCCCAGCACCATCTGGCCCAGGCCCAGCTCCATCTGGCACTAGCGTTGCTCCATCTGGCACAGGCCCAGCACCATCTGGCACAGGCCCAGCTCCATCTGGCACTAGCGTTGCTCCATCTGGCACTAGCGTTGCTCCATCAGGCACAGGCCCAGCTCCATCTGGCACTAGCGTTGCTCCATCTGGCACAGGCCCAGCACCATCAGGTACAGGCCCAGCACCATCTGGTACAGGCCCAGCTCCATCTGGCACTAGCGTTGCTCCATCAGGCACAGGCCCAGCTCCATCTGGTACAAGCGTAGCTCCATCTGGTACAGGCCCAGCTCCATCTAGTACAGGCCCAACTCCATCTGGTACAGGCCCAGCTCCATCTGGCACTAGCGTTGCTCCATCTGGTACAAGCCCAGCTTCATCTGGTACAGGCCAAGCTCCATCTGGCACTAGCGTTGCTCCATCAGGCACAGGCCCAGCACCATCAGGCACAGGCCCAGCTCCATCTGGTACAGTCTCAGCACCATCAGGCACGAGCGTTGCTCCATCAGGCACTAGCGGTGCTCCATCTGGCACAGGTCAAGCTCCATCTGGCACAGGCCCAGCACCATCTGGTACAGGTCCAGCTCCATCTGGTACAGGCCCAGCACCATCTGGTACAGGCCCAGCACCATCTGGTACAGGCCCAGCTCCATCTGGCACTAGCGTTGCTCCATCTGGCACTAGCTATGCTCCATCTGGTACAAGCGTTGCTCCATCAGGCACAGGCCCAGTACCATCAGGCACAGGTCCAGCTCCATCAGCCACAGGCCCAGCACCATCTGGCCCAGGCCCAGCTCCATCTGGCACTAGCGTTGCTCCATCTGGCACAGGCCCAGCACCATCTGGCACAGGCCCAGCTCCATCTGGCACTAGCGTTGCTCCATCTGGCACTAGCGTTGCTCCATCAGGCACAGGCCCAGCTCCATCTGGCACTAGCGTTGCTCCATCTGGCACAGGCCCAGCACCATCAGGTACAGGCCCAGCACCATCTGGTACAGGCCCAGCTCCATCTGGCACTAGCGTTGCTCCATCAGGCACAGGCCCAGCTCCATCTGGTACAAGCGTAGCTCCATCTGGTACAGGCCCAGCTCCATCTAGTACAGGCCCAACTCCATCTGGTACAGGCCCAGCTCCATCTGGCACTAGCGTTGCTCCATCTGGTAAAAGCCCAGCTTCATCTGGTACAGGCCAAGCTCCATCGGGCACTAGCGTTGCTCCATCAGGCACAGGCCCAGCTCCATCAGGCACAGGCCCAGCTTCATCTGGTACAGGCCCAGCTCCATCTGGCACTAGCGTTGCTCCATCAGGCACAGGCCCAGCACCATCAGGCACAGGCCCAGCTCCATCTGGTACAGTCTCAGCACCATCAGGCACTAGCGTTGCTCCATCTGGCACAGGCTCAGCTCCATCTGTCTATAGTGTAAGTCCATCTGGCACTAGCGTTGCTCCATCTGGTACAGGCCCATCTCCATCTGGTACAGGCCCAGCTCCATCTGGCACTAGCGGTGCTCCATCAGGCACAGGTCAAGCTCCATCTGGCACAGGCCCAGCACCATCAGGTACAGGTCCAGCTCCATCTGGTACAGGCCCAGCACCATCTGGTACAGGCCCAGCACCATCTGGTACAGGCCCAGCTCCATCTGGCACTAGCGTTGCTCCATCAGGCACAGGCCCAGTACCATCAGGCACAGGCCCAGCTCCATCTGGTACAGTCTCAGCACCATCAGGCACAAGCGTTGCTCAATCAGGCACTAGCGGTGCTCCATCAGGCACAGGTCCAGCTCCATCTGGCACAGGCCCAGCACCATCTGGTACAGGCCCAGCTTCATCTGGTACAGGCCCAGCAACATCTGGTACAGGCCCAGCTCCATCTGGCACTAGCGTTGCTCCATCTGGCACTAGCTATGCTCCATCTGGTACAAGCGTTGCTCCATCAGGCACAGGCCCAGCTCCATCTGGCACTAGTGTTGCTCCATCTGGCACAGGCCCAGCACCATCAGGTACAGGCCCAGCACCATCTGGTACAGGCCCAGCTCCATCTGGCACTAGCGTTGCTCCATCTGGCACTAGCGTTTCTCCATCTGGTACAAGCGTAGCTCCATCTGGTACAGGCCCAGCTCCATCTAGTACAGGCCCAACTACATCTGGTACAGGCCCAGCTCCATCTGGCACTAGCGTTGCTCCATCTGGTACAAGCCCAGCTTCATCTGGTACAGGCCAAGCTCCATCGGGCACTAGCGTTGCTCCATCAGGCACAGGCCCAGCTCCATCAGGCACAGGCCCAGCTTCATCTGGTACAGGCCCAGCTCCATCTGGCACTAGCGTTGCTCCATCAGGCACAGGCCCAGCACCATCAGGCACAGGCCCAGCTCCATCTGGTACAGTCTCAGCACCATCAGGCACGAGCGTTGCTCCATCAGGCACTAGCGGTGCTCCATCTGGCACAGGTCAAGCTCCATCTGGCACAGGCCCAGCACCATCTGGTACAGGTCCAGCTCCATCTGGTACAGGCCCAGCACCATCTGGTACAGGCCCAGCACCATCTGGTACAGGCCCAGCTCCATCTGGCACTAGCGTTGCTCCATCTGGCACTAGCTATGCTCCATCTGGTACAAGCGTTGCTCCATCAGGCACAGGCCCAGTACCATCAGGCACAGGTCCAGCTCCATCAGCCACAGGCCCAGCACCATCTGGCCCAGGCCCAGCTCCATCTGGCACTAGCGTTGCTCCATCTGGCACAGGCCCAGCACCACCTGGCACAGGCCCAGCTCCATCTGGCACTAGCGTTGCTCCATCTGGCACTAGCGTTGCTCCATCTGGCACTAGCGTTGCTCCATCAGGCACAGGCCCAGGTCCATCTGGCACAGGCCCAGCACCATCAGGTACAGGCCCAGCACCATCTGGTACAGGCCCAGCTCCATCTGGCACTAGCGTTGCTCCATCAGGCACAGGCCCAGCTCCATCTGGTACAAGCGTAGCTCCATCTGGTACAGGCCCAGCTCCATCTAGTACAGGCCCAACACCATCTGGTACAGGCCCAGCTCCATCTGGCACTAGCGTTGCTCCATCTGGTACAAGCCCAGCTTCATCTGGTACAGGCCAAGCTCCATCGGGCACTAGCGTTGCTCCATCAGGCACAGGCCCAGCTCCATCAGGCACAGGCCCAGCTTCATCTGGTACAGGCCCAGCTCCATCTGGCACTAGCGTTGCTCCATCAGGCACAGGCCCAGCACCATCAGGCACAGGCCCAGCTCCATCTGGTACAGTCTCAGCACCATCAGGCACTAGCGTTGCTCCATCTGGCACAGGCTCAGCTCCATCTGTCTATAGTGTAAGTCCATCTGGCACTAGCGTTGCTCCATCTGGTACAGGCCCATCTCCATCTGGTACAGGCCCAGCTCCATCTGGCACTAGCGGTGCTCCATCAGGCACAGGTCAAGCTCCATCTGGCACAGGCCCAGCACCATCAGGTACAGGTCCAGCTCCATCTGGTACAGGCCCAGCACCATCTGGTACAGGCCCAGCACCATCTGGTACAGGCCCAGCTCCATCTGGCACTAGCGTTGCTCCATCAGGCACAGGCCCAGTACCATCAGGCACAGGCCCAGCTCCATCTGGTACAGTCTCAGCACCATCAGGCACAAGCGTTGCTCAATCAGGCACTAGCGGTGCTCCATCAGGCACAGGTCCAGCACCATCTGGTACAGGCCCAGCTTCATCTGGTACAGGCCCAGCAACATCTGGTACAGGCCCAGCTCCATCTGGCACTAGCGTTGCTCCATCTGGCACTAGCTATGCTCCATCTGGTACAAGCGTTGCTCCATCAGGCACAGGCCCAGCTCCATCAGGCACAGGCCCAGCTCCATCTGGTACAGGCCCAGCTCCATCGGGCACTAGCATGGCTCCATCAGGCACAGGCCCAGCTCCATCAGGTACAGGCTCAGCTCCATCTGGCACAAGCGTTGCTCCATCAGGCACAGGCCCAGCTCCATCTGGCACAGGCCCAGGATCAACTGGTACAGGCCCAGCTCCATCTGGTACAGGCCAAGCTCCATCTGGCACTAGCGTTGCTCCATCTGGTACTAGCGTTGCTCCATCTGGCACAGGCCCAGCTCCATCTGTCTCTAGTGTAGGTCCATCTGGCACTAGCGTTGCTCCATCTGGTACAGGCCCAGCTCCATCTGGCACTAGCGTTGCTCCATCAGGCACAGGCCCAGCTCCATCTGGTACAAGCCAAGCTCCATCAGGCACAGGCCCAGCACCATCAGGAACAGGCCCAGCTCCATCTGGCACAGGCCCAGCACCATCTGGTACAGGCCCAGCTCCATCTGGTACAGGCCAAGCTCCATCTGGTACAGGCCCAGCACCATCTGGTACAGGCCCAGCTCCATCTGGCACTAGCGTTGCTCCATCTGGCACAGGCCCAGCTCCATCTGTCTCTAGTCTAGGTCTATCTGGCACTAGCGTTGCTCCATCTGGTACAGGACCAGCTCCATCTGGTACAGGCCCAGCTCCTTCTGGTACAGGCCCAGCTCCATCTGGCACTAGTGTTGCTCCATCTGGCACTAGCGTTGCTCCATCTGGTACAGGCCCAGCTCCATCTGGTACAGGCCAAGCTCCATCTGGTACAGGCCCATCACCATCTGGTACAGGCCCAGCTCCATCTGGCACTAGCGTTGCTCCATCTGGCACTAGCGTTGCTCCATCTGGTACAAGCGTTGCTCCATCCGGCACAGGCCCAGCTCCATCTGTCTCTAGTGTAGGTCTATCTGGCACTAGCGTTGCTCCATCTGGTACAGGCCCAGCTCCATCTGGTACAGGCCCAGCTCCATCTGGTACAGGCCCAGGTCCATCTGGCACTAGTGTTGCTCCATCTGGCACTAGCGTTGCTCCATCAGGCACAGGCCCAGCTCCATCAGGTACAGGCCCATCTCCATCAGGCACAGGCCCAGCACCATCAGGAACAGGCCCAGCTCTATCTGGTACAGGCCCAGCTCCATCAGGTACAGGCCCAGCTCCATCTGGTACAGGCCCAGCTCCATCTGGTACAGGCCCAGGTCCATCTGGCACTAGCGTTGCTCCATCTGGTATAAGCGTTGCTCCATCTGGCACAGGCCCAGCACCATCTGTCTCTAGTGTAGGTCCATCTGGCACAAGCGTTGCTCCATCTGGTACAGGCCCAGCTCCATCTGGCACTAGCGTTGCTCCATCAGGCACAGGCCCAGCTTCATCAGGCACAGGCCCGGTTCCATCTGGTACAGGCCCAGCTCCATCTGGCACTAGCGTTGCTCCATCAGGCACAGGCCCAGCACCATCAGGCACAGGCCTAGCACCATCTGGCACAGGCCCAGCACCATCTGGTACAGGCCCAGCTCCATCTGCTACAGGCCCAGCACCATCTGGTACAGGACAAGCTCCATCTGGCACTAGCTTTGCTCCATCAGGCACAGGCCCAGCTCCATCTGGTACAGGTCCAGCTCCATCTGGCACTAGCGTTGCTCCATCAGGCACAGGCCCAGCACCATCTGGCACAGGCCCAGCTCCTTCTGGTCCAGTCTCAGCACCATCAGGCACAAGCGTTGCTCCATCAGGCACTAGCGTTGCTCCATCAGGCACAGGCCCAGCTCCATCTGGCACAGGCCCAGCACCATTGGGTACAGGCCCAGCATCATCTGGTACAGGCCCAGCTCCATCTGGTACAGGCCCAGCTCCATCTGGCACTAGCGTTGCTCCATCTGGCACTATCGTTGCTCCTGGCACAGGCCCAGCACAATCTGTCTCTAGTGTAGGTCCATCTGGCACTAGCGTTGCTCCATCTGGTACTGGCCCAGCTCCATCTGGCACTAGCGTTGCTCCATCAGGCACAGGCCCAGCTCCATCAGGCACAGGCACAGCTCCATCTGGTACAAGCCGAGCTCCATCTGGCACTAGCGTTGCTCCATCAGGCACAGGCCCAGCTCCATCTGGTACAGGCCCATCTTCATCTGGCACTAGCGTTGCTCCATCAGGCACAGGCCCAGCACCATCTCGCACAGGCCCAGCACCATCTAGTACAGGCCCATCTCCATCTGGTTCAGGCCCAGCACCATCTGGTACAAGCCCAGCTCCATCTGGCACTAGCGTTGCTCCATCTGCTACAAGCGTTGCTACATCTGGCACCGGCCCAGCTCCATCTGTCTCTAGTGTAGGTCCATCTGGCACTAGCGTTGCACCATCTGGTACAGGTCCAGCTCCATCTGGTACAGGCCCAGCTCCATCTGGCACTAGCGTTGCTCCATCAGGCACAGGCCCAGTACCATCAGGCACAGGCTCAGCACCATCTGGCACAGGCCCAGCACCATCTGGTACAGGCCCAGCTCCATCTGCTACAGGCCCAGCACCATCTGGTACAGGCCCAGCTCCATCTGGCACTAGCATTGCTCCATCTGGCACAGGCCCAGCTCCATCTGGTACAGGCCCAGCTCCATCTGGCCCAAGCGTTGCTCCATCAGGAACAGGCCAAGCTCCATCAGGCACAGGCCCACCTCCATCTGCTACAGGCCCAGCTCCATCTGGCACTAGCGTTGCTCCATCAAGCACTGGCCCAGCACCATCAGGCACAAGCGTTGCTCCATCAGGAACTAGCGTTGCTCCATCAGGCACAGGCCCAGGTCCATCTGGCACAGGCCCAGCACCATCTGGTACAGGCCCAGCTCCATCTGGTACAGGCCCATCTCCATCTGGTACAGGCCCAGCACCATCTGGTTCAGGCCCAGCTCCATCTGGCACTAGCGTTGCTCCATCTGGCACTAGCGCTGCTCCTTCTGGCACAGGCCCAGCACCATCTGTCTCTAGTGTAGGTCCATCTGGCACTAGCGTTGCTCCATCTGGTACAGGCCCAGTTCCATCTGGCACTAGCGTTGCTCCATCAGGCACAGGTCCAGCTCTATCAGGCACAGGCCCAGCTCCATCTGGTACAGGCCCAGCTCCATCTGGCACTAGCGTTGCTCCATCAGGCACAGGCCCAGCACCATCAGCCACAGGCCCAGCACCATCAGGCACAGGCCCAGCACCATCTCGCACAGGCCCAGCACCATCTAGTACAGGCCCATCTCCATCTGGTTCAGGCCCAGCACCATCTGGTACAAGCCCAGCTCCATCTGGCACTAGCGTTGCTCCATCTGCTACAAGCGTTGCTACATCTGGCACCGGCCCAGCTCCATCTGTCTCTAGTGTAGGTCCATCTGGCACTAGCGTTGCACCATCTGGTACAGGTCCAGCTCCATCTGGTACAGGCCCAGCTCCATCTGGCACTAGCGTTGCTCCATCAGGCACAGGCCCAGTACCATCAGGCACAGGCTCAGCACCATCTGGCACAGGCCCAGCACCATCTGGTACAGGCCCAGCTCCATCTGCTACAGGCCCAGCACCATCTGGTACAGGCCCAGCTCCATCTGGCACTAGCATTGCTCCATCTGGCACAGGCCCAGCTCCATCTGGTACAGGCCCAGCTCCATCTGGCCCAAGCGTTGCTCCATCAGGAACAGGCCAAGCTCCATCAGGCACAGGCCCACCTCCATCTGCTACAGGCCCAGCTCCATCTGGCACTAGCGTTGCTCCATCAAGCACTGGCCCAGCACCATCAGGCACAAGCGTTGCTCCATCAGGAACTAGCGTTGCTCCATCAGGCACAGGCCCAGGTCCATCTGGCACAGGCCCAGCACCATCTGGTACAGGCCCAGCTCCATCTGGTACAGGCCCATCTCCATCTGGTACAGGCCCAGCACCATCTGGTTCAGGCCCAGCTCCATCTGGCACTAGCGTTGCTCCATCTGGCACTAGCGCTGCTCCTTCTGGCACAGGCCCAGCACCATCTGTCTCTAGTGTAGGTCCATCTGGCACTAGCGTTGCTCCATCTGGTACAGGCCCAGTTCCATCTGGCACTAGCGTTGCTCCATCAGGCACAGGTCCAGCTCTATCAGGCACAGGCCCAGCTCCATCTGGTACAGGCCCAGCTCCATCTGGCACTAGCGTTGCTCCATCAGGCACAGGCCCAGCACCATCAGCCACAGGCCCAGCACCATCTGGCACAGGCCCAGCACCATCTGGTACAGGCCCAGCTCCATCTGGTTCAGGCCCAGCACCATCTGGTACAGGCCCAGCTCCATCTGGCACTAGCATTGCTCCATCTGGCACTAGCGTTGCTCCATCTGGAACAAGCGTTGCTCCATCTGGCACAGGCCCAGCTCCATCTGTCTCTAGTGTAGGTCCATCTGGCACTAGCGTTGCTCCATCAGGCACAGGCCCAGCTCCATCTGGCACAGGCCCAGCACCATCTGGTACAGGTCCAGCTCCATCTGGTACAGGCCCAGCTCCATCTGGTACAGGCCCAGCACCATCTGGTTCAGGCCCAGCTCCATCTGGCACTAGCGTTGCTCCATCTGGCACTAGCGTTGCTCCATCTGGCACAGGCCCAGCACCATCTGTCTCTAGTGTAGGTCCATCTGGCACTAGCGTTGCTCCATCTGGTACAGGCCCAGCTCCATCTGGCACTAGCCCTGCTCCATCAGGCACAGGCCCAGCTCCATCAGGCACAGGCCCAACTCCATCTGGTACAGGCCCACCTCCATCTGGCACTAGCGTTGCTCCATCAGGTACAGGCCCAGCACCATCAGGCACAGGCCCAGCACCATCTGGCACAGGCCCAGCACCATCTGGTACAGGCCCAGCTCCATCTGGTTCAAGCCCAGCACCATCTGGTACAGGCCCAGCTCCATCTGGCACTAGCATTGCTCCATCTGGCACTAGCGTTGCTCCATCTGGTACAAGCGTTGCTCCATCTGGCACAGGCCCAGCTCCATCTGTCTCTAGTGTAGGTCCATCTGGCACTAGCGTTGCTCCATCAGGAACAGGTCCAGCTCCATCTGGCACAGGACCAGCTCCATCTGGTACAGGCCCAGCTCTATCTAGTACAGGTTCAGCACCATCTGGTACAGGCCCAGCTCCATCTGGTACAGGCCCAGCACCATCTGGTACAGGCTCAGCTCCATCTGGCACTAGCGTTGCTCCATCTGGTACAAGCGTTTCTCCATCAGGCACAGGCCCAGCTCCATCTGGCACTAGCGTTGCTCCATCAGGTACAGGCCCAGCTCCATCTGGTACAGGCCCAGCACCATCTGGTACAGGCCCAGCTCCATCTGCCACAAGCGTCGCTCCATCTGGCACTAGCGTTGCTCCATCTGCAACAGGCCCAGCTCCATCTGGTACAGGCCCAGCACCATCTGGTACAGGCCCAGCTCCATCTGGCACTAGCGTTGCTCCATCTGGTACAAGCGTTGCTTCATCTGCAACAGGCCCAGCTCCATCTGTCTCTAGTGTAGGTCCATCTGGCACTAGCGTTGCTCCATCTGGTACAGGGCCAGCTCCATCTGGCACTAGCGTTGCTCCATCAGGCACAGGCCCAGCTCCATCAGGCACAAGCCCAGCTCCGTCTGGTACAAGCCGAGCTCCCTCTGGCACTAGCGTTGCTCCATCAGGCACAGGCCCAGCTCCATCTGGCACAGGCCCAGCTCCATCTGGTACAGGCCCAGCTCCATCAGGCACAGGCCCAGCACCATCAGGCACAGGCACAGTTCCCTCTGGCACTAGCATTGCTCCATCAGGCACAGGCCCAGCATCATCAGGCACAGGCCCAGCTCCTTCTGGTACAGGCCCAGCTCCTTCTGGCACTAGTGTTGCTCCATCTGGCACAGGTCCAGCACCATCTGGCACAGGCCCAGCACCATCAGGCTCTGGTCCAGCACCATCAGGCACAGGTCCTGCACCATCAGGCACAGGTCCAGCTCCATCTTCCACAGGTCCAGCACCATCAGGCACAAGCATTGTTTCTTCTGGAACAACTGTTATTCCATTTTCTTCAGGTGAGATTTCTCTTTTTGTATGCCAATGTCTTTGAACTTTAAAACATTAATGTTTTATATATTTTCCGTCGTTCTTAACTTTCTTAACGTCATGCATACTTAAGGCTTTAAAAGATAACATTTATTATGTATCCATCTTATCCAGTTTGTTTCAACCTATATGCTCAAATTGTTTAGAGGTATATTTTTTTCTACTGATTTAAATTAAATACCAAGGCTTGATGCCATAACTGTTTGGAATATGAACTTTGTACAACAAATGTGGACCGTTTGGTTGCAGCAGAACCGTAATGTGTATCTATGTGATAATTGTCATTAAATATGTGTCAGATAGGCTGGTATTGTAGCTGAACCGTTATGTGTATCTATGTGATAATTGTCATTAAATATGTGTCAGATAGGCTGGTATTGTAGCAGAACCGTTATGTGTATCTATGTGATAATTGTCATTAAATATGTGTCAGATAGGCTGGTATTGTAGCTGAACCGTTATGTGTATCTATCTGATATTTGTCATTAAATATGTGTCAGATAGGCTGGTATTGTAGCAGAACCGTTATGTGTATCTATGTGATAATTGTCATTAAATATGTGTCAGATAGGCTGGTATTGTAGCTGAACCGTAATGTGTATCTATGTGATAATTGTCATTAAATATGTGTCAGATAGGCTGGTATTGTAGCTGAACCGTAATGTGTATCTATGTGATAATTGTCATTAAATATGTGTCAGATAGGCTGGTATTGTAGCAGAACCGTAATGTGTATCTATGTGATAATTGTCATTAAATATGTGTAAGATAGGCTGGTATTGTAGCAGAACCGTAATGTGTATCTATGTGATAATTGTCATTAAATATGTGTCAGATAGGCTGGTATTGTAGCAGAACCGTAATGTGTATCTATGTGATATTTGTCATTAAATATGTGTCAGATAGGCTGGTATTGTAGCTGAACCGTAATGTGTATCTATGTGATATTTGTCATTGAATATGTGTCAGATAGGCTGGTATTGTAGCTGAACCGTTATGTGTATCTATCTGAGTAGTATAGTATTTAGACATGGTAGAGTCTATAACACGTAGTTAGTTTAGCCCTAAAGAAACAGATATCATTGCAAGAATATGTTTTAGACGACGTAGACGAAATCATGGAATTGCCTCTATTATTCCTCGATTTACATTATTTACATGATAATAAATCACCGATTATGTTTCATTCATCAAGTGACGGGTGTCCAATCACAAAATGACTGTGTTAAAAAGTATCTATTTCAGTAATCGTATCATTTATGATTGCAACGTAACATTTCAAATACAACAATGACCAATATTGTGGTGACAGTTTGCAATGGATTTAGAAGAAACACTTGAAAACCTCGCCGACTGGTTTACACTCGACTCTCCTTATCTGGGGATCTGGATCCAGAGAACACGTCGTTTAGTAGCCTTTAATAATGATATTATTGATATGTTGTTGATAATTTACACAATGGTCTAGATATTTTTCAAATATAAGGCTAAATATCGACACGTCACTTTCTTACCACCTCCACAAGATCGTGTTCCTTTCATGCCATGTATCGATGATTTAATCCTGTTTAAAGCTTCTATTTCAACAAGAGAACATTAACACCTTCACTGTTATCCGATACAATGTAAGTAAGCTTTCAGCTAGGTTAAATTTTGCTTTGTACTTAAAGGAGATAGCCGACAGTTGGGACACATTTTTTTCTCTCTCAAACAACCGTGATTTTTAGTTGCCTGAAAAGATCTTGCAAATATTTGTTGTTTTTATATCCTAAATCTATGTGAAATGTGAAACACAATACTATACACAACACCACAAACATGTATTTCCTATCTGTCCTACGCAGCACAGGTTGCTATTTTAACTTACTTTTGAGATAACATGATGTCATCATCTGAGTAATCCGCGCTGACGGCATCTTTTTTTAACACAATCACCATCGCGGTGTTTGAAAGATTGAAAAGAATGAACATTTTGAGCAATTAATTAGACGGTTTGCACTGTCAAACAAGTCAGGTAATGGTCAAAATCGTTTCGAGCCAAAATTCACCAAAACAGGATTGAGCTATTGCTAGATACATTTCATATAGACAAACTGTCGGGTATCACATTTAACAATTGTAGGTTTTTCTATTTAGTAAGTGAATTTAATTTGCCTTACACATGTTATGCCAATCAAATATTACTACTAATTAACACTTATACTTGCTCATATTCGATGTACAAAGCTGTTTCACAAGTACTTACTTGTAATCTAAAAGAAGTTGCAGAAGACACCATTGGTAAGTATGCTTTATTCTCCTTTCTGTTATTTCTAAGGCTTTACTTGTAAATGTACATAAATATATCTACAAGTACTTCCTATATATATATATATATATATATATATATATATGTCATATATATATATATATATATATATAGATATATATATATATATATATATATATATATATATATATATATATATATATATATATACATGTATATATATATATATATATATATATATATATATATATATATATATATATATATATATATATATATATTGATGTTTATAAAAAGTAATCTAATGAAATTAATGACATAGCATAATGTTGTAAATTGTTCCAGTGGGAACTGTGTTAATTTTTTTTCTAAAAAACGTTTCATTTAAATTTTCGACAATTGCTCTCTTTACATATTTGCAAACGTTCAATGGTCCTGCCATATTAGAAAACAATTAAAATTTATTAAAAATAAGTTTTCTAATATGGCAACTTCTATGAACGTTTCCAAATATGTAAATAGAGCAATTGCTTATGTTTGACTCTTGAAAAAGCCAATTTGCCGAAAGTGTGAGCGTTTTTTTGAAAAATATAATGACATAATATGTTGGCCCTTAACTGGACATCATATTGTCACTGTCCAAATACTGCTAATCATTGCAGGGCTAGACCAGTAATGTCAATGTTCTTTATATAAGTGGGTTAATTGATTGCTTCACTATAAAACTTTAACAATTACAATATACTTTCTTGAAAGAAAAACGAATCAAAACAAATAAGAAAACATCGGTTAAATAAAACAATCATGAACTTTATTGGCATTGTGTTGTTAAAATAATATATCAATACTTTATAACATATGGAGTTTTATAATTTAAGGATAAAATATGTAGTGTTAAAATATGATATAAGCTGCCATAGTGCAAATATGTTACTCCTGTGCCAGAACAGATACACAGGCGGCTCCGCGGACTGGAAGCGGAAGTTGTACGCAGTTATGCCAGGTGGCACTGCGTGTGTCAAAACATTCCACGGACTGCAACTGTATATCTTCTGCCGGTTTGGACTGAATACCACCAAAAATGTATAAGCGATGACCTGAAAAAAATGTTAGTTCTTTTCTTATTATTTAAAAATAATATAATAAAATAATAATAATAAACATGTACATACTTGTAGATATTTGATGTAAATACTAATAAACAGTGTGAACCTCCCTGTGAATCTGTATATGAAACTCTCAATGTTATTAACTGTGTATAGTACGTAGTGGTGTTTCATTCGTTGGATGTATTTTACATTTTTTGCAAATTAAAAGCTTTGTTTGCAAATAAGACGTAAATAATACAGGCATATAAATATATTCATCTTTAATTTATATTGCATCTACCCCTATGACCAGTAATTAACAGTGGGCATTTAATATTACCATGTTTAATCCCCATACCTGTAGCTTACACTTGGATATCGGCATGTTCCCCACAGCTTAGTTTACACTTATATATCAACATATTCTCCACAGCTGTAGTTTACACTTGTATATCAACATGTTCCCCACAGCTGTAGTTTACACTTGTATACCAATGTGTTCCCCACAGCTGTAGTTTACACTTTTATATCGGCATGTTCCCCACAGCTATAGTTTACAATTGTATATCGGCATGTTCCCCACAGCTTAGTTTACACTTATATATCAACATATTCTCCACAGATGTAGTTTACACTTGTATATCAACATGTTCCCCACAGCTGTAGTTTACACTTGTATACCAATGTGTTCCCCACAGCTGTAGTTTACACTTTTATATCGGCATGTTCCCCACAGCTATAGTTTACAATTGTATATCGGCATGTTCCCCACAGCTGTAGTTTACACTTGTATACCAATATGTTCCCCACAGCTGTAGTTTACACTTGTATATCAGCATGTTTCCCACAGCTGTAGTTTACACTTATATATCAGCATGTTTCCCACAGCTGTAGTTTACACTTGTATATCAACATGTTCCCCACAGCTGTAGTTTACACTTGTATACCAATGTGTTCCCCACAGCTGTAGTTTGCACTTGTATATCGACATGTTCCCCACAGCTATAGTTTACAATTGTATATCGGCATGTTCCCCACAGCTGTAGTTTACACTTATATATCAGCATGTTTCCCACAGCTGTAGTTTACACTTGTATATCAACATGTTCCCCACAGCTGTAGTTTACACTTGTATACCAATGTGTTCCCCACAGCTGTAGTTTGCACTTGTATATCGACATGTTCCCCACAGCTATAGTTTACAATTGTATATCGGCATGTTCCCCACAGCTGTAGTTTACACTTATATATCAACATGTTCCCCACAGCTGTAGTTTATACTTGGATATCGGCATGTTCCACACAGCTGTAGTTTACACTTGTATATCAATATGTTCCCCACAGCTGTAGTTTACACTTCTATATATCAACATGTTCCCCACACCTGTAGTTTACACGTGTATACCAATGTGTTCCCCACAGCTGTAGTTTACACTTGTATATCAACATGTTCTCCGCAGCTGTAGTTTACACTTGTATATCAACATGTTCCCCACAGCTGTAGTTTACACTTGTATACCAATATGTTCCGCACAGCTGTAGTTTACACTTGTATATCGGCATGTTCCCCACAGCTGTAGTTTACACTTATATATCAGCATGTTTCCCACAGCTGTAGGTTACACTTGTATATCAACATGTTCCCCACAGCTGTAGTTTACACTTGTATACCAATGTGTTCCCCACAGCTGTAGTTTGCACTTGTATATAGGCATGTTCCCCACAGCAATAGTTTACAATTGTATATCGGCATGTTCCCCACAGCTGTAGTTTACACTTATATGTCAACATGTTCCCCACAGCTGTAGTTTACACTTGGATATCGGCATGTTCCACACAGCTGTAGTTTACACTTGTATATCAATATGTTCCCCACAGCTGTAGTTTACACTTCTATATATCAACATGTTCCCCACACCTGTAGTTTACACGTGTATACCAATGTGTTCCCCACAGCTGTAGTTTACACTTGTATACCAATGTGTTCCCAAGAGCTGTAGTTTACACTTATATATCAACATGTTCCCGACAGCTGTAGTTTACACTTGTATATCAACATGTTCCCCACAGCTGTAGTTTACACTTGTATACCAATGTGTTCCCCACAGCTGTAGTTTACACTTGTATATCGGCATGTTCTTCACAGCTGTAGTTTACACTTGTATATCGGCATGTTCTTCACAGCTGCAGTTTACACTTATATATCGGCATGTTCTTCACAGCTGCAGTTTACACTTGTATATCGGCATGTTCTTCACAACTGTAGTTTACACTTGTATATCGGTATGTTCTTCACAGCTGTAGTTTACACTTGTATATCGGCATGTTCCCCACAGATGTAGTTTACACTTGTATATCGGCATGTTCCCCACAGCTATAGTTTACACTTGTATATCGGCATGTTCCCCACAGCTACAGTTTACACTTGTATATCGGCATGTTCCCCACAGCTGTAGTTTACACTTGTATATCGGCATGTTCCCCACAGCTGTAGTTTACACTTGTATATCGGCATGTTCCCCACAGCTGCAGTTTACACTTGTATATCGGCATGTTCCCCACAGCTGTAGTTTACACTTGTATATTGGCATGTTCCCCACAGCTGTAGTTTACACTTATATACCAGCATGTAGTTTACACTTATATATCAGCATGTTCCCCACAGCTGTAGTTTACACTTATATATCAGCATGTTCCCCACAGCTGTAGTTTACACTTGTATATCGGCATGTTCTTCACAGCTGTAGTTTACACTTGTATACCGGCTTGTTCCCCACAGCTGTAGTTTACACATGTATATCAGCATGTTCCCCACAGCTGTAGTTTACACTTGTATATCGGCATGTTCAACACAGCTGTAGTTTACACTTGTATATCGGCATGTTCCCCACAGCTGCAGTTAACACTTGAATATCGTCATGTTCCCCAAAGCTGTAGTTTACACTTGTTTATCGGCATGTTCCCCACAGCTGTAGTTTACACTTGTATATCGGCATGTTCCCCACAGCTGTAGTTTACACTTATATATCAACATGTTCCCCACAGCTGTAGTTTACACTTGTATATCAACATGTTCCCCACAGCTGTAGTTTACACTTATATATCAACATGTTCCCCACAGCAGTAGTTTACACTTGTATATCGGCATGTTCCCCACAGTTGTAGTTTAAACTTATATATCAACATGTTTCCCACGGCTGTAGTTTACACTTGTATATCGGAATGTTCCCCCCAGCTGTAGTTTAAAGTTTTATATTAGCATGTTCCCCACAGCTGTAGTTTACACTTGTATATCGGAATGTTCCCCACAGCTGTAGTTTACACTTGTATATCGGCATGTTCCCCACAGCTGTAGTTTACACTTGTATACCGGCATGATCCCCACAGCTGTAGTTTACACTTGTATATCGGCATGTTTCCCACAGCTGTAGTTTACACGTGTACATCGGCATGTTTCCCACAGCTGTAGTTTACACGTGTGTATCGGTGTAGTTTACACTTGGATATCGGAATGTTCCCCACAGCTGTTTTTTACACTTATATATCGGCATGTTCCCCATAGCTGCAGACTGCGCTGTATATCAACATTTTGCCCACAGCAATAGTTTACACTTGTATATTTGCATGTTCCCCACAGCTGTAGTTTACACTTGAATATCGGCAAATTTCCCACTGTAGTTTACACTTGAATATCGGAATGTTCCCCACAGCTGTAGTTTACACTTGTATATCGGAATGTTCCCCACAACTGAAGTTTACACTTGTATATCAGCATGTTCCCCCACTGTAGTTTACACTTATATATCAACATGTTCCCCACAGCTGTAGTTTACACTTGGATATCGGCATGTTCCACACAGCTGTAGTTTACACTTGTATATCAACATGTTTCCCACACCTGTAGTGTACACTTGTATACCAATGTGTTCCCCACAGCTGTAGTTTACACGTGTATACCAATGTGTTCCCCACAGCTGTAGTTTACACTTGTATACCAATGTGTTCCCAACAGCTGTAGTTTACATTTATATATCAACATGTTCCCGACAGCTGTAGTTTACACATGTATATCAACATGTTACCCACAGCTGTAAGTTACACTTGTATACCAATGTGTTCCCCACAGCTGTAGTTTACACTTGTATATCGGCATGTTCTTCACAGCTGCAGTTTACACTTGTATATCGGCATGTTCCCCTCAGCTGTAGTTTACACTTGTATATCGGCATGTTCCCAACAGCTGTAGTTTACACTTGTATATCGGCATGTTCTTCACAGCTGCAGTTTACACTTATATATCGGCATGTTCTTCACAGCTGCAGTTTACACTTGTATATCGGCATGTTCTTCACAACTGTAGTTTACACTTGTATATCGGCATGTTCTTCACAGCTGTAGTTTACACTTGTATATCGGCATGTTCCCCACAGCTGCAGTTTACACTTGTATATCGGCATGTTCCCCACAACTGTAGTTTACACTTGTATATCGGCATGTTTTCCACAGCTGTAGTTTACACAAGAATATCGGCATGTTCCCCACAGCTGTAATTTACACTTGTATATCGGCATGTTCCCCACAGCTGTAATTTACACTTATATATCGGCATGTTCCCCACAGCTGTAATTTACACATGAATATCGACATGTTCCCCACAGCTGTAGTTTACACTTAGATATCGGCATGATCCCCACAGCTGTTGTTTACACATGTATTTCGACATTCCCCCCCCCCTCCCTATAGTTAACACTTATATATCAACATGTTCCCCACAGCTGTAGTTTACACTTGTATATCGGCATTTCCCCCCCCCCTAGTTTACACTTGTATATCAACATGTTCCCCACAGCTGTAGTTTACACTTGTATATCAACATGTTCCCCACAGCTGTAGTTTACACTTATATATCAACATGATCCCGACAGCTGAAGTTTACACTTGTATATCGGCATGTTCCCCACAGCTGTAGTTTACACTTGTATATCGGCATGTTCCCCACAGCTGTAGTTTACACTTGTATATCAACATGTTCCCCACAGCTGTAGTTTACACTTATATATCAACATGATCCCGACAGCTGTAGTTTACAATTGTATATCGGCATGTTCCCCACAGCTGTAGTTTATACTTGTATATCGGCATGATCCCGACAGCTGTAGTTAACACTTGTATATTGGCATGTTCCCCACAGCTGTAGTTTACACTTGTATATCGGCATGTTCCCCACAGCTGTAGTTTACACTTATATATCAACATGTTCCCCACAGCTGTAGTTTACACTTGTATATCAACATGTTCCCCACAGCTGTAGTTTACACTTATATATCAACATGTTCCCCACAGCAGTAGTTTACACTTGTATATCGGCATGTTCCCCACAGTTGTAGTTTAAACTTATATATCAACATGTTTCCCACGGCTGTAGTTTACACTTGTATATCGGAATGTTCCCCCCAGCTGTAGTTTAAAGTTTTATATTAGCATGTTCCCCACAGCTGTAGTTTACACTTGTATATCGGAATGTTCCCCACAGCTGTAGTTTACACTTGTATATCGGCATGTTCCCCACAGCTGTAGTTTACACTTGTATACCGGCATGATCCCCACAGCTGTAGTTTACACTTGTATATCGGCATGTTTCCCACAGCTGTAGTTTACACGTGTACATCGGCATGTTTCCCACAGCTGTAGTTTACACGTGTGTATCGGTGTAGTTTACACTTGGATATCGGAATGTTCCCCACAGCTGTTTTTTACACTTATATATCGGCATGTTCCCCATAGCTGCAGACTGCGCTGTATATCAACATTTTGCCCACAGCAATAGTTTACACTTGTATATTTGCATGTTCCCCACAGCTGTAGTTTACACTTGAATATCGGCAAATTTCCCACTGTAGTTTACACTTGAATATCGGAATGTTCCCCACAGCTGTAGTTTACACTTGTATATCGGAATGTTCCCCACAACTGAAGTTTACACTTGTATATCAGCATGTTCCCCCACTGTAGTTTACACTTATATATCAACATGTTCCCCACAGCTGTAGTTTACACTTGGATATCGGCATGTTCCACACAGCTGTAGTTTACACTTGTATATCAACATGTTTCCCACACCTGTAGTGTACACTTGTATACCAATGTGTTCCCCACAGCTGTAGTTTACACGTGTATACCAATGTGTTCCCCACAGCTGTAGTTTACACTTGTATACCAATGTGTTCCCAACAGCTGTAGTTTACATTTATATATCAACATGTTCCCGACAGCTGTAGTTTACACATGTATATCAACATGTTACCCACAGCTGTAAGTTACACTTGTATACCAATGTGTTCCCCACAGCTGTAGTTTACACTTGTATATCGGCATGTTCTTCACAGCTGCAGTTTACACTTGTATATCGGCATGTTCCCCTCAGCTGTAGTTTACACTTGTATATCGGCATGTTCCCAACAGCTGTAGTTTACACTTGTATATCGGCATGTTCTTCACAGCTGCAGTTTACACTTATATATCGGCATGTTCTTCACAGCTGCAGTTTACACTTGTATATCGGCATGTTCTTCACAACTGTAGTTTACACTTGTATATCGGCATGTTCTTCACAGCTGTAGTTTACACTTGTATATCGGCATGTTCCCCACAGCTGCAGTTTACACTTGTATATCGGCATGTTCCCCACAACTGTAGTTTACACTTGTATATCGGCATGTTTTCCACAGCTGTAGTTTACACAAGAATATCGGCATGTTCCCCACAGCTGTAATTTACACTTGTATATCGGCATGTTCCCCACAGCTGTAATTTACACTTATATATCGGCATGTTCCCCACAGCTGTAATTTACACATGAATATCGACATGTTCCCCACAGCTGTAGTTTACACTTAGATATCGGCATGATCCCCACAGCTGTAGTTTACACATGTATTTCGACATTCCCCCCCCCCCTCCCTATAGTTAACACTTATATATCAACATGTTCCCCACAGCTGTAGTTTACACTTGTATATCGGCATTTCCCCCCCCCTAGTTTACACTTGTATATCAACATGTTCCCCACAGCTGTAGTTTACACTTGTATATCAACATGTTCCCCACAGCTGTAGTTTACACTTATATATCAACATGATCCCGACAGCTGAAGTTTACACTTGTATATCGGCATGTTCCCCACAGCTGTAGTTTACACTTGTATATCGGCATGTTCCCCACAGCTGTAGTTTACACTTGTATATCAACATGTTCCCCACAGCTGTAGTTTACACTTATATATCAACATGATCCCGACAGCTGTAGTTTACAATTGTATATCGGCATGTTCCCCACAGCTGTAGTTTATACTTGTATATCGGCATGATCCCGACAGCTGTAGTTAACACTTGTATATTGGCATGTTCCCCACAGCTGTAGTTTACACTTGTATATCGGCATGTTCCCCACAGCTGTAGTTTACACTTGTATATCGGCATGTTCCCCACAGCTGTAGTTTACACTTGTATATCGGCATGATCCCGACAGCTGTAGTTTACGCTTAGATATCAACATGTTCCCCAGTGCTGTAGTTTACACTTGTATATCGCCATGTTCCCTACAGCTGTAGTTTACACTTGTATATCAACATGTTCCCCACAGCAGTAGTTTACACTTATATATCACCATGTTCCCCACAGCTGTAGTTTACACTTGAATATCGGCATGTTCCCCCACTGTAGTTTACACTTATATATCAACATGTTCCCCACTGCAGTAGTTTACACTTGTATATCGGCATGATCCCGACAGCTGTAGTTTACACTTGTATATCGGCATGTTCCCACAGCTGTAGTTTACACTTGTATATCGGCATGTTCCCACAGCTGTAGTTTACACTTGTATATCGGCATGTTCCCCTTAGCTGCAGTTTACACTTGTATATCGGCATGTTCCCCACAGCTGTAGTTTACACTTGTATATCGGCATGTTCCCCACAGCTGTAGTTTACACTTGTATATCAACATGTTCCCCACAGCTGTAGTTTACACTTGAATATCGGCATGTTCCCCCACTGTAGTTTACACTTATATATCAACATGTTCCCCACTGCAGTAGTTTACACTTGTATATCGGCATGATCCCGACAGCTGTAGTTTACACTTGTATATCGGCATGTTCCCACAGCTGTAGTTTACACTTGTATATCGGCATGTTCCCACAGCTGTAGTTTACACTTGTATATCGGCATGTTCCCCTTAGCTGCAGTTTACACTTGTATATCGGCATGTTCCCCACAGCTGTAGTTTACACTTGTATATCGGCATGTTCCCCACAGCTGTAGTTTACACTTGTATATCAACATGTTCCCCACAGCTGTAGTTTACACTTCTATATATCAACATGTTTCCCACACCTGTAGTGTACACTTGTATACCAATGTGTTCCCCACAGCTGTAGTTTACACGTGTATACCAATGTGTTCCCCACAGCTGTAGTTTACACTTGTATACCAATGTGTTCCCAACAGCTGTAGTTTACATTTATATATCAACATGTTCCCGACAGCTGTAGTTTACACATGTATATCAACATGTTACCCACAGCTGTAGTTTACACTTGTATACCAATGTGTTCCCCACAGCTGTAGTTTACACTTGTATATCGGCATGTTCCCCTCAGCTGTAGTTTACACTTGTATATCGGCATGTTCCCAACAGCTGTAGTTTACACTTGTATATCGGCATGTTCTTCACAGCTGCAGTTTACACTTGTATATCGGCATGTTCCCCACAGCTGCAGTTTACACTTGTATATCGGCATGTTCCCCACAACTGTAGTTTACACTTGTATATCGGCATGTTTTCCACAGCTGTAGTTTACACAAGAATATCGGCATGTTCCCCACAGCTGTAATGTACACTTGTATATCGGCATGTTCCCCACAGCTGTAATTTACACTTATATATCGGCATGTTCCCCACAGCTGTAATTTACACATGAATATCGACAGGTTCCCCACAGCTGTAGTTTACACTTAGATATCGGCATGATCCCCACAGCTGTAGTTTACACATGTATTTCGACATTCCCCCCCCCTCCCTATAGTTAACACTTATATATCAACATGTTCCCCACAGCTGTAGTTTACACTTGTATATCGGCATTCCCCCCCCCCCCCCTAGTTTACACTTGTATATCAACATGTTCCCCACAGCTGTAGTTTACACTTGTATATCAACATGTTCCCCACAGCTGTAGTTTACACTTATATATCAACATGATCCCGACAGCTGAAGTTTACACTTGTATATCGGCATGTTCCCCACAGCTGTAGTTTACACTTGTATATCGGCATGTTCCCCACAGCTGTAGTTTACACTTGTATATCAACATGTTCCCCACAGCTGTAGTTTACACTTATATATCAACATGATCCCGACAGCTGTAGTTTACAATTGTATATCGGCATGTTCCCCACAGCTGTAGTTTACACTTGTATATCGGCATGATCCCGACAGCTGTAGTTAACACTTGTATATTGGCATGTTCCCCACAGCTGTAGTTTACACTTGTATATCGGCGTGTTCCCCACAGCTGTAGTTTACACTTGTATATCGGCATGTTCCCCACAGCTGTAGTTTACACTTGTATTTCGGCATGATCCCGACAGCTGTAGTTTACGCTTAGATATCAACATGTTCCCCAGTGCTGTAGTTTACACTTGTATATCGCCATGTTCCCTACAGCTGTAGTTTACACTTGTATATCAACATGTTCCCCACAGCAGTAGTTTACACTTATATATCACCATGTTCCCCACAGCTGTAGTTTACACTTGAATATCGGCATGTTCCCCCACTGTAGTTTACACTTATATATCAACATGTTCCCCACTGCAGTAGTTTACACTTGTATATCGGCATGATCCCGACAGCTGTAGTTTACACTTGTATATCGGCATGTTCCCACAGCTGTAGTTTACACTTGTATATCGGCATGTTCCCACAGCTGTAGTTTACACTTGTATATCGGCATGTTCCCCTTAGCTGCAGTTTACACTTGTATATCGGCATGTTCCCCACAGCTGTAGTTTACACTTGTATATCGGCATGTTCCCCGCAGCTGTAGTTTACCCTTGTATATCGGCATTTCCCCCCCCCCCCCCCCCCCCAAATAGTTTACACTTATATATCAACATGTTCCCCACAGCTGTAGTTTACACTTGAATATCGGCATGTTCCCCACAGCTGTAGTTTACACTTGTATATCGGTATGTTCCCCACTGTAGTTTACACTTGAATGTCGGCATATTCCCCACAGTTGTAGTGTACACTTGTATATCGGCATGTTCCCCACAGCTGTAGATTACACTTCTAAATCGGCATGTTCCCTACATCTGTAGTTTACACTTGAATATCGGCATGTTCCCCACAGCTGTAGTTTACACTTGTATATCGGTATGTTCACCACAGCTGTAGTTAACACTTTTATATCGGCTTGTTTGCCGCAGCTGTAGTTTACACTTGCTTATTGGCATGTTCCCTACATCTTTTGTTTACACTTGAATATCGGCATGTTGCCCACAGCTGTAGTTTACACTTGTATATCGGCATGTTCGCAACAGCTGTAGCTTACACTTAAATATCGGCATGTTCCCCACAGCTGTAGCTTACACTTGTATATCGGTATGTTCCCAACAGCTATAGTTTACAATTTTATATCGGCATGTTCCCCACAGCTGTAGCTTACACTTGAATATCGGCATGTTCCCCACAGCTGTAGTTTACAATTGTATATCGGCATGTTCCCAACAGCTGTAGTTTACACTTGTATATCGGAATGTTCCCCCAGCTGTTGTTTACGCTTGTATATCAGCATGTTCGCCGCAGCTGTAGTTTACACTTGTATATCAGCATCTTCCCCATAGCTGTAGATTACGCTGCATATCAACATGTTCTCCCCAGCTGTAGTTTACACTTATGTATCAAGATGTTCCCCACAGCAGTTGTTTACACTTGTATATCAGTATGTTACAACAGATGTAGCTTACACTTGTATATCGGCATGTTCCCCACAGCTGTAGTTTACACTTGAATATCGGCATGTTCCCAACAGCTGTAGTTTACAGTTGTATATCGGCTTGTTCCCCACAGCTGAAGTTTACACATGTATATCGGCATGTTCCCCAATGTAGTTTACACTTATATATCAAGATGTTCCCCACAGCTGTAGTTTGCAGTTGTAAATCGGCACGATCCCCACATGTGTAGTTTACACTTGTATATCTGCATGTTCCCCTCAGCTGTAGTTTACACTTGTCTATAGGCATTTGCCCCACTGTAGTTTACACTTATATTTCAACATGTTCCCCACAGCTGTAGTTTACACTTGTATACCGGCATGATCCCCACAACTGTAGTTTACACTTGTATATCGGCATGTTTCCCACAGCTGTAGTTTACACGTGTACATCGGCATGTTTCCCACAGCTGTAGTTTACACGTGTGTATCGGTGTAGTTTACACTTGTATATCGGAATGTTCCCCACAGCTGTTTTTTACACTTATATATCGGCATGTTCCCCATAGCTGCAGACTGCGCTGTATATCAATATTTTGCCCACAGCTATAGTTTACACTTGTATATTTGCATGTTCCCCACAGCTGTTGTTTACACTTGAATATCGGCAAATTTCCCACTGTAGTTTACACTTGAATATCGGCATGTTCCCCACAGCTGTAGTTTACACTTGTATATCGGAATGTTCCCCACAGCTGAAGTTTACACTTGTATATCAGCATGTTCCCCCACTGTAGTTTACACTCATATATCAACATGTACCCCACAGCTGTAGTTTACACTTGTATATCGGCATGATCCCCACAGCTGTAGTTTACACTTGTATATCGGCATGTTTTCCACTGTTGTTTACACTTGAATGTCGGCATGTTGCCAGCAGCTGTAGTTTACACTTGTATATCAGCATGTTCCCCCACTGTAGTTTACACTCATATATCAACATTTTACCCACAGCTGTAGTTTACACTTGTAAATCGGCATGTTCCCTACATCTGTAGTTTACCCTTGTATATCGGCATGTTCCCACCAGTTGTAGTTTACATTTGTATACGGGCATGATCCCTACATCTGTAGTTTAGACTTGAATATCGGCATGTTGCCCACAGCTGTAGTTTACAATTCTATATCGGCATACTCCCTTCATCTTTAGTTTACACTTGAATATCGGCATGTTGCCCACAGCTGGAGTTTACACTTGTATATCGGCATGTTCGCCGCAGCTGTAGTTTACACTTGTATATCGACATGTTCCCCACAGCTGTAGTTTACACTTGTATATCGGCATGTTCCCAACAGCTGTAGTTTACACTTGTATATCGGCATGTTCGCCATTGTAGTTTACATTTGTATATCGGCATGTTCCCCACAGCTGTAGTTTACACTTGTATATCGACATGTTCCCCGCAACTGTAGTTTACACTTGTATATCGGCATGTTCCCCACAGCTGTAGTTTACAATTGTATATCGGCATGTTCGCCACTGTAGTTTACATTTGTATATCGGCATGTTCCCAACAGCTGTAGTTTACACTTGTATATCGACATGTTCCCAACAGCTGTAGTTTACACTTGTATATCGGCATGTTCGCCACTGTAGTTTACATTTGTATATCGGCATGTTCCCCACAGCCTTAGTTTACACTTGTATATCGACATGTTCCCCGCAGCTGTAGTTTACACTTGTATATCGGTATGTTCCCACAGCTGTAGTTTACACTTGTATATCGGTATGTTCACCACAGCTGTAGTTAACACTTTTATATCGGCTTGTTTGCCGCAGCTGTAGTTTACACTTGCTTATTGGCATGTTCCCTACATCTTTTGTTTACACTTGAATATCGGCATGTTGCCCACAGCTGTAGCTTACACTTGTATATCGGCAAGTTCCCCACAGCTGTAGTTTACACTTGTATATCGGCATGTTCGCAACAGCTGTAGCTTACACTTAAATATCGGCATGTTCCCAACAGCTGTAGCTTACACTTGTATATCGGTATGTTCCCAACAGCTGTAGTTTACAATTTTATATCGGCATGTTCCCCACAGCTGTAGCTTACACTTGAATATCGGCATGTTCCCCACAGCTGTAGTTTACAATTGTATATCGGCATGTTCCCAACAGCTGTAGTTTACACTTGTATATCGGAATGTTCCCCCAGCTGTTGTTTACGCTTGTATATCAGCATGTTCGCCGCAGCTGTAGTTTACACTTGTATATCAGCATCTTCCCCATAGCTGCAGATTACGCTGCATATCAACATGTTCTCCCCAGCTGTAGTTTACACTTATGTATCAAGATGTTCCCTACAGCAGTTGTTTACACTTGTATATCAGTATGTTACAACAGCTGTAGCTTACACTTGTATATCGGCATGTTCCCTACATCTGTAGTTTACCCTTGTATATCGGCATGTTCCCACCAGTTGTAGTTTACATTTGTATACGGGCATGATCCCTACATCTGTAGTTTAGACTTGAATATCGGCATGTTGCCCACAGCTGTAGTTTACAATTCTATATCGGCATACTCCCTTCATCTTTAGTTTACACTTGAATATCGGCATGTTGCCCACAGCTGGAGTTTACACTTGTATATCGGCATGTTCGCCGCAGCTGTAGTTTACACTTGTATATCGACATGTTCCCCACAGCTGTAGTTTACACTTGTATATCGGCATGTTCCCAACAGCTGTAGTTTACACTTGTATATCGGCATGTTCGCCATTGTAGTTTACATTTGTATATCGGCATGTTCCCCACAGCTGTAGTTTACACTTGTATATCGACATGTTCCCCGCAACTGTAGTTTACACTTGTATATCGGCATGTTCCCCACAGCTGTAGTTTACAATTGTATATCGGCATGTTCGCCACTGTAGTTTACATTTGTATATCGGCATGTTCCCAACAGCTGTAGTTTACACTTGTATATCGACATGTTCCCAACAGCTGTAGTTTACACTTGTATATCGGCATGTTCGCCACTGTAGTTTACATTTGTATATCGGCATGTTCCCCACAGCCTTAGTTTACACTTGTATATCGACATGTTCCCCGCAGCTGTAGTTTACACTTGTATATCGGTATGTTCCCACAGCTGTAGTTTACACTTGTATATCGGTATGTTCACCACAGCTGTAGTTAACACTTTTATATCGGCTTGTTTGCCGCAGCTGTAGTTTACACTTGCTTATTGGCATGTTCCCTACATCTTTTGTTTACACTTGAATATCGGCATGTTGCCCACAGCTGTAGCTTACACTTGTATATCGGCAAGTTCCCCACAGCTGTAGTTTACACTTGTATATCGGCATGTTCGCAACAGCTGTAGCTTACACTTAAATATCGGCATGTTCCCAACAGCTGTAGCTTACACTTGTATATCGGTATGTTCCCAACAGCTGTAGTTTACAATTTTATATCGGCATGTTCCCCACAGCTGTAGCTTACACTTGAATATCGGCATGTTCCCCACAGCTGTAGTTTACAATTGTATATCGGCATGTTCCCAACAGCTGTAGTTTACACTTGTATATCGGAATGTTCCCCCAGCTGTTGTTTACGCTTGTATATCAGCATGTTCGCCGCAGCTGTAGTTTACACTTGTATATCAGCATCTTCCCCATAGCTGTAGATTACGCTGCATATCAACATGTTCTCCCCAGCTGTAGTTTACACTTATGTATCAAGATGTTCCCTACAGCAGTTGTTTACACTTGTATATCAGTATGTTACAACAGCTGTAGCTTACACTTGTATATCGGCATGTTCCCTACATCTGTAGTTTACACTTGTATATCGGCATGTTCCCCACAGCTGTAGTTTACACTTGAATATCGGCATATTCCCCCACAGCTGTAGTTTACACTTGTATATAGGCATTTTGCCCACTGTAGTTTACACTTGTATATAGGCATGTTCCCCACAGCTGTAGTTTACACTTGTATATCGGCATGTTCCCCACAGCTGTAGTTTACACTTGAATATCGGCATGTTCCCAACAGCTGTAGTTTACACTTGTATATCGGCTTGTTCCCCACAGCTGAAGTTTATACATGTATATCGGCATGTTCCCCAATGTAGTTTACACTTATATATCAAGATGTTCCCCACAGCTGTAGTTTGCAGTTGTAAATCGGCACGATCCCCACATGTGTAGTTTACACTTGTATATCTGCATGTTCCCCTCAGCTGTAGTTTACACTTGTCTATAGGCATTTGCCCCACTGTAGTTTACACTTATATTTCAACATGTTTCCCACAGCTGTAGTTTACACTTGTATACCGGCATGATCCCCACAACTGTAGTTTACACTTGTATATCGGCATGTTTCCCACAGCTGTAGTTTACACGTGTACATCGGCATGTTTCCCACAGCTGTCGTTTACACGTGTGTATCGGTGTAGTTTACACTTGTATATCGGAATGTTCCCCACAGCTGTTTTTTACACTTATATATCGGCATGTTCCCCATAGCTGCAGACTGCGCTGTATATCAATATTTTGCCCACAGCTATAGTTTACACTTGTATATTTGCACGTTCCCCACAGCTGTAGTTTACACTTGAATATCGGCAAATTTCCCACTGTAGTTTACACTTGAATATCGGCATGTTCCCCACAGCTGTAGTTTACACTTGTATATCGGAATGTTCCCCACAGCTGGAGTTTACACTTGTATATCAGCATGTTCCTCCACTGTAGTTTACACTCATATATCAACATGTACCCCACAGCTGTAGTTTACACTTGTATATCGGCATGATCCCCACAGCTGTAGTTTACACTTGTATATCGGCATGTTTTCCACTGATGTTTACACTTGAATGTCGGCATGTTGCCAGCAGCTGTAGTTTACACTTGTATATCAGCATGTTCCCCCCACTGTAGTTTACACTCATATATCAACATTTTACCCACAGCTGTAGTTTACACTTGTAAATCGGCATGTTCCCTACATCTGTAGTTTACCCTTGTATATCGGCATGTTCCCACAAGTTGTAGTTTACATTTGTATATCGGCATGATCCCTACATCTGTAGTTTAGACTTGAATATCGGCATGTTCCCCACAGCTGTAGTTTACACTTCTATATCGGCATACTCCCTTCATCTTTAGTTTACACTTGAATATCGGCATGTTGCCCACAGCTGGAGTTTACACTTGTATATCAGCATGTTCACCGCAGCTGTAGTTTACACTTGTATATCGACATGTTCCCCACAGCTGTAGTTTACACTTGTATATCAGCATGTTCCAAACAGCTGTAGTTTACACTTCTATATCGGCATGTTCGCCACTGTAGTTTACATTTGTATATCGGCATGTTCCCCACAGCTGTAGTTTACACTTGTATATCGACATGTTCCCCGCAACTGTAGTTTACACTTGTATATCGGCATGTTCCCCACAGCTGTAGTTTACAATTGTATATCGGCATGTTCGCCACTGTAGTTTACATTTGTATATCGGCATGTTCCCAACAGCTGTAGTTTACACTTGTATATCGGCATGTTCCCAACAGCTGTAGTTTACACTTGTATATCGGCATGTTCGCCACTGTAGTTTACATTTGTATATCGGCATGTTCCCCACAGCCTTAGTTTACACTTGTATATCGACATGTTCCCCGCAGCTGTAGTTTACACTTGTATATCGACATGTTCCCCACAGCTGTAGTTTACACTTGTATATCGACATGTTCCCCACAGCTGTAGTTTACACTTGTATATCAGCATGTTCCCCACAGCTGTAGTTTACACTTGTATATCGGCATGTTCCAAACAGCCGTAGTTTACACTTGTATATCGACATGTTCCCCACAGCTGTAGTTTACACTTGTATATCGGCATGTTCCCCACAGCTGTAGTTTACACTTGTATATCGGCATGTTCCTCACAGCTGTAGTTTACACTTGTATATCGGCATGTTCCCCACAGCTGTAGTTTACACTTGTATATCGACATGTCCCCCGCAGCTGTAGTTTACACTTGTATATCGACATGTTCCCCGCAGTTGTAGTTTACACTTGTATATCGACATGTTTCCCGAAGCTGTAGTTTACACTTGTATATCGGCATGTTCCCCACAGCTGTAGTTTACACTTGTATATCGGCATGTTCGCCGCAGCTGTAGTTTACACTTGTATATCGGCATGTTCCCCACAGCTGTAGTTTACACTTATATATCAACATGTTCCCCACAGCTGTAGTTTACACTTGTATATCAACATGTTCCCCATAGCTGTAGATTACGCTGCCTATCAACATGTTCCCAACAGCTGTTGTTTACACTTATATCTCAACATGTTCCCCACAGCTGAAGTTTACACTGTATACAAGTTAACATAAAGTTATGACTGTTGTAGTTGTATATACACATAACCAGAAATGTTTATGTATAGGTGGGAACTTTTACACACAAACAGGAATGTTTATGTATAGCTGGGAACGTTTACACATAACCAGGAATGTTTATGTATAGGTGGGAACTTTTACACATAACCAGAAATGTTTATGTATAGCCGGGAATTTTTACACATAACCGGCAATGATTATATATTGCCGGGAACTATTACACATAACCAGGAATGTTTATATATTGCCGGAAACTATTACACATAACCAGCGATGTTTATGTATAGTCGAAAACTTTTACACACAAACAGGAATGTTTATATATAGCCGGGAACTTTTACACACAAACAGAAATGTTTATGTATAGTCGGAAACTTTTACACACAAACAGGAATGTTTATGTATAGTCGGAAACTTTTACACACAAACAGGAATGTTTATGTAAAGCCGGGAACTTTTACACACAAACAGAAATGTTAATGTATAGTCGGAAACTTTTACACACGAACAGGAATGTTTATGTATAGCCGGGAACTATTACACATAACCAGGAATGTTTATGTATAGGTGGGAACTTTTACACATAACCGGCAATTTTTATATATAGCCGGGAACTTTTACACATAACCAGGAATGTTTATGTATAGGTGGGAACTTTTACACATAACCGGCAATGTTTATATATAGCCGGGAACTGTTACACATAACCAGGAATGTTTATGTTTAGACGGGAATTTTTACATTTAAGCGGGAATCTTTACAAGTAGCCTTTACACATGGCCGGAAATGTTTATATTTAGGCGGGAATAATCAAATTAAGACAGGCCGTTTACATTAATCTGGTATATTGGCTGCTTTCGTTATTTTAAAAGTCATCAAGATCTTCTGCTAAAAGAAATTAATATATTATTGTAGTATTTTAGAAAATATTTCAAAATTGTGTTTCGATTGAATTAAACAAACGAAAAACCTACCAGCAGCAGCTATCCCAGCGCTGTGTCGGGGTGTTTCAAGGTCGGTTATATGTCGCCATGTGATCTCTTTGGGCGTGTACATATACACAGTTGCTAGGGTCGATAGAGTGGCGTCACGTTTTGCAGTCGCACCACCTACTAGGTACAGACCTCCGCCGACGTTTACAAGTCCCGCATAGCACGTTGGGACGGGGAGAGGCCTGTCAACAGCCCAACTGTAGATGGGTATGAAATAATGCGCTTTATAAAAGTGTCCATTCCTTATTTCTTGAGAAAATACTTATTTTTATTTAAAGGAAAATCGCTTACCTAGAGTAAACTTGTAGTTAAATTATTCATAATGTGAAAAACAAACGATATCCTTGTCTTAATACTTGTTATCTTAACAAAGATATGGACGTATTTACATGTATAAGATCTATCTTGTGCAGCTTAAGTAGTGTCACCATTGTAGAATGGCACATGACGTAAAGTAAATGTAGTTTTAAAAAAATGCTTATTTTTTGTAACTCCTCAGACCCTCACTCCCTCGAGACCTGGTTGGGACAAGAACTTTCATGTTGGGAGGTTTTCCATCAAATCTGCGGTACACCGGTGCTTCTGCCCAGACATAAATATGGGGTCTTCGTCCACTTAACTTTAGCTAGACGTTACCAATATGACTATTGTGATGCATCCCCACACTAACCAGGTAAAAGTGTAGAGTTGTGAAAACACATACATGTAAGCTTAAACAAAAGCTTTTAACGTAATTTTCGTCTGTTGACTGCATCGGTCGATGTTAGGCCCCTTACTGGGTACATATATCTAGTATTTACTGCGATAAAATTGATTGGATCTTGATTCATACCCAACCCACCCACCAAATTTTCTGAATCCGCCCCTGCACTGTGCTAATATTAGAAGTATTATAAAATAACAACGTCGGTCTAATTAAGTTTACTCCAAAATACTATTCAAATAAAGAAATAATTCCTTTGTCATAATACAGTTAAATATCAAACGTTATCCGTACTAACTAACATGTACCGTTTGTTCAGTGTGTCGAATGTCTCGACACAATCCAGCACCTTCGAACCCCTCTCTCTCTCCTCCCCGACTCCGCCCACTATATATATAGTTCCACCTACTACCGCCGCACAAGCACCGTAACGCGGAGTTGGCATGTCAACTAGATTGGTCCACTGATTCGTCCTCGGGAGGTAGTGTTCCACACTGCCAAGAATCCTTCCAGAGAAAACAAGGTATACACATTGAAGTGTGAATTTGATTATTTAGTAAGAGTATTGCAGATCACGATTATTTACGACATGTTTGCAAATGCTGTAGAATGTTACCCTTGAGGTATAAACAACAGCATCAAAGCGTCAAACTAGGAATATAAGACTGATGGTCTAATTATTAACAGCGTCATAGTGTCACACTAGGAATATAAGACTGGTGGTCTTGTAATTAACCCTGTCATAGTGTCACACTAGGAATATAAGACTGATTGTCTAATTATTAACAGCGTCATAGTGTCACACTAGGAATATAAGACTGGTGGTCTTGTAATTAACCTCGTCATAGTGTCACACTAGGAATATAAGACTGGTGGTCTTGTAATTAACCGCGTCATAGTTTCACAATAGAAATATATGACAGATGGTCTTGTAATTAACCGCGTCATAGCGTCACACCAGGAATATAAGACTGGTGGTCTTGTAATTAACCTCGTCATAGTGTCACACTAGGAATATAAGACTGGTGGTCTTGTAATTAACCGCGTCATAGTTTCACAATAGAAATATATGACAGATGGTCTTGTAATTAACCGCGTCATAGCGTCACACCAGGAATATAACACTGATGGTCTTGTGATTAACCGCGTCATAGTGTCAAAATACCAATATAAGACTGCTGGTCTAGTAATTAACAGCGTCATAGCGTCAAACTAGGAATATAAGACTGATGGTCTAGTAATTATCAGCGTCACTGCGTCACACTAGGAATATAAGACTGATGGTCTAGTAATTAAAAGCGTCATAGCGTCACACCAGGAATATAAGACTGCTGGTCAAGTAATAAACAGCGTCATAGCGTCACACTAGGAATATAAGACTGATGGTCTAGTAATTAACAGCGTCACTGCGTCACACTAGAAATATGACTGCTGGTCAAGTAATTAACAGCGTCATAGTGTTACACTAGGAATATAAGACTGATGGTCTAGTAATGAACAGCATAAAATCGTCACATTAGGAATATAAGACTGATGGTCTAGTAATTAACAGCATCACAGTGTCACACTAGGAATATAAGACTGCTGGTCTTGTAATTAACCGCGTCATACCGTCACACTAGGAATATAAGACTGCTGGTCAAGTAATTAACAGCGTCATAGTGTCACACTAGGAATATAAGACTGCTGGTCAAGTAATTAACAGCGTCATAGTGTCACACTAGGAATATAAGACTGATGGTCTAGTAATTAACGGCGTCATAGTGTCACAATAGGAATATAAGACTGATGGTCTTGTAATTAAAAGCGTCATAGCGTCACACTAGGAATATAAGACTGATGGTCTTGTAATTAACACCGTCATAGTGTCACACTAGGAATATAAGACTGCTGGTCTAGTAATTAACAGCGTCATAGTGTCACACTAGGAATATAAGACTGGTGGACTTGTAATTAACAGCGTCATAGTGTCACACTAGGAATATAAGACTGCTGGTCAAGTAATTAACAGCGTCATAGTGTCACACTAGGAATATAAGACTGATGGTCTAGTAATTAACAGCGTCATAGTGTCACACTAGGAATATAAGACTGCTGGTCTTGTAATTAACCTCGTCATAGTGTCACACTAGGAATATAAGACTAGTGGACTTGTAATTAACAGCGTCATAGTGTCACACTAGGAATATAAGACTACTGGTCAAGTAATTAACAGCGTCATAGTGTCACACTAGGAATATAAGACTGCTGGTCTAGTAATTAACAGCGTCATAGTGTCACACTAGGAATATAAGACTGCTGGTCAAGTAATTAACAGCGTCATAGTGTCACACTAGGAATATAAGACTGATGGTCTAGTAATTAACAGCATCACAGTGTCACACTAGGAATATAAGACTGATAGTCTTGTAATTAACACCGTCATAGTGTCACAATAGGAATATAAGACTGCTGGTCTAGTAATTAACACCGTCATAGTGTCACACTAGGAATATAAGACTGGTGGACTTGTAATTAATAGCGTCATAGTGTCACACTAGGAATATAAGACTGCTGGTCAAGTAATTAACAGCGTCATAGTGTCACACTAGGAATATAAGACTGATGGTCTAGTAATTATCAGCGTCATAGCGTCACACTAGGAATATTAGACTGATGGTCTAGTAATTATCAGCGTCATAGTGTCACACTAGGAATATTAGACTGATGGTCTAGTAATTATCAGCGTCATAGCGTCACACTAGGAATATAAGACTGATGGTCTAGTAATTAACAGCGTCATAGTGTCACACTAGGAATATTAGACTGATGGGCTAGTAATTAACAACGTCATAGTGTCACACTAGGAATATAAGACTGATCGTCTAGTAATTAACAGCGTCACAGTGTCAGACTAGGAATATTAGACTGATGGGCTAGTAATTATCAGCGTCACAGTGTCACACTAGGAATATTAGACTGATGGGCTAGTAATTATCAGCGTCATAGTGTCACACTAGGAATATTAGACTGATGGGCTAGTAATTATCAGCGTCATAGTGTCACAATAGGAATATAAGACTGATGGTCAAGTAATTAACAGCGTCATAGTGTCACACTAGGAATATTAGACTGATGGGCTAGTAATTATCAGCGTCACAGTGTCACACTAGGAATATAAGACTGCTGGTCAAGGAATTATCAACGTCACAGTGTCACACTAGGAATATAAGACTGATGGGCTAGTAATTAACAACGTCATAGTGTCACACTAGGAATATAAGACTGCTGGTCAAGTAATTATCAGCGTCATAGTGTCACACTAGGAATATAAGACTGCTGGTCAAGTAATTATCAACGTCACAGTGTCACACTAGGAATATAAGACTGCTGGTCAAGTAATTATCAACGTCATAGTGTCACACTAGGAATATAAGACTGCTGGTCAAGTAATTATCAGCGTCATAGTGTCACACTAGGAATATTAGACTGATGGGCTAGTAATTATCAACGTCATAGTGTCACACTAGGAATATTAGACTGATGGGCTAGTAATTAACAACGTCATAGTGTCACACTAGGAATATAAGACTGATGGTCTAGTAATTAACAGCGTCATAGCGTCACACCAGGAATATTAGACTGATGGGCTAGTAATTAACAGCGTCATAGTGTTACACTAGGAATATAAGACTGCTGGTCAAGTAATTATCAGCGTCACAGTGTCACACTAGGAATATTAGACTTATGGGCTAGTAATTAACAACGTCATAGTGTCACCCTAGTAATATAAGGCTGATGGTCTAGTAATTAACAGCGTCACACTAGGAATACTAGACTGATGGTCTAGTAATTATCAGCGTCACAGTGTCACACTAGGAATATAAGACTGATGGGCTAGTAATTAACAGCGTCATAGCGTCACACTAGGAATATTAGACTGATGGTCTAGTAATTATCAGCGTCACAGTGTCACACTAGGAATATAAGACTGATGGGCTAGTAATTATCAGGGTCATAGCGTCTCACTAGGAATATTAGACTGATGGGCTAGTAATTATCAGCGTCACAGTGTCACACTAGGAATATTAGACTGATGGTCTAGTAATTATCAGCGTAATAGCGTCACACTAGGAATATTAGACTGATGGTCTAGTAATTATCAGCGTCACAGTGTCACACTAGGAATATAAGACTGCTGGTCTAGTAATTAACAGCATCACAGTGTCACACTAGGAATATAAGACTGATGGGCTAGTAATTATCAGCGTCATAGTGTCACATTAGGAATATTAGACTGATGGGCTAGTAATTATCAGCGTCATAGTGTCACACTAGGAATATAAGACTGATGGTCTAGTAATTATCAGCGTCATAGTGTCACACTAGGAATATAAGACTGCTGGTCTAGTAATTAACAGCATCACAGTGTCACACTAGGAATATAATACTGATGGGCTAGTAATTATCAGCGTCATAGTGTCACACTAGGAATAAAAGACTGCTGGTCTAGTAATTATCAGCGTCATAGTGTCACAGTAGGAATAAAAGACTGCTGGTCTAGTAATTATCAGCGTCACAGTGTCACACTAGAAATATAAGACTGCTGGTCTAGTAATTATCAGCGTCATAGTGTCTTACTAGGAATATAAGACTGCTGGTCTAGTAATTATCAGCGTCATAGTGTCACACTAGGAATATAAGACTGCTGGTCTAGTAATTAACAGCGTCATAGTGTCACACTAGGAATATAAGACTGATGGGCTAGTAATTAACAGCATCACAGTGTCACACTAGGAATATAAGACTGATGGGCTAGTAATTATCAGCGTCACAGTGTCACACTAGGAATGTTAGACTGATGGGCTAGTAATTATCAGCGTCATAGTGTCACATTAGGAATATTAGACTGATGGGCTAGTAATTATCAGCGTCACAGTGTCACACTAGGAATATTAGACTGATGGGCTAGTCATTATCAGCGTCATAGCGTCACACTAGGAATATTAGACTGCTGGTCAAGTAATAAACAGCGTCATAGCGTCACACTAGGAATATAAGACTGATGGTCTAGTAATTAACAGCGTCACTGCGTCACACTAGAAATATGACTGCTGGTCAAGTAATTAACAGCGTCATAGTGTTACACTAGGAATATAAGACTGATGGTCTAGTAATGAACAGCATAAAATCGTCACATTAGGAATATAAGACTGATGGTCTAGTAATTAACAGCATCACAGTGTCACACTAGGAATATAAGACTGCTGGTCTTGTAATTAACCGCGTCATACCGTCACACTAGGAATATAAGACTGCTGGTCAAGTAATTAACAGCGTCATAGTGTCACACTAGGAATATAAGACTGCTGGTCAAGTAATTAACAGCGTCATAGTGTCACACTAGGAATATAAGACTGATGGTCTAGTAATTAACGGCGTCATAGTGTCACAATAGGAATATAAGACTGATGGTCTTGTAATTAAAAGCGTCATAGCGTCACACTAGGAATATAAGACTGATGGTCTTGTAATTAACACCGTCATAGTGTCACACTAGGAATATAAGACTGCTGGTCTAGTAATTAACACCGTCATAGTGTCACACTAGGAATATAAGACTGGTGGACTTGTAATTAACAGCGTCATAGTGTCACACTAGGAATATAAGACTGCTGGTCAAGTAATTAACAGCGTCATAGTGTCACACTAGGAATATAAGACTGATGGTCTAGTAATTAACAGCGTCATAGTGTCACACTAGGAATATAAGACTGCTGGTCTTGTAATTAACCTCGTCATAGTGTCACACTAGGAATATAAGACTAGTGGACTTGTAATTAACAGCGTCATAGTGTCACACTAGGAATATAAGACTACTGGTCAAGTAATTAACAGCGTCATAGTGTCACACTAGGAATATAAGACTGCTGGTCTAGTAATTAACAGCGTCATAGTGTCACACTAGGAATATAAGACTGCTGGTCAAGTAATTAACAGCGTCATAGTGTCACACTAGGAATATAAGACTGATGGTCTAGTAATTAACAGCATCACAGTGTCACACTAGGAATATAAGACTGATAGTCTTGTAATTAACACCGTCATAGTGTCACAATAGGAATATAAGACTGCTGGTCTAGTAATTAACACCGTCATAGTGTCACACTAGGAATATAAGACTGGTGGACTTGTAATTAATAGCGTCATAGTGTCACACTAGGAATATAAGACTGCTGGTCAAGTAATTAACAGCGTCATAGTGTCACACTAGGAATATAAGACTGATGGTCTAGTAATTATCAGCGTCATAGCGTCACACTAGGAATATTAGACTGATGGTCTAGTAATTATCAGCGTCATAGTGTCACACTAGGAATATTAGACTGATGGTCTAGTAATTATCAGCGTCATAGCGTCACACTAGGAATATAAGACTGATGGTCTAGTAATTAACAGCGTCATAGTGTCACACTAGGAATATTAGACTGATGGGCTAGTAATTAACAACGTCATAGTGTCACACTAGGAATATAAGACTGATCGTCTAGTAATTAACAGCGTCACAGTGTCACACTAGGAATATTAGACTGATGGGCTAGTAATTATCAGCGTCACAGTGTCACACTAGGAATATTAGACTGATGGGCTAGTAATTATCAGCGTCATAGTGTCACACTAGGAATATTAGACTGATGGGCTAGTAATTATCAGCGTCATAGTGTCACAATAGGAATATAAGACTGATGGTCAAGTAATTAACAGCGTCATAGTGTCACACTAGGAATATTAGACTGATGGGCTAGTAATTATCAGCGTCACAGTGTCACACTAGGAATATAAGACTGCTGGTCAAGGAATTATCAACGTCACAGTGTCACACTAGGAATATAAGACTGATGGGCTAGTAATTAACAACGTCATAGTGTCACACTAGGAATATAAGACTGCTGGTCAAGTAATTATCAGCGTCATAGTGTCACACTAGGAATATAAGACTGCTGGTCAAGTAATTATCAACGTCACAGTGTCACACTAGGAATATAAGACTGCTGGTCAAGTAATTATCAACGTCATAGTGTCACACTAGGAATATAAGACTGCTGGTCAAGTAATTATCAGCGTCATAGTGTCACACTAGGAATATTAGACTGATGGGCTAGTAATTATCAACGTCATAGTGTCACACTAGGAATATTAGACTGATGGGCTAGTAATTAACAACGTCATAGTGTCACACTAGGAATATAAGACTGATGGTCTAGTAATTAACAGCGTCATAGCGTCACACCAGGAATATTAGACTGATGGGCTAGTAATTAACAGCGTCATAGTGTTACACTAGGAATATAAGACTGCTGGTCAAGTAATTATCAGCGTCACAGTGTCACACTAGGAATATTAGACTTATGGGCTAGTAATTAACAACGTCATAGTGTCACCCTAGGAATATAAGGCTGATGGTCTAGTAATTAACAGCGTCACACTAGGAATACTAGACTGATGGTCTAGTAATTATCAGCGTCACAGTGTCACACTAGGAATATAAGACTGATGGGCTAGTAATTAACAGCGTCATAGCGTCACACTAGGAATATTAGACTGATGGTCTAGTAATTATCAGCGTCACAGTGTCACACTAGGAATATAAGACTGATGGTCTAGTAATTATCAGCGTAATAGCGTCACACTAGGAATATTAGACTGATGGTCTAGTAATTATCAGCGTCACAGTGTCACACTAGGAATATAAGACTGCTGGTCTAGTAATTAACAGCATCACAGTGTCACACTAGGAATATAAGACTGATGGGCTAGTAATTATCAGCGTCATAGTGTCACATTAGGAATATTAGACTGATGGGCTAGTAATTATCAGCGTCATAGTGTCACACTAGGAATATAAGACTGATGGTCTAGTAATTATCAGCGTCATAGTGTCACACTAGGAATATAAGACTGCTGGTCTAGTAATTAACAGCATCACAGTGTCACACTAGGAATATAATACTGATGGGCTAGTAATTATCAGCGTCATAGTGTCACACTAGGAATAAAAGACTGCTGGTCTAGTAATTATCAGCGTCATAGTGTCACAGTAGGAATAAAAGACTGCTGGTCTAGTAATTATCAGCGTCACAGTGTCACACTAGAAATATAAGACTGCTGGTCTAGTAATTATCAGCGTCATAGTGTCACACTAGGAATATAAGACTGCTGGTCTAGTAATTAACAGCGTCATAGTGTCACACTAGGAATATAAGACTGATGGGCTAGTAATTAACAGCATCACAGTGTCACACTAGGAATATAAGACTGATGGGCTAGTAATTATCAGCGTCACAGTGTCACACTAGGAATGTTAGACTGATGGGCTAGTAATTATCAGCGTCATAGTGTCACATTAGGAATATTAGACTGATGGGCTAGTAATTATCAGCGTCACAGTGTCACAATAGGAATATAAGACTGCTGGTCAAGTAATTATCAGCGTCATAGTGTCACACTAGGAATATTAGACTGATGGGCTAGTAATTATCAACGTCATAGTGTCACACTAGGAATATTAGACTGATGGGCTAGTAATTAACAACGTCATAGTGTCACACTAGGAATATAAGACTGATGGTCTAGTAATTAACAGCGTCATAGCGTCACACCAGGAATATTAGACTGATGGGCTAGTAATTAACAGCGTCATAGTGTTACACTAGGAATATAAGACTGCTGGTCAAGTAATTATCAGCGTCACAGTGTCACACTAGGAATATTAGACTTATGGGCTAGTAATTAACAACGTCATAGTGTCACCCTAGGAATATAAGGCTGATGGTCTAGTAATTAACAGCGTCACACTAGGAATACTAGACTGATGGTCTAGTAATTATCAGCGTCACAGTGTCACACTAGGAATATAAGACTGATGGGCTAGTAATTAACAGCGTCATAGCGTCACACTAGGAATATTAGACTGATGGTCTAGTAATTATCAGCGTCACAGTGTCACACTAGGAATATAAGACTGATGGTCTAGTAATTATCAGCGTAATAGCGTCACACTAGGAATATTAGACTGATGGTCTAGTAATTATCAGCGTCACAGTGTCACACTAGGAATATAAGACTGCTGGTCTAGTAATTAACAGCATCACAGTGTCACACTAGGAATATAAGACTGATGGGCTAGTAATTATCAGCGTCATAGTGTCACATTAGGAATATTAGACTGATGGGCTAGTAATTATCAGCGTCATAGTGTCACACTAGGAATATAAGACTGATGGTCTAGTAATTATCAGCGTCATAGTGTCACACTAGGAATATAAGACTGCTGGTCTAGTAATTAACAGCATCACAGTGTCACACTAGGAATATAATACTGATGGGCTAGTAATTATCAGCGTCATAGTGTCACACTAGGAATAAAAGACTGCTGGTCTAGTAATTATCAGCGTCATAGTGTCACAGTAGGAATAAAAGACTGCTGGTCTAGTAATTATCAGCGTCACAGTGTCACACTAGAAATATAAGACTGCTGGTCTAGTAATTATCAGCGTCATAGTGTCACACTAGGAATATAAGACTGCTGGTCTAGTAATTAACAGCGTCATAGTGTCACACTAGGAATATAAGACTGATGGGCTAGTAATTAACAGCATCACAGTGTCACACTAGGAATATAAGACTGATGGGCTAGTAATTATCAGCGTCACAGTGTCACACTAGGAATGTTAGACTGATGGGCTAGTAATTATCAGCGTCATAGTGTCACATTAGGAATATTAGACTGATGGGCTAGTAATTATCAGCGTCACAGTGTCACACTAGGAATATTAGACTGATGGGCTAGTCATTATCAGCGTCATAGTGTCACACTAGGAATATTAGACTGATGGGCTAGTAATTATCAGCGTCATAGTGTCACATTAGGAATATTAGACTGATGGTCTAGTAATTATCAGCGTCACAGTGTCACACTAGGAATATAAGACTGATGGGCTAGTAATTAGCAGCGTCACAGTGTCTTACTAGGAATATTAGACTGATGGTCTAGTAATTATCAGCGTCACAGTGTCACATTAGGAATATTAGACTGATGGGCTAGTAATTATCAGCGTCACAGTGTCACACTAGGAATATTAGACTGATGGGCTAGTAATTATCAGCGTCACAGTGTCACATTAGGAATATTAGACTGATGGTCTAGTAATTATCAGCGTCACAGTGTCACACTAGGAATATTAGACTGATGGGCTAGTAATTATCAACGTCACAGTGTCACATTAGGAATATAAGACTGATGGTCTAGTAATTATCAACGTCACAGTGTCACATTAGGAATATTAGACTGATGGGCTAGTAATTATCAACGTCACAGTGTCACATTAGGAATATAAGACTGATGGGCTAGTAATTATCAACGTCACAGTGTCACATTAGGAATATAAGACCGATGGTCTAGTAATTATCAACGTCACAGTGTCACATTAGGAATATTAGACTGATGGTCTAGTAATTATCAACGTCACAGTGTCACATTAGGAATATAAGACTGATGGTCTAGTAATTATCAGCGTCACAGTGTCACACTAGGAATATGAGACTGCTGGTCTAGTAATTATCAGCGTCACAGTGTCACACTAGGAATATTAGACTGATGGTCTAGTAATTATCAGCGTCACAGTGTCACACTAGGAATATTAGACTGATGGGCTAGTAATTAACAGCGTCACAGTGTCACACTAGGAATATTAGACTGATGGGCTAGTAATTAACAGCGTCATAGTGTCACACTAGGAATATAAGACTGATGGTCTAGTAATTATCAGCGTCACAGTGTCACACTAGGAATATTAGACTGCTGGTCTAGTAATTATAAGCGTCACAGTGTCACATTAGGAATATTAGACTGATGGGCTAGTAATTAACAACGTCATAGTGTCACACTAGGAATATAAGACTGATGGGCTAGTAATTAACAACGTCATAGTGTCGCACTAGGAATATAAGACTGCTGGTCAAGTAATTATCAACGTCATAGTGTCACACTAGGAATATAAGACTGATGGGCTAGTAATTATCAGCGTCATAGTGTCACACTAGGAATATTAGACTGATGGTCTAGTAATTATCAGCGTCATAGTGTCACATTAGGAATATTAGACTGATGGTCTAGTAATTATCAGCGTCATAGTGTCACACTAGGAATATTAGACTGATGGTCTAGTAATTATCAGCGTCATAGTGTCACATTAGGAATATTAGACTGATGGGCTAGTAATTATCAGCGTCACAGTGTCACATTAGGAATATTAGACTGATGGGCTAGTAATTATCAGCGTCATAGTGTCACATTAGGAATATTTGACTGATGGTCTAGTAATTATCAGCGTCACAGTGTCACACTAGGAATATTAGACTGATGGGCTAGTAATTATCAGCGTCATAGTGTCACACTAGGAATATTAGACTGATGGTCTAGTAATTATCAGCGTCACGTTGTCACACTAGGAATATAAGACTGATGGTCTAGTAATTATCAGCGTCATAGTGTCACACTAGGAATATAAGACTGCTGGACAAGTAATTAACAACGTCATAGTGTCACACTAGGAATATAAGACTGATGGTCAAGTAATTAACAACGTCATAGTGTCACACTAGGAATATAAGACTGATGGTCTTGTAATTAATAGCGTCATAGTGTCACACTAGGAATATTAGACCGATGGGCTAGTAATTATCAGCGTCACAGTGTCACACTATAAATATTAGACTGATGGGCTAGTAATTATCAGCGTCATAGCGTCACACTAGGAATATAAGACTGATGGGCTAGTAATTATCAGCGTCATAGTGTCACACTAGGAATATAAGACTGATGGGCTAGTAATTATCAACGTCACAGTGTCACACTAGGAATATAAGACTGATGGGCTAGTAATTATCAGCGTCAAAGTGTCACACTAGGAATATTAGACTGATGGGCTAGTAATAAACAACGTCACAGTGTCACACTAGGAATATAAGACTGATGGGCTAGTAATTATCAGCGTCATAGCGTCACACTAGGAATATTAGACTGATGGGCTAGTAATTAACAACGTCATAGTGTCACACTAGGAATATTAGACTGATGGGCTAGTAATTATCAGCGTCATAGTGTCACACTAGGAATATTAGACTGATGGGCTAGTAATTAACAGCGTCACAGTGTCACACTAGGAATATAAGACTGATGGGCTAGTAATTATCAGCGTCATAGTGTCACACTAGGAATATTAGACTGATGGGCTAGTAATTATCAGCGTCATAGTGTCACACTAGGAATATTAGACTGATGGGCTAGTAATTAACAGCGTCACAGTGTCACACTAGGAATATTAGACTGATGGGCTAGTAATTAACAGCGTCATAGTGTCACACTAGGAATATAAGACTGATGGTCTAGTAATTATCAGCGTCACAGTGTCACACTAGGAATATTAGACTGCTGGTCTAGTAATTATAAGCGTCACAGTGTCACATTAGGAATATAAGACTGCTGGTCTAGTAATTAACAACGTCACAGTGTCACACTAGGAATATTAGACTGATGGTCTAGTAATTAACAACGTCATAGTGTCACACTAGGAATATAAGACTGATGGGCTAGTAATTAACAGCGTCATAGCGTCACACTAGGAATATTAGACTGATGGGCTAGTAATTAACAACGTCACAGTGTCACACTAGGAATATAAGACTGATGGGCTAGTAATTAACAGCGTCATAGCGTCACACTAGGAATATAAGACTGCTGGTCTAGTAATTATCAGCGTCACAGTGTCACACTAGGAATATAAGACTGATGGGCTAGTAATTAACAACGTCATAGTGTCACACTAGGAATATAAGACTGATGGGCTAGTAATTATCAGCGTCACAGTGTCACACTAGGAATATAAGACTGATGGGCTAGTAATTAACAACGTCACAGTGTCACACTAGGAATATAAGACTGATGGGCTAGTAATTATCAGCGTCACAGTGTCACACTAGGAATATTAGACTGATGGGCTAGTAATTATCAGCGTCATAGTGTCACATTAGGAATATTAGACTGATGGTCTAGTAATTATCAGCGTCACAGTGTCACACTAGGAATATTAGACTGATGGGCTAGTAATTATTAGCGTCACAGTGTCACACTATGAATATTAGACTGATGGGCTAGTAATTATCAGCGTCACAGTGTCACACTAAGAATATTAGACTGATGGGCTAGTAATTATCAGCGTCACACTAGGAATATAAGACTGATGGGCTAGTAATTATCAGCGTCACAGTGTCACACTAGGAATATTAGAGTGATGGGCTAGTAATTATCAGCGTCACAGTGTCACACTAGGAATATTAGACTGATGGGCTAGTAATTATCAGCGTCACAGCGTCACACTAGGAATATTAGACTGATGGGCTAGTAATTAACAACGTCATAGTGTCACACTAGGAATATAAGACTGATGGGCTAGTAATTAACAACGTCATAGCGTCACACTAGGAATATAAGACTGATGGGCTACTAATTATCAGCGTCATAGCGTCACACTAGGAATATAAGACTGATGGGCTAGTAATTATCAGCGTCATAGCGTCACACTAGGAATATTAGACTGATGGGCTAGTAATTGTCAACGTCATAGCGTCACACTAGGAATATAAGACTGCTGGTCTAGTAATTAACAACGTCACAGTGTCACACTAGGAATATAAGACTGATGGTCTAGTAATTATCAGCGTCATAGCGTCACACTAGGAATATTAGACTGATGGGCTAGTAATTAACAGCGTCATAGTGTCACACTAGGAATATAAGACTGCTGGTCTAGTAATTAACAGCATCACAGTGTCACACTAGGAATATAAGACTGATGGGCTAGTAATTATCAGCGTCATAGTGTCACATTAGGAATATTAGACTGATGGGCTAGTAATTATCAGCGTCATAGTGTCACACTAGGAATATAAGACTGATGGTCTAGTAATTATCAGCGTCATAGTGTCACACTAGGAATATAAGACTGATGGGCTAGTAATTATCAGCGTCATAGTGTCACACTAGGAATATTAGACTGATGGGCTAGTAATTATCAGCGTCATAGTGTCACACTAGGAATATTAGACTGATGGGCTAGTAATTATCAGCGTCATAGCGTCACACTAGGAATATAAGACTGATGGGCTAGTAATTATCAGCGTCATAGTGTTACACTAGGAATATAAGACTGCTGGTCTAGTAATTAACAACGTCACAGTGTCACACTAGGAATATTAGACTGATGGTCTAGTAATTAACAACGTCATAGTGTCACACTAGGAATATAAGACTGCTGGTCTAGTAATTAACAACGTCACAGTGTCACACTAGGAATATTAGACTGATGGTCTAGTAATTAACAACGTCATAGTGTCACACTAGGAATATAAGACTGATGGGCTAGTAATTAACAGCGTCATAGCGTCACACTAGGAATATTAGACTGATGGGCTAGTAATTAACAACGTCACAGTGTCACACTAGGAATATAAGACTGATGGGCTAGTAATTAACAGCGTCATAGCGTCACACTAGGAATATAAGACTGCTGGTCTAGTAATTATCAGCGTCACAGTGTCACACTAGGAATATAAGACTGATGGGCTAGTAATTAACAACGTCATAGTGTCACACTAGGAATATAAGACTGATGGGCTAGTAATTATCAGCGTCACAGTGTCACACTAGGAATATAAGACTGATGGGCTAGTAATTAACAACGTCACAGTGTCACACTAGGAATATAAGACTGATGGGCTAGTAATTATCAGCGTCACAGTGTCACACTAGGAATATTAGACTGATGGGCTAGTAATTATCAGCGTCATAGTGTCACATTAGGAATATTAGACTGATGGTCTAGTAATTATCAGCGTCACAGTGTCACACTATGAATATTAGACTGATGGGCTAGTAATTATTAGCGTCACAGTGTCACACTATGAATATTAGACTGATGGGCTAGTAATTATCAGCGTCACAGTGTCACACTATGAATATTAGACTGATGGGCTAGTAATTATCAGCGTCACACTAGGAATATAAGACTGATGGGCTAGTAATTATCAGCGTCACAGTGTCACACTAGGAATATTAGAGTGATGGGCTAGTAATTATCAGCGTCATAGTGTCACACTAGGAATATTAGACTGATGGGCTAGTAATTATCAGCGTCATAGTGTCACACTAGGAATATTAGACTGATGGGCTAGTAATTATCAGCGTCATAGCGTCACACTAGGAATATAAGACTGATGGGCTAGTAATTATCAGCGTCATAGTGTTACACTAGGAATATAAGACTGCTGGTCTAGTAATTAACAACGTCACAGTGTCACACTAGGAATATTAGACTGATGGTCTAGTAATTAACAACGTCATAGTGTCACACTAGGAATATAAGACTGCTGGTCTAGTAATTAACAACGTCACAGTGTCACACTAGGAATATTAGACTGATGGTCTAGTAATTAACAACGTCATAGTGTCACACTAGGAATATAAGACTGATGGGCTAGTAATTAACAGCGTCATAGCGTCACACTAGGAATATTAGACTGATGGGCTAGTAATTAACAACGTCACAGTGTCACACTAGGAATATAAGACTGATGGGCTAGTAATTAACAGCGTCATAGCGTCACACTAGGAATATAAGACTGCTGGTCTAGTAATTATCAGCGTCACAGTGTCACACTAGGAATATAAGACTGATGGGCTAGTAATTAACAACGTCATAGTGTCACACTAGGAATATAAGACTGATGGGCTAGTAATTATCAGCGTCACAGTGTCACACTAGGAATATAAGACTGATGGGCTAGTAATTAACAACGTCACAGTGTCACACTAGGAATATAAGACTGATGGGCTAGTAATTATCAGCGTCACAGTGTCACACTAGGAATATTAGACTGATGGGCTAGTAATTATCAGCGTCATAGTGTCACATTAGGAATATTAGACTGATGGTCTAGTAATTATCAGCGTCACAGTGTCACACTATGAATATTAGACTGATGGGCTAGTAATTATTAGCGTCACAGTGTCACACTATGAATATTAGACTGATGGGCTAGTAATTATCAGCGTCACAGTGTCACACTATGAATATTAGACTGATGGGCTAGTAATTATCAGCGTCACACTAGGAATATAAGACTGATGGGCTAGTAATTATCAGCGTCACAGTGTCACACTAGGAATATTAGAGTGATGGGCTAGTAATTATCAGCGTCACAGTGTCACACTAGGAATATTAGACTGATGGGCTAGTAATTATCAGCGTCACAGCGTCACACTAGGAATATTAGACTGATGGGCTAGTAATTAACAACGTCATAGTGTCACACTAGGAATATAAGACTGATGGGCTAGTAATTAACAACGTCATAGCGTCACACTAGGAATATAAGACTGATGGGCTACTAATTATCAGCGTCATAGCGTCACACTAGGAATATAAGACTGATGGGCTAGTAATTATCAGCGTCATAGCGTCACACTAGGAATATTAGACTGATGGGCTAGTAATTGTCAACGTCATAGCGTCACACTAGGAATATAAGACTGCTGGTCTAGTAATTAACAACGTCACAGTGTCACACTAGGAATATAAGACTGATGGTCTAGTAATTATCAGCGTCATAGCGTCACACTAGGAATATTAGACTGATGGGCTAGTAATTAACAGCGTCATAGTGTCACACTAGGAATATAAGACTGATGGTCTAGTAATTATCAGCGTCATAGCGTCACACTAGGAATATAAGACTGATGGTATAGTAATTAACAGCGTCATAGTGTCACACTAGGAATATAAGACTGATGGGCTAGTAATTATCAGCGTCATAGTGTCACACTAGGAATATAAGACTGCTGGTCTAGTAATTATCAGCGTCATAGCGTCACACTAGGAATATAAGACTGCTGGTCTAGTAATTATCAGCGTCATAGCGTCACACTAGGAATATAAGACTGATGGTCTAGTAATTATCAGCGTCAAAGCGTCACACTAGGAATATAAGACTGATGGTCTAGTAATTATCAGCGTCATAGCGTCACACTAGGAATATAAGACTGATGGTATAGTAATTAACAGCGTCATAGTGTCACACTAGGAATATAAGACTGATGGGCTAGTAATTATCAGCGTCATAGTGTCACACTAGGAATATAAGACTGCTGGTCTAGTAATTATCAGCGTCATAGTGTCACACTAGGAATATTAGACTGATGGGCTAGTAATTATCAGCGTCATAGTGTCACACTAGGATCATTAGACTGATGGGCTAGTAATTATCAGCGTCAAAGTGTCACACTAGGAATATAAGACTGCTGGTCTAGTAATTATCAGCGTCAAAGTGTCACACTAGGAAAATTAGACTGATGGGCTAGTAATTATCAGCGTCATAGTGTCACACTAGGATCATTAGACTGATGGGCTAGTAATTATCAGCGTCATAGTGTCACACTAGGAATATTAGACTGATGGCCTAGTAATTATCAGCGTCATAGTGTCACACTAGGAATATTAGACTGATGGGCTAGTAATTATCAGCGTCATAGTGTCACACTAGGAATATTAGACTGATGGGCTAGTAATTATCAACGTCATAGTGTCACACTAGGAATATAAGACTGATGGGCTAGTAATTAACAACGTCATAGCGTCACACTAGGAATATAAGACTGATGGGCTAGTAATTATCAGCGTCATATCGTCACACTAGGAATATAAGACTGATGGGCTAGTAATTATCAGCGTCATAGTGTCACACTAGGAATATTAGACTGATGGGCTAGTAATTATCAACGTCATAGTGTCACACTAGGAATATAAGACTGATGGGCTAGTAATTAACAGCGTCATAGTGTCACACTAGGAATATAAGACTGATGGTCTAGTATTTATCAGCGTCACAGTGTCACACTAGGAATATTAGACTGATGGGCTAGTAATTATCAGCGTCATAGTGTCACACTAGGAATATAAGACTGATGGTCTAGTATTTATCAGCGTCACAGTGTCACACTAGGAATATTAGACTGATGGTCTAGTAATTATCAGCGTCATAGCGTCACCCTAGGAATATTAGACTGATGGGCTAGTAATTAACAGCGTCATAGTGTCACACTAGGAATATTAGACTGATGGGCTAGTAATTAACAGCGTCATAGTGTCACACTAGGAATATAAGACTGATGGGCTAGTAATTATAAGATTACACTTACTTTGTTTATTAAAATACACGAGAATTCATAATTCGTACTTCACTGACTTTCAGTTTGCTAAAAACAAGCTTTTCAACAATAACTCTTTATTTTGCATCAGTGAATTACATTTCGTTACTGTTGGCCAATGAATTGGATATGTTGGTAAAGCCTCAAGTCTCTATAACGAGGACAAACAAAACAAAACTTATTTTCTATAGCATTCATGTTACAGAAAATACATTTTCTAAGTTATCTCTCTACATTTTTAAATATCTCATCTTTTAAAGCCAAGTTCTAATGAGATCATCTTTGGTAAGTATACTAAAATATAGAGGATTGTCTACTTTCATTATATAAGATTCCATTTCAAAATGTTTTAAAACTACAATAAGGATCAAACGTATAACTATTGTCTACAGAATAAAACCAGCATTGAATAAATTCATACATTATTAGCTCAATTAAATTAAGGTGCTTTGTACAAAAAAATGGTTACTAGAGAAAAAGAAATAATCCGATTTGATCAAACGGTGATCTAATAGTATTATCCATTTTTAAGTCATAATATTTTTTTATATTAATTTTCAAATTATCTATCATAAACAACAGACTATTCGGTCTTAAATAAATTTTCACCAAAAAGTTAATAAGCGTAAATAGCGTACAACAGGTGGAAACCACAATAACTTCACAGCAAATGTAGCGATTTTTTACTTAACAGATAAAACATGCTTGAGACATTTTACGCGTACGCGTTCAATATGTGAAGCTGTATTGAACTCCCTTTCACAACAGTAACCATATCATTAAATAATTTCATGATTTGAATTAAACGTCCATAAGGAAATAGGACAAAGTTCTATGAGCATTGCAACATATTCTAAAATCTGAAAAAAAGGCTCAATGCAAAGGTATTTACATGCAAGCCAGATATAAAAGTAAGAACAAATCTGTGACGAGTCATTGAACAAAAAGAGCAAACCCAACAGTTACCGCCTTGGAACCCTATCCCAAACCCAAGGTAAAACAATTCATCAACGTTTTTAGTATCTCATTTTTATACAATATGTAATCTCTTTTCTTGTTTTTGCTCTATACTTAATGTAAAGATGATGAAATAGATAAACGGGAGTTAATTTAAACGCAGTGTATTTGGGATGGGATGGGATGGGATTAGCCGGCATTTTTGCCGATACTGCGCAGCGACATTTCTATCATTATAGCGCAGGGGCACTTATGAGGTGGCCAGGGACTGAACCCGGTCGGTCCATTGTACTGACACAGACGAGTCAGGCGCAATGCTGTCCCCTTAGCCCCGAGCGTTAGGAGGGAAGCCACTACTACCAACTTTAAAGTCTTTGGTTTTGTAAAGTTTTGGTTCGAACCCACGACCTCCCGATCCGCAAGCCGACGCTCTACCACCTGAGCTATTGCGGCCGGTCAGTGTATTTGGTCATGTCCGGAAGCACTTATGATCATTAATTTTAGGCCTTATTTTAGCTAATATTACATCAATGGAAAGTATTGTATGTTTAATATATAAGTTCCTATAATCGGATGTTAGTGACAGTGGTGTAACTTTTATCACAATGTATAATCTATATTAAGAACAGGCGATTGTTTTGCAGCTGATGACTTGCCTGCCTTTAAATGCGTTTTGCAGTCGATTTACCACGTAATAATTTAAAGTGACTATTATTTGCATATCTTTAATTGCTAACGGGGTAAAGCTTACACCGCTCCCAAAAAACGCTTTGTATTAGTCAGAGTCCAAATAGAGAAATCTACATGAAATAGACACGGCAAAGGAGGGAGCGGTAGCGACCGACTGGGCGTGTCTATTTCATGTAGGTTTCTCTATTTGGAATCTAACTGACTTAGTGTTTACGCTAGTTTACCCCTAATTATCATACCAACCACGCCCATCGTGTCCCAATATTGCATCAGCACCAAAAGTAAACTGATTTTGTTTGCTGCATCTACACCTCATGTGATCAACAAACCACGCGCTATCCTTGTCACTGCACCCAGACACATTGGGTATACATGTAAATATGAAAAATTCTGTTACACGACGGGTGTGTAGTTCTAACTCATTTACCACGAGGCATTCACACAGAAAACATGGAAGAAGAGATTAATATCGCTCTCAGGGATTGTTTGAAAACTTCGATAATGAAGACAATGTTTCCTCCTCTACTCAACTGTTGCAAATAAGGTACTTTTATAAACGATCTACATTACGAAATCTATCTTTTTTATTTTACAATTGTTTTCGATTAAATCTAAACGTTAACCTTAGGTACTTGTTCAATGTATTTAGATAATTACCTTTTTGTCTAACACACGTTTGTAACAAAGTAAACATACATAAATTTATTAGATCTACATTTATTTTTGTTTAATAAATAAATCTAGCATTGTATATTGTCTATTTTCAGACTCCAATCGTCGATTTGCCGATCCTGTCTCTTCCGACGACCTTAAACAGCAATGTAACAATGCTATTCCAAAGAAAACACGTGCCATTTTGCTTATCTTTGCCAACATTTCAATCTATAGAATAAAGTTTATAAAGTTTATATGCTGTGTTTTGTTATTTCTTTTGCACACGACACACTCATTTGTACCGTCATGCATATTAATTAGGTAGGCCGGAGTAACAATCCCATGCACATGACGTCACTGTAGAAAGTTTGTTCTATAACAATAATTTCTATAGACTGTTTCTACACGAAATAGAAAGGAGATTTCTTTTAAAATAAAGCATTGTGATTGGCTGAAAAACTAGGGTAAACACTAAGATTTGGTAATGCTTTTGCTGTTTTGTTTCCCGCCTACAATGGAAAGTACGTAGACCTTTTTTGTTTCCGGTTTCAGTACGAGTATTTCCTTTTTTCTCAGTAATACTGTAAATGTTTAATGTAAGCTTTTGTGTTATGTAATTGTTTACATTTATAATTTAGCTTTTATAACATTTTCTAATTAAAGCCTGTGTATCCCATGGATTTTCTAGGTTCTTTCTATTTTGCAAGATCTAAGTGGACAACACTTAAGTATTCCAATACGTACCTGCCATCTAACCCGAATCCACCAATAACGTAAATTCTTCCATTTGCTGAGCATGCGCAGAGTGACATTCTTGCTTCGTTCATGCTTTGGCACGTCTCCCAAACTTTGTTTTTTATGTCCATACGGAACACTGTGTTGTAGGGTTCGGGGTTCTCCACGGTTGACATCTCTGGGTTGTAACCACCTAGGGAGACAGGTGATGTGTCAACAACAGTTGCTGTAACCACCTAGGGAGACAGGTGATGTGTCAACAACAGTTGCTGTAACCAACTAGGGAGACAGGTGATGTGTCAACAACAGTTGCTGTAACCACCTAGGGAGACAGGTGATGTGTCAACAACTGTTGCTGTAACCACCTAGGGAGACAGGTGATGTGTCAACAACAGTTGCTGTAACCACCTAGAGAGACAGGTGATGTGTCAACAACAGTTGCTGTAACCACCTAGGGAGACAGGTGTTGTGTCAACAACAGTTGCTGTAACCACCTAGGGAGACAGGTGATGTGTCAACAATAGTTGCTGTAACCACCTAGGCAGACAGGTGATGTGTCAACATAAGGTGAATATGGATTAATTCCGATGTCGTAGTAATTGATAACAGCTTTATGCAACGGTAACACCATTTACTTTACGCCAAGCCGTGAAATATGGGGGTTTATCTATGAGATAAAAATATATTTTCGCTGTAAAAGTTAATCTCTTTGTTTAAACAAACAAATTAGCTACAAACAGCTTACAGAATACTCCGAGACATTTCACCACTCTAAAGTCGATCAAATTAGAATTGTCAGTGAGTAAACATTATTATAATATAGCACTTTGTGCAGGCCTTAGCATAATGATGGCAAACGTTTTATATACGTGTTGTAAATCACATAGGAACTTGTCATATCTTCGAATTCATAGACTCAGCCTTAGTCAGTGATTTCTGTTTCACATACACACTCAGCTAAACTTTGTGTCACCAATTTACTCAGCAGATAAAATAAAACGGAAACGAACAACCAGTATTAGACATACCTAAAAGATATATATAACCATGAAGAGCAACAGCTGCGTGTTGGCGCCTCGGAACAGGAAGTTGACAATACCGACGCCATTCTTCGGAGTGCACTTTCTGTGTGTCGCCTGTGGTAGGAAAATCTGTATTAGAACACTCGGCCATCGTATGTCCAAATGGCGGTATAATAAGCTTTGATCTGATGTACAGCCATCAAATCTGCATATATATCACAAGAATAAGTGTCAGAATTTGATAAAATATTTAAACAAAGGTTTTGAAGAGATAGTTGTGTCTACTCATGTATCTGGAAAGTAGCGCTAAACAGGCAAAATGAACAAAAAACTCTAGCACCATCGTAGTTCTTGTCCGGGGCATAACTCCTACGTTGTCAAAGCTATCGACTTGAAACTTCCTAGGTGGATAGATCTCATTTAGACGGAGTGCAGTGCACAAGAACCGTCACTATGCACGTCATGATTTTGGAGTTATTCCCCTTTGTTTAATTTTATTGTCCGGAGAATAACTCCAACACTATCAAAGCTATTGACTTGAAACTTCATAGGTGGATAGAGCTCACTGAGACGGGGTGCAGTGCATAGAAACCATAATTCTGCATTTTATGGTGTTAGAGTTATTGCCCTTTGTTTAATTTTCTTGTACGGAGCATAGTCGCCTCTTCTGTATCCGCCGGGTTTCTTTTAACATACGACGACAGAATCGATCGGCTAAAACGGACTTTTCAGGCCATAACTATTTTTAAAGTTTAAGTGTCGTAAGGACTGGTTTCAGTTATACTCCTCAGTCTTTTTCGTGCCGGTAAAATCTGAACATTGTAACATTACAAACTAGATAATTGCTTTTTCATAATGACATTATATATTTTTTGTTGTTGTTTCTTTCCTTCTAAGAATTGAATTTTTACCTTCTATGAACAAGAATAAGGACATCTGAAAGTTCTTCTGATGATCTGTTGATCACAAGCCTTGATATAGTGACAGAACTTTTGTGAATTGTGAAGTACACCAGAGTTGACCAGTTAACAAAAAGGGGCTTTAATTCACGTTTACGTAAACTGTTCATGATCTTCCATCATTATTCTGTGAAAATGTCACCGAATATTTCAATTTGTAATTTTAGGAAGGCAAATAAAACATGTCATAATATCATGTATTGTCTTTTTAGATGGCATATTCACTATACATTTGTTGACGTTTAACATAAATACGCCTTGGGACGGGTTGTTAGAGTTGCCGACTTGCTTGTAACTCATCAGCTCTTCACTGCGTTGGATCGAGATCCGGTCGGGGAGAGAACGTTTATGTGGTGAGGTTAACAGCCAACTTATGTTGCGCCGGTGGTTCTAATCAAACGTAAGTGAGAGGTCTTTATGGACCTGACAGGTCCTGATAGAAGCTGTTAACGCCATATATTTATTGAAAGTGCTGTCATACAAAACACTTTCACCGAGGACGAATCTTACCTACGTATTAGTGAAAAATGCCTTTACTCAAAACAAGAATATGCATCGGGCCAGAATTCATTGCAAGCACATACAAACCGCTGTGTCTTCCTTGCATGTTTTTTTACATATGCATGTTAACTGATTCAAAACGTAAACGGTAAAGTAAACACACACAAAATTTACCAAAACATGATGTTCTTTGGAGGTCGACACCACCGAGAAGATACAGATCCACCTTTACTGGAGCTGGGGTAGCCCATGTGCCCATTTGAGACGCTATCGCGATAGGTCTTCCGCATCTATGGTTTTCCGGCGTAGAACGTTGTAGAAGCGCCACTGTTCGAAATTTGGGTGATAACATGGCAGGTTTTGCGCACCTGACGGGTGTCACTTCCGGTGTCAAAGATGTGCGCATTTTGGGGGATAACATGACAGGCTTTGAGCATCTAACGGATGTTTTTTCCGGAGTAATGCTTCTTAGTGACTGAGGTGTGCACATTTTGGGTGATAACATGACAGGTTTTGCGCACATGATGGGTGTCACTTCCGGTGTAATGCTTCTTGGAGACGAAGATGTGCGCATTTTGGGGGATAACATGACAGGCTTTGAGCATCTAACGGATGTTTTTTCCGGAGTAATGCTTCTTAGTGACTGAGGTGTGCGCATTGTGGGTGATAACATGACAGGTTTTGCGCACATGACGGGTGTCACTTCCGGTGTAATGCTTCTTGGAGAGAAAGATGTGCGCATATTGGGGGATAACATGACAGGCTTTGAGCATCTAACGGATGTTTTTTCCGGAGTAATGCTTCTTAGTGACTGAGGTGTGCACATTGTGGGTGATAACATGACAGGTTTTGCGCACATGACGGGTGTCACTTCCGGTGTAATGCTTCTTGGAGAGAAAGATGTGCGCATTTTGGGGGATAACATGACAGGCTTTGAGCATCTAACGGATGTTTTTTCCGGAGTAATGCTTCTTAGTGACTGAGGTGTGCACATTTTGGGTGATAACATGACAGGTTTTGCGCATCTAACGGATGTCTCTTCCGGTGCAATGCGCCTTGGCGACGAAGATCTGCGCATTTTTGGGGATAACACGACCGGTTTTGCGCATCCTTTGATTGTCACTTCCAGTGTATCACTTCTTGGAGAAGGACATGTGCGCATTATGGGCGATAACATGACGGGTTTTGCGTATCTATCTGCTTGCGCTCCAGGTGTAGTGCTTCTTGAAGACGGTGGGGTGCGCGCTTTTGGTGATGACATAAAATGATTTGCGCTTCTATCGGCGATGTTTTCCGATGAAGTGCTCCTTGTAGAAGGCACTGAGCGCGATACGGGTGATAGCATGACGAGATTTGTTCTTTCCGATGTATTGCCCGTTGTAGCCGGCTGAATTGCCTTTTGAAATAAAAACAAAATCTTTTAGTGTGTTAATTGAGGATACACTTTTAAATGTTTTTGAAATAAGAATAATTTAATCTAATAGGCCTTTTCATGCGTAGTGGCTTAACTTACTTTTGACCAACTGACAAATGCTAAGGGTCAGCTCAGATACATTTCAAAGCGACTTATTGAGAGATACCTGTAGAAATTTCAGATAGCAGCACATGCTAATAAAATTTAGAAAAGCATCACTTAACCAAAGAAATATATATACATGTGTATGCACACAATGTGTGCTGAAGGTCTACTTTCACTTTCGGCAAAGTTAAACCATCATTCGGATCCCCTCGGCTATTTTACTTTCAGAAATAGACTTTGGATGTAATATGGGGGAAAGATTGATTCCAACCGCAACAAACCTCGATACAGTCTGTATACATAACATGTATCTAAATGGCACACATACAGCAAAAAATACTAAAAAAATTTTTTGTTTCTTTGCCGAGATCCATATACAACAAACACAACTGATATGAACTACTGCAACAAGTATTTAAAATGTACGCATAAAACTGTTTAATATGATAACCTGTTTTCAATTATAATTCACATTTTTAGAAACCGCGCGAACTTTATCGTACAGACTCGTGTGTTGCAGACATGATTTGAGCTAAAAACATGCGTTATAACTGCAATGTCTGGTGTGGATATTCAAATCTTTGTTCAAAATAAGTCATTTTGATAATTTGATTGAGTTATTTTTAAGTGGTAGTTTTCTTCAAATGTGCAGGGGCTGCTCTAGTTAGCCAGAAACACGCACCGGGAATCTTGGTGTCAAACTGTCAATACTTTAACTTTTTATATGCTGTATCTATATAGTCAATTTCAGGAGCGTTTTTTGTTTAGAGAAATCTGAAAAAGAAATCTTTCAGACAACCTTTAAAAGAGAAACCTTTCAGAGCACCTTTAAAAGAGAAACCTTTCACAGCACCTTTAAATGAGAAATCTTTCAGAGCACCTTTAAAAGAGAAACCTTTCAGAGCACCTTTAAAAGTGAAATCTTTCAGAGCACTTTAAAAGAGAAACCTTTCAGAGCACCTATAAAAGAGAAACCTTTCAGAGCACCTTTAAAAGAGAAACCTTTCAGAGCACCTTTAAAAGAGAAACCTTTCAGAGCGCCTTTAACAGAGCAACCTTTCAAAGCACCTTAAAGAGTAATCTTTCAGAGCACCTTTAAAAGAGAAATCTTTCAGAGCGCCTTTAAAAGAGAACCCTTTTAGAGCACCTTAAACGAGAAATCTTTCAGAGTGCCTTTAAAAGAGAAACCTTTCAGAGCACGTTAAAAGAGAAATCTTTCAGACGCTTTTAAAAGAGAAATCTCTCAGAGCGCCTTTAAAAGAGAAACCTTCAGAGCACCTTAAAAGAGAAATCTTTCAGAGCGCCTTTAAAAAAGTAATCTTACAGAGCGCCTTTAAAAAAGAAACCTTTCAGAGCGCTTTAAAAGAGAAACATTTCCGAGTGCTTTTAAAAGAGAAACCTTTCAAAGCGCCTTTAAAAAAGAAATCTTTCAGAGCGCCTTTAAAAAAGAAACCTTTCAGAGCACCTTTAAAAGAGAAATCTTCCAGAACACCTTTAATAAGAAACCTGTCAGAGCGCCTTTAAAAGAGAAACTTTCAGAGCGCTTTAAAAGAGAAACCTTTCCGAGTGCCTTTAAAAGAGAAACCTTTCAGAGCGCCTTTAAAAAGAAATATTTCACAGTGCCTTTAAAAGAGAAACCTTTCAGAGCGCCTTTATAAAAAGAAATCTTTCAGAGCGCCTTTAAAAGAGAAACCTTTCGGAGCGCTTTTAAAAAAGAAACCTTTCCGAGCGACTTTAAAAAAGACTTCTTTCAGAGCGCCTTAAAAAGAGAAACCTTTCAGAGCGCCTTTAAAAGAGAAACCTTTCGGAGCGCCTTTAAAAAAGAAACCTTTCAGAGCGCCCTTAAAAGAGAAACCTTTCAGAGCACCTTTAAAAGAGAAATCTTTCGGAGCACCTTTAAAAGAGAAACCTTTCAGAGCGCCTTCAAAAGAGAAACCTTTTAGAGCGCCTTCAAAAGAGAAACCTTTTAGAGCGCCTTTAACAGAGAAACCTTTCAGAGCACCTTTAAAAGAGAAACCTTTCAGAGCACCTTTAAAAGAGAAACCTTTCAGAGCGCCTTTAAAAAGGAAACCTTTCAGAGCGCCTTAGAAATCTTTCAGAGCGCCTTTGAAAAAGAAATCTTTCAGAGCGCTCTTACAAAAAGAAATCTTTGAGAGCTCCCTTAAATGAGAAACCTTTCAGAGCGACCTTACAAGAGAAACTTTTCAGAACGCCTTTAAAAGAGAAACTTTTTTAACCCCCCTTAAAAAGAAACCTTTTAGAGCGACTTTAAAAGAGAAACCTTTCAGAGCGCCTTTTAAAGAGAAACCTTTCTTAGCGCCTTTTAAAAGAGAAACCTTTCAGAACGCCCTTAAAAAAGAAAATGTTCATAGCGCCCTTAAAAAAAGAAACCTTTCAGAGCACACACAAAAAGAAATCTTTCAGAGCGCCTTTAAAAAAGAAACCTTTCAGAGCGCCCTTTAAAAAAGAAATCTTTCAGAGCGCCTTTTAAAAAGCAACCTTTCAGAAAGCCTTTAAAAGAGAAACCTTTCAGAGCGCCTTTAAAAAAGAAACCTTTCACAGCGCCTTTTAAAAAAGAAACTTTTCAGAGCGCCCTTTAAAAAAGAAACCTTTCAGAGCGCCCTTTAAAAAAGAAATCTTTCAGAGCGCCTTTAAAAAAGAAACCTTTTCAGAACGCCTTTAAAATACCTTAAAAAAGAAATCTTTCAGATGCGCCTCTAACAAAGAATCCCGACTGCTCAATATTGATCTATGATTGCAACAATTTAAAAACGTATTTCTAGAAGTCTGCAGACAATGTTATTTATTTATTCCAAAAGTAACCATTATGTTTTAACAAGACTAGTTTAATGGTATTGTAATATACTGAACTGCATTCAAATGATGTCAAATATTATTGACTAAGTGGAAGAAAATTTTAGTATTTTGTTGCCGTAAAGTTAACAAAGTGTTGTTGTTTTTTCCAAATAAAAACAATAAAATTGTTTATTTTTTCTAAAGATCTTTTTGTTCTCGAGTGGCGGCGTGGCGCGTTTGAATAAGGAAAGCACGAGTTAAAATAAACAAAGGTTTTACATGTAAAAGATATCGTTCAATTTTTTAATTATACCGTCACTATGGAGACAGTGTACTATTTATATCTGTTGTACATTAAAATTGTTGAGGACACATTTGATTCTTCCTACATAAAGACACCACATAAGATCGAACGGTCTGATGTAACTTTTTTTCCGTGCGTGCTTTCCACGTGGTGCAACAAAGATTTGTATAACATAAATAAATGAATTTTGGCCAATTGTGTCCAAGTCATTTAAGAAATGCCGTACAAAATATTGTTAGTGTTTTTAAGACTCACATTATTTAACTCCATTTCACTTTAGCTGCCAATAAATTTCAAAATCAACATGTTAATGTGTGCTCTGAAAGGTTTCTTTTTTTAAGGGCGCTATGAAATCAACATGTTTACTCTAAAAGGTACTTCCTGATTAAGCGGGTTTTTTTCTCGCTTTATCTGCTTTTGAAGTTAATTACTCAGAGTAACTCAGAGTAATGTCAAGCATTGCGTCAGTGTTATATAATTTAAAAAGCTCCAGTGTCAACTAAACAAATTGCCGTCACAAAATATAACAATATGCGTAGTAATACAAGGTTAAGTAATATTCGTGTTAACGTAATATGATCGTTGTTGTAAAGCTAGATTTAAGTCAACTAATGTTTAATAGTTTATATTGGCTTATGCAATGTTTCAAATATACACTTGACGAAGACTACATTTACAGTGAAATATTTAGGGGCACGAAGACTTATCTAACTATAGCAGGTACAATTCTATAACGTAATGCTATACAACGGTCATATTGCATGTCTCTAATCATACTATAGCAGGTACAATTCTATAACGTAATGCTATACAACGGTTATATTGCATGTCTCTAATCATACTATAGCAGGTACAATTCTATAACGTAATGCTATACAACGGTCATATTGCATGTCTCTAATCATACTATAGCAGGTACAATTCTATAACGTAATGCTATACAACGGTCATATTGCATGTCTCTAATCATACTATAGCAGGTACAATTCTATAACGTAATGCTATACAACGGTCATATTGCATGTCTCTGATCATACTATAGCAGGTACAATTCTATAACGTAATGCTATACAACGGTCATATTGCATGTCTCTGATCATACTATAGCAGGTACAATTCTATAACGTAATGCTATACAACGGTCATATTGCATGTCTCTAATCATACTATAGCAGGTACAATTCTATAACGTAATGCTATACAACGGTCATATTGCATGTCTCTAATCATACTATAGCAGGTACAATTCTATAACGTAATGCTATACAACGGTCATATTGCATGTCTCTGATCATACTATAGCAGGTACAATTCTATAACGTAATGCTATACAACGGTCATATTGCATGTCTCTAATCATACTCACTTTAGGAATTTTCGACAGGAAACCTTTCCGTGGAGGCGGGAACTCCAATCCGAAAGGATCTGTTCGATGTAGGAGTTGCAATGTTATTTTCCTGAATAGAGAAACAAATGCAGTCTACCAAATTTTGACAACACACGACTATCTAAAGAAATTCTGAGTCGCTAAAATGTCTTACGTCTTTAAAATTATCTTTTACATTAGAATAAAACAGTACAGGTATCTTTATTTAAACGTGGTAAATGAACCCCACATTTCATACAATTCTAGCGGACATTAATCAATGCTCTCCTAAATAAATAAACTAAATAAAAAAATCAGCAGTCTTTACAATAACACCATCGACCTTAATTATATTCAAACAATGTCAACATTAAATTCAGTCGTCGAATTGCCTTCTATAAGCGCAATTTCCAACAGGTAAAACTCTGTATGAAGGTATTACATTTACCGAGTCTATGAAACAATGCACTGCATTTAAACTCTATAATTGTACTCTTAAACACGATTTATTTGGCAACAACTTATGCCAGTGATGGAGTATGTACCTTAATTAAAATAGCGGAAGTGCTGTTTTATTTTCTTATTTTCATGGTCATTAGCAAAGCAAACACTGGCTAATACAAGCTGTCTGGCGATTTTTAATAATCTATGTCACCGGAAGTAAACTTAAAGGCCATTATGACAACAGAATGGCATAGATACATACCAAATATTAAATGCATTTTTTTTTAAATTTCAAACATTAATTAAAATAGATCAATGTGTATTGGACATTCACAATCAGGTTTCAGCATTTCAGTCGGGTCCTTTTGCTGACTGACCGTTCCAAGGCGGAAATTGCTGATGTTTTTTTCTGTATATGTGTAGTGGATTTGTCATATGGACGTGTATGTACAGTTGTCTAGCGGTAGTTGAAATTTTAACATTTGTGGTAATCGTCAAAGGACCTTACCATATTTTCCTAAGTATTGCATGACTATATAGAAGACTGAAACTGTATTTTGAATTGATCCCAACATGAACGAACTGCTAGGCTAGGCAAGAAACAACTGTTCCCTGGCTGCAACACTAACAGCCCTACTACTTAATTACCAATTTAAAATGTAATAACACTTTAAATGTATGGACAAGAAAGCGCCAAATTATTGCACTTACTTCTTTATTTCCAAAATGCATATTTGTTAACCATTTGAAATGAAATCAGCCAACAAATAAATGTGCAAAGCAATACATTCAAAATGACGTCTGGCAATGTGCCATACATGAATCGATATTCTTAAGACATGCAAGGTCCGTGCTCCGCTGCCCCAAAAGTAAAAAGATTCTACGCGCCTGGTCAGTGCATAAAGTGTGTGTGTGCAGTAAACACTGCGCATGTTCCAAGACGACGGGTACTGCGTCAAAAGACGCATAGCACAGGCCTGTTTTAGTTAGCTCTCATAGGGCTGTGAGGGTGGTACTGATATTTTCAAGTTATAAAGATCGCATTGCAACTTCCACATCGGTTGTTGTCGACGGAAAAGATGACAAATGTCTTACCAGCATGCTTTCATGATTTGCAACTGGAACGTCTCGTTATGGTTCAGAAATACGGCGTTATTCACACAGTCTAGTAGCTCCTGGTAAGTCATGTAACAGAACCTAGAGGGTAAGAAACGTAAGAACAATATAATTTCTAGTATTTGTGTGCATTGTGTGTTTTTTAGCGGTAATGACAAATCGTTGCAAAATATAAGAAAACCGAAAGGAAAGTTCAGAAGTCATATGACACCAAGTCAAAACTGACACCAAACGTTTACACATGACGCAAGGCAAATGACTGGGCGTATCTAGAGGTGCAGTGGATAGACGGTCTGTCCTACATGTAGGTGTGGCGGGTGTATCTAGAGGTGCAGTGGATAGACGGTCTGTCCTACATGTGGGTGTGATCTAGAGGTGCAGTGGATAGACGGTATGTTATACATGTGGGTGCGATCTAGAGGTGCAGTGGATAGACGGTCTGTCCTACATGTGGGTGTGATCTAGAGGTGCAGTGGATAGACGGTCTGTTCTACATGTGGGTGCGATCTAGAGGTGCAGTGGATAGACGGTCTGTCCTACATGTGGGTGTGGCGGGGGTATCTAGAGGTGCAGTGGATAGACGGTCTGTCCTACATGTGGGTGTGGCGGGTGTATCTAGAGGTGCAGTGGATAGACGGTCTGTCCTACATGTGGGTGTGATCTAGAGGTGCAGTGGATAGATGGTCTGTTCTACATGTGGGTGTGATCTAGAGGTGCAGTGGATAGACGGCCTGTCCTACATGTGGGTGCGACCTAGAGGTGCAATGGATAGACGGTCTGTCCTACATGTGGGTGTGATCTAGAGGTGCAGTGGATAGACGGTCTGTTCTACATGTGGGTGCGATCTAGAGGTGCAGTGGATAGACGGTCTGTCCTACATGTGGGTGTGATCTAGAGGTGCAGTGGAAAGACGGTCTGTCCTACATGTGGGTGTGATCTAGAGGTGCAGTGGATAGACGGTCTGTCCTACATGTGGGTGTGATCTAGAGGTGCAGTGGATAGATGGTCTGTCCTACATGTGGGTGTGATCTAGAGGTGCAGTGGATAGATGGTCTGTCCTACATGTGGGTGTGATCTAGAGGTGCAGTGGATAGACGGTCTGTCCTACATGTGGGTGTGATCTAGAGGTGCAGTGGATAGACGGTCTGTCCTACATGTGGGTGTGATCTAGAGGTGCAGTGGATAGATGGTCTGTCCTACATGTGGGTGTGATCTAGAGGTGCAGTGGATAGATGGTCTGTCCTACATGTGGGTGTGATCTAGAGGTGCAGTGGATAGACGGTCTGTCCTACATGTGGGTGTGATCTAGAGGTGCAGTGGATAGAAGGTCTGTCCTACATGTGGGTGTGGTCTAGAGGTGCAGTGGATAGACGGTCTGTCCTACATGTGGGTGTGATCTAGAGGTGCAGTGGATAGATGGTCTGTCCTACATGTGGGTGTAATCTAGAGGTGCAGTGGATAGACGGTCTGTCCTACATGTGGGTGTGATCTAGAGGTGCAGTGGATAGACGGTCTGTCCTACATGTGGGTGTGATCTAGAGGTGCAGTGGATAGACGGTCTGTCCTACATGTGGGTGTGATCTAGAGGTGCAGTGGATAGACGGTCTGTCCTACATGTGGGTGTGATCTAGAGGTGCAGTGGATAGACGGTCTGTCCTACATGTGGGTGTTATCTAGAGGTGCAGTGGATAGACGGTCTCTCCTACATGTGGGTGTGATCTAGAGGTGCAGTGGATAGACGGTCTGTCCTACATGTGGATGTGATCTAGAGGTGGAGTGGATAGACGGTCTGTCCTACATGTGGGTGTGATCTAGAGGTGCAGTGGATAGACGGTCTGTCCTACATGTGGATGTGATCTAGAGGTGCAGTGGATAGACGGTCTGTCCTACATGTGGTTGTGATCTAGAGGTGCAGTGGAAAGACGGTCTGTCCTACATGTGGGTGTGGCGGGTGTATCTAGAGGTGCAGTGGATAGACGGTCTGTCCTACATGTGGGTGTGATCTAGAGGTGCAGTGGATAGACGGTCTGTCCTACATGTGGGTGTGATCTAGAGGTGCAGTGGATAGACGGTCTGTCCTACATGTGGATGTGATCTAGAGGTGCAGTGGATAGACGGTCTGTCCTACATGTGAGTGTGATCTAGAGGTGCAGTGGACAGACGGTCTGTCCTACATGTGGGTGTGGTCTAGAGGTGCAGTGGATAGACGGTCTGTCCTACATGTGGGTGTGATCTAGAGGTGCAGTGGATAGACGGTCTGTCCTACATGTGGGTGTGATCTAGAGGTGCAGTGGATAGACGGTCAGTCCTACATGTGGGTGTGGCTGGTTTTGTGGAAGAATGTCGTCTTTACAATGACATAAATATAAATCCACTGCTAACGTGAAACTAAAAATAAATAATACAAAAGCCAGGCATCTGGCTTTTTTAAAAAGTTTTTTTTTATAATGTCTTTCTTTTTCTTTTCGATCATAAATGTATCCACACAATACATGAGCGTGAGAGAGTCATAAACCAATTTGTATAGAGTCTTAATGCACTTAACTATTTGTCAGCAAGCATCAACAGTTTCTGTGAACTATAATTCACTGACTATGTAGAAAGCAATTTACAAACCTGACTCTTTGTAGGATGTCTAGGGCGTGACTCAGTCCCAGCTCGGGATTGTGTACGATCCAACGAATGGCCGTCTGGTATACTTCGGTCTCATTGTCCGCCTGCAGCTCGTCTGGTCATGTAAAAATGTGGAAGTTATATTCCGATCAGATTTGTCTTTTTGACATACAGTGTACATTGCAGCGACACAATTAATGTCATTACATCGGCGTATCGCTGGTCTGCTGAAAGGCCACCGACATTAAAGTATCGGCGTATCGCTGGTCTGCTGAAAGGCCACCGACATTAAAGTATCGGCGTATCGCTGGTCTGCTGAAAGGCCACACACATTAAAGTATCGGCGTATCGCTGGTCTGCTGAAAGGCCACCGACATTAAAGTATCGGCGTATCGCTGGTCTGCTGAAAGGCCACACACATTAAAGTATCGGCGTATCGCTGGTCTGCTGAAAGGCCACACACATTAAAGTATCGGCGTATCGCTGGTCTGCTGAAAGGCCACCGACATTAAAGTATCGGCGTATCGCTGGTCTGGTGAAAGGCCACACACATTAAAGTATCGGCGTATCGCTGGTCTGCTGAAAGGCCACCGACATTAAAGTATCGGCGTATCGCTGGTCTGCTGAAAGGCCACACACATTAAAGTATCGGCGTATCGCTGGTCTGCTGAAAGGCCACACACATTAAAGTATCGGCGTATCGCTGGTCTGCTGAAAGGCCACCGACATTAAAGTATCGGCGTATCGCTGGTCTGGTGAAAGGCCACACACATTAAAGTATCGGCGTATCGCTGGTCTGCTGAAAGGCCACCGACATTAAAGTATCGGCGTATCGCTGGTCTGCTGAAAGGCCACACACATTAAAGTATCGGCGTATCGCTGGTCTGCTGAAAGGCCACCGACATTAAAGTATCGGCGTATCGCTGGTCTGCTGAAAGGCCTCACACATTAAAGTATCGGCGTATCGCTTGTCTGCTGAAAGGCCACCGACATTAAAGTATCGGCGTATCGCTGGTCTGCTGAAAGGCCTCACACATTAAAGTATCGGCGTATCGCTGGTCTGCTGAAAGGCCTCACACATTAAAGTTATCCGCGCGACCGGGACTCGAGTCAGTGGGGGTACAGGACGCTGACTCTCCTTACTCGGTCACGGGTCCGTCCCTTCCGATCTTAAATATTATTCAACCAACCTTAGACTTGTTTTTCCTGCGGTTTCAATATTAATGAGAGTCTCTTTATCAATGCTGTATACTGTTCTCTGAGAAAAAATAGTGCACCAATTGCCTCGTCTTCAAGAACTTTTATAGTATTCAGTAAAAAAGCAATGAATTGAGGGAGTGAATTTTGTTTTGCAAATCAATGAAACTGCTCCCATACACCCCCTTCCCCACGACCCCCAAACAAACCCTCTTCAACATAAAACCACCAAACAAACCCTCTTCAACATACACCACTCCCAAGCAATCCCTCTTCAACATAAACCCCCCAAGTAACACCGTTTATCATAAAACCTCCAAGAAAACCCTCTCCAAAATAAAACCATACGCAAATCCTCTTTAACATAAAACCTCCAGCAAAACCCTTTTCAACATAAAACCTCCAGAAACATCTCTTCAACATAAAAACCTCAAGCAAACAGACTTCAACATAAAACCTCCAGGCAAACCGTCTTCAACATAAAACCCCAAAGCAAACCCTCTTCATTATAAAACCCCAAGCAAATCCTCTTCAACGTTAAACCTCCAGCAAACCCTCTTCAACATACCCCCACCCCCTCCCTCCTTAGTAAACCCTATTTTACATAAAAAGCCCAAGCAAACGCTCTTCAACATAAAAACCCCAAGCAAACCCTCTTTTTCATAAAAACCTCAAGTAAATCCTCTTAAACATAAAACCCAAGCAAACCATTTTCAACATAAAACCTCTAGCAAACACTCTTCAAAATAAAAACCTCCAGCAAACCCTCCTCAACATAAAACCCTCAAGCAAAGCCTCTTCAACATAAAACCCTCAAGCAAACCCTCTTCAACATAAAACCCTCAAGCAAACCCTCCTCAACATAAAACCCTCAAGCAAACCCTCCTCAACATAAAACCCTCAAGCAAACCCACCTCAACATAAAATCTTAGCAAACCCTCTTCAACATATAACCCCCAAGTAAACCCTATTCAACATAAACCGCCAAGTAAACCCTATTCAACCTAAAACCTCCAGCAAACCCTCTTCAACATAAAACCCTCAAGCAAAACCTCTTCAACATAAAACCCTTAAGCAAACCGTCTTCACTATAAAACCTCCAGCAAACCCTCTTCAACATAAAACCCCGAGCAAACCTTGTTCAACATAAAAACTCCAGCAAACCCTTCAACATAAAACCGCCAAGCAAACCCTCTTCAACATTAAAAACCCCAAGTAAACCCTCTTCAACATAAACCCCTCAAGCAAACCCTCTTCAACATATAACCCCTAAGCAAATGCCCTTCAACAAAAAATCCCCAAGTGAACCCTTTTCAACATAAAACCTCCAGCAAACCCTCTTTAACGATAAAAACCCCAAGCAAATTCTCTTCAACATAAAATCCCCAAGCACAGCCCCTTCAACATAATACCCTTAAAGCAAACCCACTTTATCATGTTGTCGTGCATTGTGTGTGCACCTATACGATTGAAATGAGCACCGACAATTTTTTTGTTGTGTTCCTTTTTAGTGGTTTGGGGGCACAGTTAAACAATGTGCAGTACAATTCATATTTCAAATATCCGGAAGCTCTGAACAAAACAAAATATAAAACATCAACAAACCAAACAAACAAACAAAACAAACAACAAATGGTTTTCAATAATATAAAATAATAACGTAAGGTAATAATGATAGTATTCCACTTACCTGATTCCAGCAAGCGACATATAATTTCCGGACATATGTCGAGAAAGGCTGGCATCTTTGAGGCCTTTACAAAGTTCTGAAGTATCCGATCAACATACCAGGTACGTGACCTTTCACCTTCCAGGACAACGGCCTTGACGGTTTCTTCCAATGTCCACTTTTTCAAGATTGCGTCTCGTTCTGGGTGAAGCGCGGGAACATCAAGTGTGTCAATAAGGACCAAAAGGTCCGGTGCAATTTCCGGTCTCAGAGACAGATTGCCTGTGTACACAAACTCTAGAAAGGCGGCAAATGCTTCAGCAGAAACGATATTAAAAGTTACGTTGAACGGAACCGTTGTGTCGCGTGTATTTCTGAAGAACTCGTAAAAATAGTTGCTGAAGCAACACAAGGCAACACGGTGAGCATGCAACTGCCGTCCACGAACAGTAATCAGAACATCCGCAAATCTGTCGTTTTCATACAAATGCCGAAGGTATTCCCCAAGTGTGACGGCATGATCAAGTACAGAGATGTGCGTGGCCAATATCTTACCGAGATGTTCTGAACTTCTATCCTGGTATGCGTTTGTTTTGTTATATCTCAGCGAAATGTAGCGGTCCAAGTCATTCATAGAAGTGATCGTGTCGAACTTGGAGCTTCTCTCGTTCACAACATATAATGAAGGAAAGTTTCCACTTGTCCGCTGATTTTGAAGTAAATTCTCAGTGAGTCTGTTGAAATAAACTGGTTCTGTGTATTCTGGAAAAAGAAAAAAAGTGTGTATGTGTATGTATGCGCGCGCGCGTGTGTGTGTTTGCGCGCGCGTGTGTTATAGTTTTCTTCACAATTTCATAGATACAAACAGCAACATTGTAAACATCTACATTTTCTCGAAGAAACATAATTTGCTATTTCTAATCATGTATATCCAAAAGATGTAGTAGCGCACCAGTGGTCGAGTTAAACGATTGTTTAACCATTCTTCTAGTACAAGTATGAAAAACGGAGTTTACTCGAAGGCTAAATGTTGCTCCATCAAGATTCACTGCTAGTCGTATTTCAAAGCATGGTCACGCTTATGCATTTCTTGTCTTTAAACACCCAAACCTTAAAACTTTCAAATATTTTAAAACGTAGACATAGAAAATCGATTTATAACGTTTGTAAAGACTGGTTTAAAGCTTAACACATTGAGTCTATCTTTGGCTTTGATATAATTTTATCACTATTTTATTTTATATCTTTCATTCACAAAACAGCAATATTTAGCGGATTACTACTGAAGTATTATGTAGCTTCCCGTGTGATTCGTGTTAGCAAAAGTATTTTGCACCCTTCTGTGACCTCGTTTCTCAGGGTGCATTTGCAGTATATATGTAGTGCATGGTAGCATTTGCGTCTCAAACACAAATCCTTTTAAATAGATTGAAACATTAATATTTCTTTAATTCGTTTCTCAACGATTAAAGACTCGTTCAAATTCGCTCGTTAGTACATTTTTAAATTTACGAAGTGCAGAAATCGTTCTGCAACAAACGGTGGTGTAAATTTGGGTGGTGGCGACTCGAAAATATAATTAGGGACGCCAATTGTGTAGCCGTGCCTTTGCAGATTTTCGGTTGGAGTCGAAAAGAACTCTCAAGTAGAAGTATTGCCCGATCATTGACTTTTATTTCGGTAGCTGTTGCGTTGATCCAAATACAATGAACATATTATATGTTGCAAGACGTTGATATAGAATGGAAACCATGAACTGGCATTCATTAGTTTTCGACAAGTAATCGCCTAACCTCATTTATTGTTCGGTCATACATAAACACCAATCTCACTAAAGTCAGATCTTACAAAATAAAAGATCTAATGGCGGTCGGCAAATACCGTCTATAAACAAGAATTGTTTTCCCGATTACTATTTTTATAACAGCCAATCAGAGAGAGAGAGAGAGAGAGAGAGAGAGAGTAATGCATAACGCTTTGGTAAGAGTCGCAGAATGGCCGCTATCGATGATGCAGTAGAAAATTGTTGGACAAAATTAGGAATTCGCTCGTTAGTTAACTTTCGACCTGAGGATGTTACTGATATTGAAACAAATGGGATACCGTATACATGGCGCCTGTCTTCAGTGGCATAAGTCTGGCGCGGAGTGTCCATGTATACATTTCTTTGTAAATGGGCGCAGCCATTAAAATGATACGTTCGGAACGCTTCGGATCATCATTTCCTGTTGCCAGTTTGTAGGCGTCAAACTGATTGGTTGGGAAGGTTTTATTGACTCGTCGTCAGATCCTGATAGGAGCGGTTTTCAGGATATGATTTTAATCAGATTGATATAACATCAGCCCTGAATTCGTGATTCTTTAACAAATTTGTAAACCGTTTACCGGCGAATAATGAGTGATAGCTGAATGTTTGACAATTATTACTGTAATGAGATAGAAACAACAACAACAAAATACCATTTAGAAATGTTTAAAGGACTCATTGGCAGAATTGCGCTGCCTCTTTTGATGAATTTAGTAAGTATGAATGGCGCCGATTTTTCTGGGGAAAAGCCGCTGGAAACAAACTTTTCAGAAGACTTCCATATTGAAATACTCTTATTTTCGTTGTCGGTTCATTACAATTACCCCAGTTACAGACCCAAACTACTTATCTATATTGCAGAGCATAAATTCACTGAATTATTCAAATCCACATGTTCGCACTGTTCTGGTCAAACTTCAAGTTTGAGTTTATATGACACGAAATCTCCTTCTGTTTACTTCCTGGTCATGTGGGCATCGAGGAAACGAGGATGCAGACAAGAGAGCAAAATCTGCCTCAGCTCTCACTGAGACAGATCTTTGCATCCCACACACTGATTTTAAATCATTTATTAACCGATATATTTTAACCAAGTGACAAACAAGTTTGTAACAAATTACACGTAATTAAGCCTAACGTCGGTTCCAATGTCTCTTACCCGCTGTAACATTGGACATACTAGATTAACTCATTCATATCTTTTAAAAAGAGACGTTCAACCTGTATGTGTTCCTTGCCAGCAACCACTGACAGTCAACCATATTTTATTACAGTGTATCGACACAGACCACATTCGGTCGAAGTATTTTAATGTCAATTACATGTACGAACTGTTTAGGACAGTGTCGGATTCTAAACTTGTTTGCTTCTTGAACGAGATTAGTATTCTTAATAAGTTATAAGTTTTTGAACTGTTTATTTACCAACCGTTATCATTTTTAAACCGTTTTATATATTTAAAATATTCACATATTTTCGATTGTAGTTTACATTATTTTAACCTGGTAGATTTTTGTATTTTTGTATATTTTACTACCATAGTTTATTTTTTGCATGCTTATTCTCTATTCACATTAAACTTCTTTGTATGACCTGTTGGGTGTCGGTGTGCCGTAAAATCCAAATAAATAAATAAACTACTTAAGATGACGGTGCTGCATGCAGTTCTTTTGAAATACTATGATTTTAATGTTGGTAAGTGCTTAAACGGTTTAACTATTTAGTCTAGATTCGAACTACGTATGCAACAGTATGAACGTCAAATGAAGGTTACGATTTGTTTATCTGCTCAGTAGGAAGAAAAGACTACTATTGGTTAAAATCGGACCAGATTCTTCTTCCCTCTAATACGGCCCAAACGCATCAACATGTGTTGTTAATTAGTAAATGCCCTAGTCTTCATCTGAATTATGACACATGCAGCTTATTCATTACAAGCATCGATTGCATTTGAAGACCGACTTTTTTCTCCAGACCGTTTTAATCGTCAAATTTTAATTCTAGTATTAAAAAAGGCCTTATTGATTCATCTTGAAATTTATTAAAAATGAAAACAACAACACACAAATGTAATTTTGATATGCATATATAAAAATTGTATGTTTATTATATAATTTTTGCGTATTCAAATACACAATACATTAGAAAAAGATGAATTTAGAATGAACAAAAGGGTAAATATTGGATTTTTAACACTATTGGAAGGAAAAGTTAAAGTGCTTATGTTTATCACATAAACTATTTTAATTAAAACATCATTTGCAAAGATATAAGCATTTATACCTGAACAGATCTCGCCAAATGCTGTTTATTGATGTCCTAGACCTGTCTAAACAGTGAACCATAACGCCACGATCGTCATTACAAACATGTATTTCCTATCTGAGCTACGCTGCACAGTTAGCTATTTTAAACCAAGAAAACCATGTGAACACTTATGTTTTAGCTCATCCATGCCATTCGCTGTGACGTCGATGTCTGTTTAACAGAATTCCCAAACGTTCTTATTTACAGATAGTGTTACATATATAAGATGTAGGCAAACTGTCGGATACCGAATTTAATATTACCAAGTCGTAAAACAAGACCACGTGTGTTTCGCACGTGCTGGAAACAGGAAGACAACAGACAAGCCAAACAAGTTCGGCACTACATTTTTTTCCAGGCGAGAACCGTCTTCTGTGTACAGGATCCTATTCGAAACATGTTTTACTTGTAATTTTACGTTAAAATACGTTAAAATATACCTAACACGCAAAAAAAAACAAAACAACAACAGATTTTTTAGAATTATGGAATACTATCTTAACATCTATTTAACTTCCTTCTGCTGGAATGTCCCAATTCGCCCAGCTCTAAATCATTGAGATACCTATGTCAATGTTTAACTAAAGGCAATTTTGGTTGATCTTGTCATATATAATACATTTGTTTTAATAAAATAGGCATTCCCGTTTATTAACAAGATGATTATTTGCCTTTATAGACATTAAATATATAACAGAAAAAGTAATGAGCCTTTAAGTGATTGTCTTAAAATTCTCCCAGATGTTTACATATATTTATACTGATTTATACTGATTATAGTACTTGTATCAATGCATTTGTTAGTGTACTTGTCAGAAAGGTAGCATGTATGCTACAAGTCTTATAAGAGTTTAGAATTTTGTTATTAGGCATGTATTGTTTTAATTCCAGATAATTCTTGTACTTTTACGTGTACATATTATTTTAACAAAGTTGCTCACTTTCCGCTTAAAACACAACAATTGCAATTTATTGCCGCATGCTTTGGCTACACAATATTTTTAATTCATTTTTCCACCCATCGACCACACAATATTTACAATTAACTTTCGCATACATCGGCACCACGATATTTTCAATCGAGTTTTGTACGTACTTTCTACACAAAATAATCAATCAAGTTTCGCACCCATCGCCATCGCAAGATTTTCAAATGTTTACATATCGGCTATTAAATTTAACCAGTCAAATCGTGCGGTCATCGGCAACGCAATATTTCAAGCAAGTAGCGCATTGTTTTTATTAGAAAAATAAATTTGCTCTTTAATTAAATAGATCCTAGAAAAGTCCATTTATTTTTAAAGAAACATGCTTACAGGTTATCGTGTTACGTGATTTCCAACGAAAGCAATACCAAAGTTCTAAGAAAATACATTATTTAAATGTAAATGCTGTGTCAAAAAGTAAACGTTCTTCGGTTTCATAACATAATAGTCTCCTGTTCATGATTGTTGACATGTACAATTAAAGAAATTTCTTTTCAACACAAATGTTGATCCCTATATTAATTAAGACTTAACAACAAAGTTCACTCACCTTTTTCGACTGTAAACAGTTCCGTTTCAAAATCTGGGGCTGGTGGCAGGCATTCCAAACTTTGGAAGACGTCCTCATCGCTTTTATCCATCATAAAAATCTTGAAATTAGGTCGCGCCGAATTAAATTATTAGTTAATATATTATTGTGAGCAATATTTATGTGTGTTGTTCGTCATGCACCCAACGATATGTGCTGCTTAGAAACAACGACGTTGTGGCGACAGTGACGTCATTATTTCGACGTCATGTCTGCTTGACGTCATAATTTTGGATGTCATTTATATGACAAAAACGTCTTTGTTGTATTGAATAATATTGCGTGAGCAGTTAATTCAAAAATAAAATAAACTAATACTTACCCATCACATTCGGATACTAGATATATAAAGCCCCGTGTGATAAAATTTGCTTTATCAAACACCAGTGTATAAAACCTGTCACGCGCATCCGGACGGATAATTTTTAAAATACGTAAATGCCATGCCGCAATTCGAGTTCCAAACGCCGTCAAATAATAAGTCATATTTTAAGGGACGCAACGGCTTATGATACAATAGTTTAGAAGGATTTAAATCTTTTCGTTTTTGATTTCATTTAAAGGTAGATAAGACAAGGTCCTATCAAAATTGCCACAGATATTTAAATTTTATCTACCAGGAGACAAAGGCAAACAAGGTAAATGTAACAAAAACAAAGAGACGAGTCATAACACAAATAAAGAAAAACCATCAGTTACCGCCTTGGAACAGTCAATCGGCAAAAAGGCCGACTGTCTCAATGTGGTGACGTACATGGTTTCGAAAACGACACGTCATTTATTTATGTCAGTATTATGGTGGTATCGGATAGTTTGGACAAATATGTTTCTTTGCTGAAACGCTGAGGGGATATGCTGTTTATTGGTGCCCTACATCAATGTGAAAAGTAAATCATGACACCCCAATTGTCATTACAAAAATGTAATGGCTATCCGAGCCACGCTGCACAGTAAGCTATGTTTAAACTAAGAAAACCACGTGACCACTTACTTTGGAGATCACATCACACGATTATCCGGGTGACCAACTCTGACGTCGATATCTATATTAAAATGAAATACCCATTCATTCGGGACTCCTTGTTCAATTCTATAAAATAGACTCGGAAGTAGTAGCCATACTGAAAATAGTTCCAAATTGGCGGTCAAAGTTCAACTCGTCTACTTGATATGCAATGTAAGTAGCATTCATCTGGGTAAGTAGTTTGTAGTCTGTGCTGATGTGAGTAAATTATCGCAAATTGATATATTTTACAAAAATGGCGTTAAGAAATCGCAGAACTATCAGTGCCGGAAGAACTGTGCAAAATGTTGCAAACTCAGAGTCAGTCAATTGAGACATAGTTATGCTAAAGCCTACAGTAATTGTTCGTTTATGTAGTAGAGCCTATGCTGGCATTTACACTTTTTAATAAATATCTTTATCTAAAACTATTTATGTCAAAGACCTGGCATTTCCATTGACAAATAAAACAACCGCTTTGACAGCAAATGGTATTTATTTGGTCCCATGGTTTTTATTCATGCAAGTAAATTGTTATTACTGAATGCATCAGATAGAGAAAACTAAATAATGTTTTGATAATTTACGTTAACATTTTTATTTTATTTTATTGCAGGGCCATGGTTGAGAAGTAAGGACAGCCCAGTGTGTTTCCACATGCGAGCGGATGTCCTCGGATATTCTAGTTCTAGCTAGAGAATGATCGAGGGAAAATAGACAGGGCGTTCCGAATTCCGGAAGTTTCGTGATTTACACATTCCCAACGTACGGGTCCTATTTCGGTAAATGGCGTTATTTTAATATATAACTAAAGCGAGTACGCAGTATTTTTATTATAATATCTTTATATATAAAGTTGTTCTTTGTATTAATATGTTTATAAGTCTTATGAAAACTATTGGTTATTCGTTTAAAATTTACTATTTTCTCTATTTCTAAAAATAGATCGATAGCGTCCTTAGTAACACGTTATGAAAAATATCAATTTTACTCACACGCAGATTTCAGTCGTAGAATAGTGCAGTGGTTATGGACTTGTTTTGATGTAAACCGTCTCCAGAGATCGAATCCCGTCGCAATCAATTTTTTTCTGTGACTTTTTTAATGTTCGTCTGACGGTTATACTTGTTAATGAAGACATGTTTGTCCCTTTTTTAGGATTGTACATATAAGTAGCCTTATATACCAGAATTAAATTATTCCAGTGATTTTAATGTTTACTCAATAATTTAAATCAGTCACCTCTAAATTTCTAATAAATATTAATTTTCATTGTTGCGTCGCCCTTTGATGCTTCGCATCAATGCTTTTTCTTGTACCCTCTTTATATCAAGTCTGCAAAAGTCAATGATGCCAACTTCCAAGAGGATGATAACCCAAGCAGATTAGTCATAAAGCGAGAAAAAAACACAATGTAAATATGCATGTACCTTTAAATGACTATATTTATGAATGTGTATTACTAGTTTTTCTTTGTTTAACCAGAAAAGGTAGAAAAAAGTATTAATATTCGTGATATATTTCTTCTTCTGTCCTTTAAAAGCTTTTATTTTGTGCTGTGTATGTGTGTGAAAATAATAATCGATCTGCAGTTAATTTTGATTTCAGATATTGGTCACAGAACTGATATGGACACAGAGGTCATTCTTCAACCTGTATTAAAGTGCATCTTCAGACCTCTTCCAGAGATCACTGAGGGATCAAATACAGTGGTGGTTCTTTTGGAAGCCATATACATTTGTATCCCAGTAAGAAGTTAATAAATGCTTTTATAAAGCTTTTTAACAGTATTTAGCTATATTTGTTTTCTTTTAACTTACATAGTAATTGTTTTATCTTATATGTTAAGATTACTGAACAAAGGCGCGGGGGTGGGGGGTGGGGGTGGGGGTGGGGGGTCTATTCAGCAAGTCAGGGGCTCAAACCCAGGCCTATATGCAATAAAAACGATTACTGACTCTGCTAACATTATCCATCACCCGATACAACATCATAGCTGAAGAAACTGAAAGAAACATTTGAAAAGGAAAAAAATAAGTATCATTTATCTGCTCAAATTTATAATATTTATATTTCACATAAATGTATTTTACTTTCTTTGAGCGAGAGGTCCGGTGGGGGGTTGGGTCACAGACTTATAACACCTCTGACCACTCGGCCTATCACTGTGTGGCTTCAAGTACCAGTCAGGACAAAGGACTTAATGTGAGAAGGTCTTCCAGCTGACCTGCAGTGCGTCGGTGGTTCTACCCAGACATTTGTCTGAGGCCTTCCTCTACCAAAATAGCTGGACATTGCTATAAAGACAATAATGGTGTTGCTTCGATTCATTAAAAAAGACTTTCTATGCACATTAAGAGTTTGAACCAATGAAGGGTAAAACAGTGGGGACGAGGAAATCAAGAATTGAACCCAAGCCATCATAATGAAAAGCCAACACCCTAACCACCGACCTAAAGAGTCAACTCTCTAATGCAGTTGTCAGATTTTATGCATAGAACATTCGCATATTAGATTTTATTAGTGATGCTGCAAACAAAATTAACTTGCTTTTAACTGTCAAAAATATTTTAATGTTACAGGTCTTTCAGTACTGGGTGGCCAGCTCTGAAAGGATAGGGACGCAGTCGATGCTACTTAGATATGCGAAATACTAGAGGATTTCGGAACCTGACTAGAACAATCAGCAATTGACATTAGAGTTAATCACAATGACAGCATGGCCGGCATATCACCTAGTTTGAGGTTTATTGGTGCCCTACATCAATGTGAAAAGTAAATCATGACACCCCAATTGTCATTACAAAAATGTAATGGCTATCCGAGCCACGCTGCACAGTAAGCTATGTTTAAACTAAGAAAACCACGTGACCACTTACTTTGGAGATCACGTCACACGATTATCCGGGTGACCAACTCTGACGTCGATATCTATATTAAAATGAAATACCCATTCATTCGGGACTCCTTGTTCAATTCTATAAAATAGACTCGGAAGTAGTAGCCATACTGAAAATAGTTCCAAATTGGCGGTCAAAGTTCAACTCGTCTACTTGATATGCAATGTAAGTAGCATTCATCTGGGTAAGTAGTTTGTAGTCTGTGCTGATGTGAGTAAATTATCGCAAATTGATATATTTTACAAAAATGGCGTTAAGAAATCGCAGAACTATCAGTGCCGGAAGAACTGTGCAAAATGTTGCAAACTCAGAGTCAGTCAATTGAGACATAGTTATGCTAAAGCCTACAGTAATTGTTCGTTTATGTAGTAGAGCCTATGCTGGCATTTACACTTTTTAATAAATATCTTTATCTAAAACTATTTATGTCAAATACCTGGCATTTCCATTGACAAATAAAACAACCGCTTTGACAGCAAATGGTATTTATTTGGTCCCATGGTTTTTATTCATGCAAGTAAATTGTTATTACTGAATGCATCAGATAGAGAAAACTAAATAATGTTTTGATAATTTACGTTAACATTTTTATTTTATTTTATTGCAGGGCCATGGTTGAGAAGTAAGGACAGCCCAGTGTGTTTCCACATGCGAGCGGATGTCCTCGGATATTCTAGTTCTAGCTAGAGAATGATCGAGGAAAAATGGACAGGGCGTTCCGAATTCCGGAAGTTTCGTGATTTACACATTCCCAATGTACGGGTCCTATTTCGGTAAATGGCGTTCTTTTAATATATAACTAAAGCGAGTACGCAGTATTTTTATTATAATATCTTTATATATAAAGTTGTTCTTTGTATTAATATGTTTATAAGTCTTATGAAAACTATTGGTTATTCGTTTAAAATTTACTATTTTCTCTATTTCTAAAAATAGATCGATAGCGTCCTTAGTAACACGTTATGAAAAATATCAATTTTACTCACACGCAGATTTCAATCGTAGAATAGTGCAGTGGTTATGGACTTGTTTTGATGTAAACCGTCTCCAGAGATCGAATCCCGTCGCAATCATTTTTTTTCTGTGACTTTTTTAATGTTCGTCTGACGGTTATACTTGTTAATGAAGACATGTTTGTCCCTTTTTTAGGATTTTACATATAAGTAGCCTTATATACCAAAATTAAATTATTCCAGTGATTTTAATGTTTACTTAATAATTTAAATCAGTCACCTCTAAATTTCTAATAAATATTAATTTTCATTGTTGCGTCGCCCTTTGATGCTTCGCATCAATGCTTTTTCTTGTACCATCTTTATATCAAGTCTGCAAAAGTCAATGGTGCCAACTTCCAAGAGGATGATAACCCAAGCAGATTAGTCATAAAGCGAGAAAAAAAAAACACAATTTAAATATGCATGTACCTTTAAATGACTATATTTATGAATGTGTATTACTAGTTTTTCTTTGTTTAACCAGAAAAGGTAGAAAAAAGTATTAATATTCGTGATATATTTCTTCTTCTGTCCTTTAAAAGCTTTTATTTTGTGCTGTGTATGTGTGTGAAAATAATAATCGATCTGCAGTTAATTTTGATTTCAGATATTGGTCACAGAGCTGATATGGACACAGAGGTCATTCTTCAACCTGTATTAAAGTGCATCTTCAGACCTCTTCCAGAGATCACTGAGGGATCAAATACAGTGGTGGTTCTTTTGGAAGCCATATACATTTGTATCCCAGTAAGAAGTAAATAAATGCTTTTATAAAGCTTTTTAACAGTATTTAGCTATATTTGTTTTCTTTTAACTTACATAGTAATTGTTTTATCTTATATGTTAAGATTACTGAACAAAGGCGCGGGGGTGGGGGGTGGGGGTGGGGGGTTTATTCAGCAAGTCAGGGGCTCAAACCCAGGCCTATATGCAATAAAAACGATTACTGACTCTGCTAACATTATCCATCACCCGATACAACATCATAGCTGAAGAAACTGAAAGAAACATTTGAAAAGGAAAAAAATAAGTATCATTTATCTGCTCAAATTTATAATATTTATATTTCACATAAATGTATTTTACTTTCTTTGAGCGAGAGGTCCGGTGGGGGGGGGGGGGGGGGGGGTCACAGACTTATAACACCTCTGACCACTCGGCCTATCACTGTGTGGCTTCAAGTACCAGTCAGAAAGACTTAATGTGGGAAGGTCTTCCAGCTGACCTGCAGTGCGTCGGTGGTTCTACCCAGACATTTGTCTGAGGCCTTCCTCTACCAAAATAGCTGGACATTGCTATAAAGACAATAATGGTGTTGCTTCGATTCATTAAAAAAGACTTTCTATGCACATTAAGAGTTTGAACCAATGAAGGGTAAAACAGTGGGGACGAGGAAATCAAGAATTGAACCCAAGCCATCATAATGAAAAGCCAACACCCTAACCACCGACCTAAAGAGTCAACTCTCTAATGCAGTTGTCAGATTTTATGCATAGAACATTCGCATATTAGATTTTATTAGTGATGCTGCAAACAAAATTAACTTGCTTTTAACTGTCAAAAATATTTTAATGTTACAGGTCTTTCAGTACTGGGTGGCCAGCTCTGAAAGGATAGGGACGCAGTCGATGCTACTTAGATATGCGAAATACTAGAGGATTTCGGAACCTGACTAGAACAATCAGCAATTGACATTAGAGTTAATCACATTGACAGCATGGCCGGCATATCACCTAGTTTCACATAGACATTATTCAGGTGTACTTGTATATGATTTGGTCCCCCAGTAAGAAAGTAAAATGATGAACCTTTTGTGTCTGTAATCTGTTCTTGACCAAGTGGTTTTGTTTTATGATCTTTATTTTATTATTTGTACATTTATGTCCACGTTCATGTGAGCAAGTACTATTTTGCGCCATGCATTACTTGACTTCGAGTATGTTATATATTTAGGTTATACTCAGATTCTTTATTAACTATATATATTGCCCGCCTTCTATCTAGTACTTCGATAATTTATTTGTTGTTTTATCAATATCCGGGCCCAGTATGTGGTATATATGTTAGCGGCTGTAACATCTTCAAATATAACATTAACAAATCCATACAAAGAAATAAATATTATCTTAAGTAACTGCAAGGAGAAAGGTCATACTACTAAAATAGAGAGATGTCCAGCACATATAGGAAAATCCTGTTAATGAGAGGGCTGACAGGGCTACCATAGAGGGGCTTACTATCAATGATGTGACACAAAAACTATGCCTGTCCCCAACATAAATTAGTTCATTAATTGAGCGTAGACTCAACACGTTAAGCAGCAGACACCAGTGACAAGCCCAGGCTCGTTTGGCGTAGAGCCGGGCGCTAGGGGTTGCTTTCGACGGTGGCAGGAGTCCTCTGACTCCATTTGGAAATTACTGCCCTTCTTAACCCAGACAGACACCGGGCAATAAGGTACTACCTCGCCACAACCTGCTTGCTTCATCGGGTGCTTGAAGTTTAGACAAAATCGACAGACTTGTTGTAGAATTGAGCACCAGGTAAACACCGAAAGAAAAAGGAAAGGAAACCGCCATTCCTGCGGGTGGAAACCTGGAACCTCTGCGGTCGGCAACCTGGAACGTCAGAACAATAAATCCTGGCCTCTCTGACGACCTCCAGCAAGTAGATGACGCCAGGAAAACCACCATCATTGACCGCGTGCTGGCCAAGCGGAACATCGACATCGCCGCCCTCCAGGAGACACGCTTCGCTTCCAGTGGCAGTCTCAAGGAGATGAACTACACGTTCTTCTGGCAAGGTTTTGAGTCAGATGAGCGCCGACTCTACGGAGTTGGCTTCGCAGCTCCCTTCTGTTATCAATCAAACCTGCAGGGAACCGAGCGCATCCTCTCACCCCGCCTTACTCCCTCCTCAGGACATACACACATCTTTAGCGTCTACACCCCTACACTCTGTTCCACAGCCGAGGCTAAAGATGCAGCCTATGAGCAGCTCGAGACAAGAATTAGAGAAATCTCATCGAAGGAAACCCTAATATAGATTTGAAAAGAATAAACATTTAAGTGTTGATCAACGAGTTCTTTCTGCCCTTAAATTAATATACTATTTAAAATAATCAAAGCTTAGACTGAAAAAAATATTTTTTTCCTGTAGAAATCATGTACAAAACCCCCAGAGATAATATATTGTTAGATATATTAGACATAGGCAAACTACTGGATATCAACTTTAACGATTTGTGCAGTTGGCTCAAAAATGTTGCCGTTTCAAACGTTTAAACACAGCTGCAATATGCTTTGGCAATTGTAATAATGTTTTGTTTTCCAAGTTTTAATAAACGCTTTGCTTGTTTGATGTGTTGAAACTCCAAACTTCTTTGTTATTTTGTTTGTTCTGCAATAGTTACTGATAATTGTATTTTGTCGTTTCAAAATCTAATAAAGACTTTTCGGCAAATCAGTATTGTTTTGTTTGTCATACCATTTAATAAAGGCTGCACTGGAAATTTTGGTATTTTTATAAGCAGAGTTTCAGTTGTAACTTTCATAAATCCTCTACATCGAAATTATGTACAACACGTTCTCGAACACCCAAGAGAAATCTAAATTCAGGCAACATTGATGCAAATCTGTTAAGTATATCAACCGACGATACTGCCATGGCAACAGAAAAATTGCGATAAGATACATATAGTTTTTTTAATTATTATTTTATTCCCAATACTCCAAGGGAAGTAAGTGATTTAGTGATTTATTTTTTTTTTTGGAAGAATTTTTCAGTTTTCAGCAACAAAGATATGTTTCTAAACTTTTATGTCTTCTCATTTTCAGACTTTCAGAGTCAGTTTAATAAAACCATGAAAAAAAACTATTAACCTTTTGTCAGCCCCTGCCCCCCCCCCCCCCCCCTTCAAAAAACGTATGTCCTCTCCCATCACGTGGAACTCTATAGAACAGCCTACAGCATCAAATTGCCTGGCTGCTTGAACATAACCTCTTCAGAGCAGCAGTTGTAGTGCAAACATTCTAGTTGTGCAAATCATGTTTCAACTAGATTTCTGTTTCTTTTAAACAATTACAATACATGCTATTTTATTCTTCTTTTAACTCTCACAAATCGCATACCTATGCTAAAATGTAGATGACAACACATTTTTAATAAATATTGATTTTATTTCTCAAGTTAATTGCTTAATTTCCTGCGCATATATACTAACTCCGACGCACACAAAGTAGTACACTGTAAAGTGTGTAGGCAAAGATAGATGATAGATAGATAGACAGACAGACAGACAGACAGTCAACCAGACCAGACCGGACCGGACCGGACCGGACCGGACCGGTCTGATAGATAGATAACGGGATCTATAGGTAGCAGGCCCGGTTTTACCGCGGGGGGCGGGGGGGGGGGGGGGGTTGCAGTCGGCACGGACATACACTTTTCCTCGACAATAAACAAATTTTCTAGACCGTGGCGTGTAGAGATAATCACGAGTATCTCATGCCCCTAGTCTGTCATGAATATACTTAGCCGCGCGAGCAGTAACAAAGGCCACTCGGGACCCTGCTGCTAGCCAGACCCCTGTGGACATCTGGCTCGTGTACAACATCGTTCTCAAACTCCACCACTAACGCGCTTTATAGGCACACCCGGCGGTGATGCAGATGGCGGTGATGATGTGTCACCTTGCATCCCAATCAGGGTACACAGCAGATGTCCAGTGTGCTTGAAGTTAACTTTTTCGGTTCATGACAAAAAAGTTAAAAAATACGAACAAGAATTTGTTTGTTTTTATAATAAGTTGATTTCTTTGTCGAAAATGTAACACAAGCAGACAAAATCCCTCTCGTAAATTAAGTAAGAGAAAATATATATCGACGTTGGACTTTTATAACAAAAATCCGATGTAATTATCATTTTTATTTACGACACTTAACTGTGAGACGCAAATAAACGATTTTGCAAAATTTGAACAAAATTACAGGATATGATTTATAAGCATTGGAACATTGGAAAATTTACGGAAGTGTTCGCCGTTGCTAAAATAAATAGAAGGAATTTTGTTCTGGAAGGATTTTGTTCGGACTCGGTTTTAGCAATAACACAGGCTTTACAGAATTGTGTATCAACTTGCAAAAAAGGGAAAAAAGAAGATATATTGCTAAGTTGATAATTATTTATAATATAGTGATCTGCAGATGTAGGAAGCACTATGTGTAGCATTTGCAGTTTTCGTTGGCTAAAAATTGTTGGTTTAAAACATTTAAATACATCTATAATATAATTACCGGAAAGCGCACTTATTTGGATATATTTAATTATATTTTGTATTATCCAAAGAACACTGGAAAAAATATTGATTGTTTGTTTAAATTTGCTATAGTTACATTTTCTTAGCTGGTACGGTTCTAAATGGCTTGCCTAAAATATGCTACTTTTGCAATTACCAGAATTGTGTATCAAGTTGCAAAAGGAGAACATATATTGCTGAGTTAATAATAATTGTATATGATAGTGATCTGCAGCTCTTTTAATGATTTCTTTTCCCAAAATCCAAATGAACAGTATACTAGCACGCGACGGTATTGTGACGATGTGTACACATACATCTATTATATTTTGGCCTAAGATTTGATAAACGCTTTGCTTGGTTTATGCGCCGAAATCCATTGTAAAGTTTACAGAAAAATATCTGTAATAATATCTATAAAGTTATCTGGAGGCGGTGTCAACATGAAGCAGACAGTGCTGCCTTCAAAGCATGCCATGAACACCTGGCATGATACCACACCAAGTCACATCATCTGATCGCCAACCAGTCTTGGATGTACCCTTACATTTGCTTGAGCGTTAGCAAGGGAGCTATGCCACTACTATTATTTTACGTAATAATTGTAGCGACTTAAAACATGATTTGTATATGAACCACATTTTAGATAATAACCTTTGCGCACATTGTCATATTCCCGAAACAACAGAACACTACTTTTTTCACTGCGTACTCTACACACAGCAACGCATTCAACTATTCAGAGACACTCGTAAATTTCATCCATTAAACTCCGACCTTCTTCTTACCGGCAATATATCTCTATCATACGAAGACAATATTACCATTTTCAATGCTGTCCAAACATTCATAAAACGGTCAAAACGCTTCAAAAGTCATGTTCCCGAACATTCTGACCAACCAACATGATATTCTATCTCATGTCTGTCTTTCTGTATATCTGTCTTTCTTCACCGCTTCTTCTATCTTTCTACATCCATATACTTCTTTTACATCTTCCTCTTACCGTTTAAATATATTGTAAAATCTCACACATGTACATCTTTGTCAAGGATCAACTTTTGATATGATTATTTACTAACATCCTTTTAATGTCATGAACCAATTTTTTATATTAACCCTGTTTGATTGCCTACAAAAACCACCCATCTTTACATTATATCCTGCCATGATTTTTACCTGCAATTTATTGTACCGTACGGGGAGAGATGTCTCTAAGTTATTGAACTTGTATCTCAACCCGTTTGCCTATATTTAGTTGTAACTCATACCATGGTTTGTAAAAACATGTATATACTTGGCAATAAAATAAGTTTAAACCAAACTATTTTAACGACTTTGGTATGTCGCGGCCCGGGATCGAACCCGGGGTCTCCCGTATGCGGAGCCGACGGCGTAGTTATATTTTGTTTGTTTGTCACGACATTCCTTAAAGACTCCAATGGAAATTTTGCTATTTAAGAATAGTTTTAGTTGGAACATAAATTCTCTACATCTAAATTATATACAAGACATTCTCGAACACACAACTAAAATCACAATTCAGGCAATATTAATGTATATTTGTTAAGCATAAATATATGCAAACGAGAATCAATGGAAAAAAAAACACACACACATAGCTACACATGTAATATAGCTGCATTTTATGGCCCAACTCGAAGGTTAGTATGTGTTTGCCTGTTTCGGCATATTTTTGTGGACAATTCAAATCAGTTTTCAACGACAATGTTATGATGCTACAGGTTTATGCCTTCGCATAACATGATTGAACTTTTGTCCAGATACACTTCCGAACCATGATTGAACTTTTGTCCAGATACACTTCCGAACCATGATTGAACTTTTGTCCAGATACACTTCCGAACCATGATTGAACTTTTGTCCAGATACACTTCCGAACCATGATTGAACTTTTGTCCAGATACACTTCCGAACCATGATTGAACTTTTGTCCAGATACACTTCCGAACCATGATTGAACTTTTGTCCAGATACACTTCCTAACCATGATTGAACTTTTGTCCAGATACACTTCCGAACCATGATTGAACTTTTGTCCAGATACACTTCCGAACCATGATTGAACTTTTGTCCAGATACACTTCCTAACCATGATTGAACTTTTGTCCAGATACACTTCCGAACCATGATTGAACTTTTGTCCAGATACACTTCCGAACCATGATTGAACTTTTGTCCAGATACACTTCCTAACCATGATTGAACTTTTGTCCAGATACACTTCCGAACCATGATTGAACTTTTGTCCAGATACACTTCCGAACGCATCTCCGACATTTTAGAAATATTGGGTGGAAGTGTGTGTGTGTGTGTGGGATCTCTCTTGGCTTAAATGTAATATTTGTAGATCTATATTGGCTTCAATGTTATAGGCATACTTATTACTTATATATCTATCTCGGCTTCAAAGTTATATTTATAGATCTATCTTTGCTTCAATGTAATACTTATATATCTATCTCGGCGTTAACGTAAAATTTATAGGTCTATCTTGGCTTCAATGTAATATTTTTAGATCTATTTACGTCTTTAATGAAATACTTGTACATATGATATTTACAGATCTATTAATGTATTTTAATTATTTCCTTATATATCTGTCACGGCGTCAATGTAATATTTATAAATCTATTTAGGTTTTCAATTAAACACATCTATCTGGGCTCATTGTAATATTTTAAATCTATTTAGGGTTTTAATGAAATACTTATATATCTATCTGGGAGTCAATATAATATTTATAGATCTATTGAGGTTTTTTTGTGTGTATATACTGAAAGTATTTCAGTATAAAATTTCTGAAAATAGGTCTAATAATAGCCAAGATGTATGTTTAAAACCAAATTAAAAGTGTCTTTTTTTTCTGCAGCCTGGGGATGTTTCTGTTCATATCTTAAAAAAAATAAAAATTATTCTCTCCCAACTCCAGTACAATTGGATTTCTTTACAAGTAAATACACTATTTATTTTAACACAAACAGAGCACATTAAATATAGTCTTTAATTTTATTAGAATTGAGATGTTTTAAATATAAGTATAAAACATAACAGTACAGCACATAATTATGTTACAAAAGATATAAAAACACAGCATGTGTGCATGCATTTTTCTCTCTTTAGCATGAAACTTGCAGTTGTAAACATCAAAGCCACTACATAGTTTCAAGAATAAAACACACTCAGACATTTTTTTATTCCTTTTTAAAATAAGGTCAGTATTCACCAACTATTCTTAAGTAAGAAAAGTCATGGATTTCAATCCACAGTATCTTCATAATGTATTTAGCTACATGTCATTTTTGTTTGCATGGCACTTTAACTTTGCTATTCTGAACTTAAAATTACATTGAAACTTCATAAATAAGTTTATTTTTGATGGCATGAAAATTGTGATTTGGGCTAAAGTCATGACTTAGACTTAAGAATGGTTGGTGAATACAGCCTTAGTATGAAACATAATATCCAGGACAAATTCCATCATTTCCAAGTCCCAACTTCAATCCAAGGTAACAAAGTACAATGGCATACCTGTCAATCCATAAGATGATAGCTAATAGCAGGAGTTTTAATATTTTTGTTAATTATATAAATAATGTTAGCGCCTTTAAATAATTAAACTAAGTAGTTGCCATGTTGTGTGATTTTGAAAGTTCAAATATTGGGTACTGGTACTTTATAGCTCTTTCAGAAAACATGATTTTTTTTGACAATTATTAAGGGACATAACTCAGTCTTCAGAAAGGGCAATTTAAAGCACACTTATACAAAGAAAACTGGCAATGAAAGTTACTGGTAAACTTTACATCCAGCTGAGAGAGGTTACCGTAACACCCTTGTCTTTGTCCACAAAATGGTTATAGCAATGAAAAGACAAAAAAGATATTGTGGTCTGAAGCATCCCACTTAAAAGAACCTTGTCTTTCGGTCTCTCTTTTAACATGAAGGCATAGACTTAGACACAAAGTCTATTTTTTTTGGGTGTGCAAGTGGAAACACAGTAACTGATGTAGTGTCTGTAATTAAAATGTTAACAAAAACAGTTTTGTAAAAAAGAATAGAATGACAACACAAAAACATTTTTTTTATTACATTCAATTAATAGACAAAACCTCTTTACTGCAAAAATTAACATGATCAATTCTGAGTAAATTAATTACTGTGTGATACAAAAATAAAATTTAGTCTTTTTTATAATCATAACAATCAAAACATACTTATGCTGATGTAAGACAAAAGTTGTATTTAAATTTATTACCCAATAAAACATCTTTTCACAACATGTAGCCATGCCTTACTCAGCAACAGACACATTTCAGCCATGCCCACATTAGCAAAAGGCACACCTCGCCAACACACATGTAGCCATTCCCACCTTAGTCAAAGACAAACTTTGGCAACAGACACACTGTAGCCATGGCCAACTTAGAGACAGACACACTGCAACCATGCCCACCTTAGAGACAGACACACCTTGGCAATAGACACATTTTAGACAAGCCCACCTTAGAAACAGACACACTGTAGCCATGCCCACCTTTGTCAAAACCACATTAACAACAGACACACTGCAGCCATGCACACTTTAGTAAAAGACACACCTTGCCAACAGACACACTGTATATACCCTCTAGTCATGCCTCCTTCAGCCATATGCCTATGGGTAAAAGGTGAGGATAAACAAGACCAATCGTCCTCAGTGAATGACACAGTATGACAGACTATTGCTAGGTAAAACAAGACACTACAAACAGTGTCTAGAAAAAAAAGTCCTTAATAATATTAAAGCAAAAAAATGGACATTTTAACAATTATTAATATTCTGATGTTAAATCATTGAAACAAAAATTTAACTTGAAGACAATGTTTTAATTTTAGGTTCATGTATATTTTATCAATTATATAAGAAAACAAATGAAAGATTAAATTTTAATTCTACACATTGAAGGACTATCATAATTGCAGGTTAATACGACTAGAAAAAAAAAGAGTTAACAATAATTTACAAAAAAAACAACAACACAACGGAATAAAAGCAATAATACACAGGGTATGCATTATGCTGACAGTGAATTTACACTTGTAAATCCCAAATTTGTAATACCCGGTATATAGCTAAGCTCCAACTAAACTATGCAATAATACCTGATTATTTTCTGTAATACTTGATACAGTGTCCATGTTCCTTTTTCAATCAGGGGGATTCAAGTTTGTATTAATGGAACAAAAAAGCTAAAGTTAAGTTTGTTAACTGGTGCACAATATCTTCACTTCGAGGGTTGTATTTAATTGATTATTTTGTGCTGACTACTTTTTTGATTGAACCTTTGTTTTTTAAATTAGGAAACCAGTTCTCTCAACTTATATTGATATGTTTCCACTTACCAAGGAATAAGTATCAGTAGCTTTATGCAATAAATACTTCGTTATACAGGTTTATGTTTTTGATAATATTCAGGTTGATATTAAAACAAGAATATAAATGAACAAAAAATTCCTATTTTGTATTGCATTATAAACTGTTGGCACAAAAAATATTGGATAACAACAAACAAGCACTTGTAAAAAACACAATCAAGAAAAGGCATAAGATAGTACCCCAAAGTTCATTTTGAATATAGTATTTTATAATGACTTCAATTACTGACAGCTTCAAAATAAATGTTGAAATATAACATTTTATATTAATACATTAAATTTCAGAAAATTTGTCACACTTTGACCTTGCTACACCTTTTGAGCACTGTTTAATACTCAGCCTTGGACATAAGAAAAAACAACTCCATACCATTGTCTCTAGGATATAGGTATCCTACACAAATACAATTCACCATTTTGGAAATCATTTTAAAGGGCCAGTCACAACTAGCTGAACACTAAATATGAAAATAGTTACCAAAGACAGTCTAAATTAAATAGGAGAAAATGGACAATAATAATAATAATAAAAACTGTAAAAGAACGTGTTAGGACATTAACATACACAGTAATGAAACACCAACTGTTAAAATGTTGTTAAAAGATTAATTGGAAATATATATGTTAAAATAAATCTTATCTTTTTAATATAGATAAGATAAAAATGATTGCAATCGCTAGAATTAAGGAAAGAAAGCAAATTTGATAAGAATTTGCAAAATTTAACAAAATAACCATAAACAAAAATGATAAGCTAAAAAGTAATGCACTTATGCATTGTAATAATATGTAATTTTTAGATATCGGCCAATTACTATCATCAGTTTTTATAAGGCAGTTGTAGATGATATATTTTTGTTGTTATTGTTAAGCTGTCAATAAATATGCATTTTTTGTAAAAATAATGTTATACCAAAATCTCATGTAGAATGAATTAATCTATATTAAAAAGCAGATTTACTAAAAAAAAGTATAATAAAAAAACTCCAAAAAAGTCTTGACAAATGAAAAGAAAATTATTTTAAAAGCACAAATGACACAATCACCCATATTTGTTGAAAAAATGTGTTTCAAGGTGAGACTATGGTAATTGGGTCAGAAATAACAAACTATGTTATTTGATCATGCATAAACAAGATTAATGTTTTAATAGTTGAATGTAAAAAAGCAACAACACATACATTAACACCCTATATAAAAATATTGCAGACAAAGAATGCTCTCTTAGTATCTTGACACCCATTTTGTACCACATCTGTAGTGACTGTTGCAACCTACCTAACAAGCTATCTTTCAATGGGGGTCCCTACAACCTTGTGCTCATGTTGGTAAAGCATGTTCAATATTTGTCTACCAAACAAAAATATTTTAGTAAAATTCCTTGGAAAATCCCTAGAAGTATATTGGAAAAGAGATTGTACTCATATACCGCATATGGATATGTTGACCTGTTGATTTATGCTTTGCTCTATTCAGCGCTGTATATTCTGTACTCAAAGAATGTTGCATCTAGGATTTCCCACACTCAATTGTGCACAGAGGTAAATGAATACCTATTTTCTGATTGGTAAAATTAAACTTGTTTGGAATGGTCAATTTTCATTTTTTGGTCATTACAATAATTTATAGCAAAGACAACAGACAATTTTACCCAGGAAATTACAATGTTAATTTGAAATTTAATTTTCACAAACAAATTTTATTGTCTACACTCATTGCACTTTTATAAAATGCTAGCATCAAAACAGAACACTATGAATTCACGAGTTGCAATACAAAAAAGGTGAAAGGGAAAGATGTTATGATCAAATCTAGAACATACATGACTGGCTTGTTATAGGTTAAGAACTTTATTGAATCAAAACAAAAAACACAAACATTCAAGTACAGAACAAATCATTGCAGTGTGGTTTGACAAATAGCAGCATACATTCGTAAGATTCATTTTCACATGAATTTGTTTTCGTAACAAAGGAATGAAAATTGTTTTCATATACAATTGATTTTATAGAATAAGGATAATGCAATACTATATTGTATTATTATATATCAAATAAATAAGCATAGCTATGATTGGTCTATAGCAACACAAATGTCTTTTTCTACATTTTCTTTGATAAATGAAAATGTAATTTTAGTATTAAGTGAACTAGTGACTGTAATGTTAGCACATTGAAAGCAATAGGATAAAAACACACTTTAGAAGGCACTTTAATTTAAAAAAAAAATGAATCAACATGGCTAAAAATATGGAGGCTGAAAAGATCACATTAATGAACTGTGACTGACACTTGCAACCCCCCCCCCCCCCAGCTAAAAAAACAAAAAACAAACACAAAAGACATAAAGCACAAAGTGATAAGCAGCTTTAAGAAAAATTATTGATTTTTTACATAAACAAACAACATCAAAAGCATAACAAAGAAGGACTTGGAGCTAATTCCAGTTATGTGTTTGAATGAAAAACAGCAAACACTGCTTTAAAACTAGCCGAGGAACCAATAGAATCACGATGGTATGTTTGCTGAATAACTAATTGATATAAGTATTACATAAATACAGGAAGAGTTATGATTGTCATGCACAGTACTTCCAGACCCCGGGTATATAACTAGATTGTCCTGTTGTTAAAACATTTATAGGATTTGTAGAAACTGTCATTGTGTCTCACACAATAAATTAAATAATAATTACTGGAGAAAACTAAACAATAAACATCAGTACAGGAATGCTTATTGTGCAGAATGCTTCTCTCATCATCATCAGGTATCGGGACCTATATACCAAGTTTGAGCCTTAAAAAAAATACATTAACATAAATAAAATAATGATGGTTGGACTGATAGAAGGACTTATGAAAAGATTGACAAATAGATGAAAGGATGGGCACAGTGGTAAGTACATGATTCTCAAGTATTTTATTTCAAAATTAGAAGACTGATATTAAGATATTTATTTGATTAAAAAAAGCTGAATTATCACAGATAGATTTGAACATATAAATTACTTACATATACTTATAAATTTTAACATTTAAAATTAACGAAAAAAAGATTAAATATACAATGAAAAAGTGACTACTATAAGAAAAGTGTCACCAAATGCCACACACACATATAAATATATAAAAAATAACTTTCAGAAAATATACACAGAACTGTTTCTTTTAAAAAGTTAAATAATTTTACCAACATGTCCTCTTACATGCATAAAAGAAACTTAAAAAAATATAAATGTTTATTAGCAAATCAGTATAGACACAAACTTGATCAAAATATTTATGAGCACAAAATGGTTATAATGCTTTTGGACTGGGAGAGGCTAATAGTTACACATTTGGTGTTTTGTTTTGATACCATGTCAACCTTCTGTAAAATTGTTTTCATTCATAATGGGGGTTTAAGTGTGGTTAAAAATCTTGTTAGGTTGAAATCATTATTAGGTTTTGAAAAAGAAAAGTAACACTTTAACTACTGGTATCTTATTGTATTTTTCCAACTTGTAAGTAAAATGTTGGATCAAGAAAATTAGAAATTAAAATGATTACTCTAAAGAAAATATAAATATTTTGACAGATAACATAGGCTCTTTTCAGGCTAAATCTGAGATATATTTGCCAATCAAAGGTTGGCAAAAAATGAAACCTTACCTATTTAATACATTAAATATGGTAAAACATTTCTAATATGTTAAGTCACTGCTCAAATGCTTTTGTGTTGTTGTTCTTTTTTATGAAGAAGAAGCTTTTTGCAGTTATTCTATAGCCACAGCCCTAAATGCCTTGACCAAAATGAGACAATAATTCAGCTAATGTTGAGTCATAGTTATGAAGAATTTGAGCAAAGATAAGACATTATTTGGCCAAACAAACTTTGTCCATGATTCAAGTGAACATCAGGGCTTGTCTGGACCAACCAAGTCAACAAGTCATCCTGACATGTTTTAGCTTATACCATTCTAAAATACATGTAGTTTGGCTGCAATGATCATTGCAATATTCGTTCTTCATACAATGGGTTATTAACCATTTAAACAAATGTGAATAAAAAAGTTTAAAATGCTGTAGTGAAACCCTGATAATACAAGGTAAATACAATGAAATCGGCTGAACATCTAACCTAGTAACTGGATTACAGACTATATCACGAAAATGATGATGATTTTGATAATGATAATGATGACTTTAATCATAATGATGTTGATGATTATGATGATGGTGATGATGATAATGTTGATGCTGATATTGGTAATGGTGCTATTGATAATGGTGATATAGATGATGGTGATGTTGATGATGGTGATAATAGTTATATAAATGCAGCACCCAAGTTCCCTCCTATAGTTACAACTATCCCGCAGGCTGGTCAGCACAGGGTGGCAATGGCCTGAAATATACAGAAACATTCCTCGCATGTTAATTGATAATTAGGAAATAGATAATGGATTTGCATGACAAATTGCATAGTAGATGGACAGTGATATAACCAGTAAGGTAAGGCCTGAGTGATTACAGCTGCTGCTTAGCAAGTTCTTTTACTATTCTAAAAAGACAAATGCATTCAACAAGGTACAAATGTTCTTTTTTCTTAAAGCTTTACTCTATTTACCTCACTTGTATTCATGGCATCTTCAAAAAACATGATTTTATTTGTTATTTTAATTATTTGTTAATAAATACCTTAGTCTAACTACCGTAAGTTGAAAATACTGCAAAATGTTGTGTCAAAATGCCTCAACATAAAATAAATTTTGACTGAAATTGTTTTCAAAACAGAGCTGTAGCTGGGTTAATGATTGGACATAAAATCAAGAGTACCGTCAAGTCACTTGCTTTACCATATATAAAATAATGCATGGTACAATATGTCTATTAAGGTTTTATTGTTTTATGAACATAAAAAATATCATTTAGATATATAACTGTTACTTTTGTGGCAGAAATCTCCTGGCAAATATTGGATCAACTGCTGGCACATTGCAAGTCAGTTGAAGAACCTCCTATAAAGGATTTACCCCAACTATGTCTTAGACACAAGTGATATGGTGGAATAAGGGGGATAACTCAGCAACTGAAGACACTTGGCCACAGGTAAACACTTTGAAACATTTACTTCACAAATTTTCTGATACAGCATATTTATTTTTAATAAATTGACGTTATTTTTATGGCATATTGTTAATATAATGATTTGACAAAGAAGATTATAGTAAATACCAGTTTGGTTAAAGTTTTTTTAAAAACTGGAACACTTTCTACAAAGACCATTCTTTTATCAATGTGTGTATTGAAATAAAAACAACTGATGTGCATTAACAATATTTTAAGTTATTAATTTGAAATCATGGTGAAATATACAATGTATAAGTATTGTAGTAATAGGGGTGAAAATAGGGATGTAATAATAAGATGAAATAAGCAAGTGGTAAACATTTTCATGCATACGACTGGTTAACTTATTATCACAATGAATTGGTTTTAAGCATTGATGGTCAATGCAACAATGGCCTTCACCTCTCTGAGGTCACCAATTGGACATGACTTATGTTTCTCTCAAGTTTAAGGAATGTAGATTCAGGCAATTTTTTATTACTTATCTATAACCATAATCCTGTTAAAGATCGTTGAGACCTTCAAGTCACCCCAGTGATAGTCAATGTGACATTGTTCTTTGCCTCTCTGATTCCTACATTACTAGGGGTCACCTACTTCACATGTCCCTTCCATGTTAAAGGAATTTGGGTTTCCGGCAATGTCTAGTTTGTGATTAGAAACCATGAACGTATCAAAAATCAATGTGACCTCTTTTAGTTATCTTGTTGAAGGTCATTATGACATCTACCGGTACCTTGCTCACCCTAGAAGCCAACAATAACAGCAGTCATTTGTCTGCCATGAACAATGTCCTTTACTCCAAGTTTAAATTGTGTGGATTATGGCTTCTGTCTGAATCGACAGAAAACTAAAACCATGTTCAAGGTGTCTGTGACCTTGACCTCTGGGCCACTAAACCCAAAATGGAAAGCCATCATCTATTCATTAGGACAAATGTCCTATATAATGTTTGAGAAATGTGACTTTAATTTAATTTAAGTGGTCTTCTTAAAACAGATCAACCATTGCTACCTCTAAATATAAGTTATTTGTCAGTTCAGCAAACAATGTTCTGCAAACTAAAAATTGAGCTTACGGATAAATCAATAGTTTTTCAACTTGCATCACAATGTTTCTTCTACCCAGACTTATTGATATTGTACCATCTGTACACACATACATGACCGAACCTAGTAGCGCAATCTGTAGAGCATCGGCTCCAGGTACGGGAGGCCCCGGGTTCGATCCCGCGACATACCAAAGTCATTAAAATGGTAGTGGTTTAGCTCCCTTGCTAACACTCAAGCAAATATAAGGGTAGTTCCATGACTGGTTGGCCCGGTGTCAGGATAATGTGACTGGGTGTGGTATCATGCAATGTGTTCTCGGCATGCTATACACAGTATAAACAAACACACATACATGTTTTGTAAAACGATGAATTAGACCTTACCCTTCTAGCTGAAATGACTTTTCTCCAAATACTCTCAACATAAAAGCAGCCTGACTGCCTGCATTGAATGTTGAGGGAATAATGACATATCGACCAGGGTTGAGCTCAAATCTACCGCTGACTTCACGATAATTGATATGTAGACCAGATTTGCCACAGTCAGGGTGGTACTTGAAGTATCGGGGTGGTAAGGCACTACTACCATCATCCATCTGCAGTATCATAGGGTTTAATATTAACTCTTGATAGCATGTCATAATTGATAATAACGTGTACTACATTCTAACTTACCTTACTTAAGTTAACAACCATCGTCAAAGGTTATAAAACATAATAACAGACGAAACAGAATAATAACCAGAAGACGGAGCTGTCTGATCTGGATCTACACTATCTGTCTGGACATGACCAAAGCTGGCTCAGCTTGCTGAGAGTTGTCTAGGCATGACCAGAGCTGTCTCAGCAGGCTGAGAGTTGTCTTGGCATGACCAAAGCTGGCTCAGCAGGCTAAGAGTTGTCTAGGCATGACCAGAGCTGGTTCAGCAGGCTGAGAGTTGTCTTGGCATGACCAGAGCTGGCTCAGCAGGCTGAGAGTTGTCTTGGCATAACCAGAGCTGGCTCAGCAGGCTAAGAGTTGGCTTGGCATGACCAAAGCTGACTCAGCAGGGCTGAGAGTTGTCTAGGCATGACCAGAGTTGGCTCAGAAGGGCTAGAGTTGTCTAGGCATGACCAGAGCTGGCTCAGCAGGGCTGAGAGTTGTCTAGGCATGACCAGAGCTGGCTCAGCAGGGCTGAGAGTTGTCTAGGCATGACCAGAGTTGGCTCAGCAGGGCTGGGAGTTGTTTAGGCATGACTAGAGCTGGCTCAGCAGGGCTGAGAGTTGTTAAGGCATGACCAGAGTGGCTCAGCAGGGCTGAGAGTTGTTTAGGCATGATCAGAGCTGGCTCAGCAGGGCTGAGAGTTGTCTAGGCATGACCAGAGCTGGCTCAGCAGGCTGAGAGTTGTCTAGGCATGACCAAAGCTGACTCAGCAGGGCTGAGAGTTGACTAGGTATGACTAAAGTTGGCTCAGCAGGGCTGAGAGTTAGGTTCAGCTCTTTTGTGTAATGTTATGTTTATAATATTGTCACATTTCTATAAAAAATAAGAATTAGGAGAGGACATGATAAGCACATAAAGGCTTGAAGAAATTTATTCTGACCAATCATATGTGAAAATATACTGAGTTTGTTTTATTCTTGAGAGAATAAAATCTGGTAACAGGCCAATATTCTATCAATATCAAATAGAATTTTTTTCTATTTAAAAAATTCAAACTGGTCTTAAAAAATCCAAAGCAGATGTTTGGCACCCAAGGCCTAGTGGGTGGAGTTGATGACTGAGTTCCTCATTCACCAATTATAGATGTACATCACAAAAATGATCAGAATTATGTCACTGCAATTTATAGAAAAAGAGAAAAAAAAAAAGCAGAACTTTTAAATTTTTAGGTCAAATACCATTCTAACATTTTTACCAGTCAGAATTATCTAAATAGTTATATTTTTAATAAATCAAAAATAACTCATAATATTACCTCATATAACATAAAACCGATCTGCAAGCGTTTCACCTTGACATTTCTCCGAGAATGCCTGTGTTCCTGCATCAAGGAGATTACAATACTACATTTTCCCTCAGACTCTGGGTCATCTGTATCCTCATTGAAGTCATCTGTACGGGGTAGAAGGATGCTTAATGTTGTAATAAAAGGGGAACCTATATACAAGATCTACTTAAAGAGACTTGTCTTTATCTTTATATATATTTTATTATATGTCATTAACTAGACATAGCAAAGAAAGTGTCCATTAGAATAGTAGCCTGGATTGATTCTAGCCAAAACCCAATTGACAGATCCTATATAACCATTTTTTCTCAAGTAAACCCTGAACTGGGTTTACCACTAAGCTTCACCATTGTAACAGTAAGGTGAATCTTTACTGTGGCCAGAGTAAAAGGAATATAACGTAAATAGATATTATAAATTTTTCATTTTCTTTTAAATATAACAGTTAATTTTTAATATAAGCAGGAATAAAAATATAAAATATATCTTAACAGAACAATACACATGAAAAAAAAAAAAGAAAAGATAATTAAAAATTGAATTTTCATGCAATAACTTGTATAATTTGTCGTAAATTAAATGTGTTTAAAGATATGGACATTATTGATATTAATTTGAAAGTGAATTAATAAATAATCAGACTCAGTGCTTATTTAGTGATCATCAATAGTACATGTACTATAAAAGCCAGTAGTGACATAACTAAATGTATGTTAAAATCAATAAATTATGACATACCTGGTTCTTTTAAAGTCAGGAGGTACTGTGGGTTGGTTGCAAACATCTGAAGATTGTTCCTGCTGCCACCTGCTGATTTACCCTCCACCCATTCACCTTGAACTACCTTCACATCACCTGATACAGTAAAATACAGACACATATTGGACAAAACATTGACATAACATTCTGGTATAACAACAAAAAACTAACTACATAAAACTAAAACTCACTTTCTTGTACAAATCCCATGCTGCAGAAAGTAACAGCGCCGACAGGGGTAATGATTTCGTTCAGGTGGTTTTTTCATATGCATGTAACAAGAAGTAAAAACACTTGTCTATGTACATCAAGTATAACACCTCTATAAATGTAAACAATGCAGCCACGAACTATCAAATCTTACAACACTTATTTTACTGCATTTCTGTTAAGAACCCATAGTTATTCTCAGTTATGTTCTTACATCTAAATGCCAAGGTGTGTAGACATATTTCTGCAGACTCAAATAGGGTTCCTTCCAGTGGAAGCTGGATAATCTGGATCTACACTGTTTTCCCAAGTCTGATCAGGCTAAGAGTAAAGCTTAAGAATATGACCATTCTCAAACTGCTGACTGGTCAACAAGGGAATCATTTCAACCAATCAAGCACTTCAAAACTGCTTTTACCTTGGACCTATAAATTGAACATCTTCAGGCCCTTCCCTGATACACTTGAGTTCTAATGACAATGTCACTTACATTATTCATTAGGAAAACACTGTTTTAAATCGTCAACATAAAACACCATTTCAAGGCACATTTTGTTCCAGAGACTTTGATGCAGACCCAGACTTAAGATTCATATTCACCAACAATTTTCAGTCCAAGTCAATAAATCAGCTGTGTCATATCCTCAAAATCAAACCATTCTAAGCAAATTCAATTAAAATGTCACCTTACAGTTGCACAATTAAAGCATCAAACAACATGTCAGAAATTTGTCCTATTAGTCCTAAAATACTTCATAGATGTCTCAATAAATCCATGACTGCAGCATTTCTTACTTAATAATGTTTGGTGAAAACGGGCTTAAAGTAAATATTTCTTTGTATTATATTTTGGCCTTATTTTGTTAAAGTCAACATACCAGCCTTATCTGTGATACCATCTCCATCGAAGTCAGGCCCCATGAGGCAGATGGTGACCTCGGAGAAATGGTGGCAGAAGTCCTTGTATGACATCCAGAACTCTCCGTCATCTTTCGACTGGAGACCCAGCCGAGACTTAGTCTCGTCATCTACCCAGTTCCAATTCTTGTCACTGCAGGGAAGAAAATTGGTGTATTCTTCATCATCTTATAAAGCATTATAATATGCACTTTAGCACAATCTTAAGATTATCAGTGAACTGTGAAAATTCACACACACATATCCATAAACATTTATATCCGAAAATGTACCCTTCCAATGGTTTAAAAAGATATTTTATTAAAGAAGAATTAAATATTTTAATATTATAATGAATCACAGTCTGTGGTTGGGATATTAATAAAAGACACAATATAGAGCACTTAATTATGTTCAAAAGCAGATCTTTATATATGTGTTATTGATTGTTTAAATTCAGTAATAAATTTGGAAAGAAAAGAGAGAAAAAGAAAAACATTAATTTATTGTCTTGTGAAATAATTTGGATATTATTTTTAGCACTACAACAAACAACAAGCAAAATGGCAACAAAAGGCGACAATGAATAGATATCAAGAGTCCTATTAAAGTCCTAAAATAACATCCTTGCAAGACAAGTAAACAAGAAAAAAGATAGGAAAAAACAAGCCACTCCAATGGTCTTTTTTCATTACTCATAACAAAGACTATTAATAAAAACAATAGGATAATTAAGAAAATATAACAAAATAGTAAAAAGGGCAGAGCTTGCTTGTCACTCCATTGACAGCAACAATTATAAACCATAAGTATATTTTAAAACAATGAATGTAACAAAAAATGTGTAACGTACTTGTCGCTCCAGGATCCCTTCCACTCAGTGCCATCTGCCCAGGGGTTCCTGATCCGTACCAGCTTGTCTTCCCCCATCTGGTGCTGGATCTGTGGTGGACACAGAGGATACAGGGAGTATAGCATGGATGGGTCAATAGATCAACTTTCGTCAATCACCAGGAGACAATTGCCCAGGATTTGTCAGCTCAACAAGTATGTCTCTACTACTGGCCACTGGTTTCACTTGACAGTGTAGATGGGAGTCCCATTCTGGGCAATAACATTTATGTAAGGTATTATGAATAACAAGTGGAGCATCACTGATTCCACATAGATCATCATTAAGGGGTCTTCCTTTACCAAATGTAGCTGATGGCTATCTTATTAGTATTACATCAGAAACATAGCTAATGTTTATTAATATTCATTAAAATTCTTTGACAACAGATAAAAAAAAATACAAATCAAACAACAGTACCTTCTCAATGCCAGTGATGGTGTAAGCATGGCCAGACACCAGTCCATTTGGGTCAGCTGTGTATGCAAGTCTCCAGTCTCCCTGCAATTATTATAGAATTGAAAACTTAGACATAATGAGGCCAATACTGTAGGTCGACAGGAGACACATAAATGGGAAGGAACAGGCTAGCTATAGTGCAACGTAAATATAAATGCACAGATGCATCTTGTTATTATCGAGGAATGCATGTCAGCAAGAATGCACAATTGGCACTTAGGCTTAATGGGAAAATCTGCATATATTTCACTTTTAAATATAGGCATAAATAATCACCAATATTTATAGTATGAGTGTTTTTATTCATTCAGAATAAAGAAACTAAAATTTCTATAATATAGTTTTGAATTCAAATACAAGTTACCTTTTTTGTGTTTTTGTTTAAAAAATGACTGGTTTTGGATAAAGCCAAGTAACTCTTCCTAACAGAGGGTTCAAGTCCCATTCCAGGAGAATGCTTTTGTAAGTGGGTGGTTCTAACAAGCCAGTTATCTGTTTTCAACCTTTAGTAGTAGCTGATGTGTTGGTGCAACTCCTAATTTAAATACAAAACAAGCCAGTCTTTAAACTGACAAGTGTAATAGAGTAAAGCTTTCAAAGATTCCTAGAGTAGGGTGCAATGCCTGGCTGACAGAGTATGAGGCCAATACCATTACCACTGAAGTAGATAGTTGACTCCATGGTGGCCTAGTAAGGTATTCATTTTACACACATTAGCACAGAAAGCTATGCATTAAGGAATAAATTACACCTGTAACAAGCGTTATCTAACCTTCCTTGAGCAAGTGATAAAGGCCTCTGACTTGCTTGCTCTTAGTATCTGTCTGTAGAGGTTTGTGTCTTTGTTCTCGATCTCATATCTCTCAGCTAGGCCCCCTGTCAAGTCCACCAATGCATCCATGGTCTGACCTCCATCCATAGCCTCGTACGATCCATGTAATCTGTAGGGGGAGTAACAGAAATAATGTATAGACTCAGTCCATGTATAGTGCATAGCCACATCTTACCCCACAGTCCTATCAAAGTCCAAACTAGTATATATACACATACCAGTTTATATCCACATCTAAGGCAGCTAAATGGACAGATTCAGTGTTAAGCATATTTATTGTAGAGTAGTATTATCACAATGCTATTTTCTAAAGAGAGGTTGGAAGGTTGGAATATTACTGCACATAACTAAAATTTTAAGTCTCAGTCATTTAATCTTAACCTGTCTTTAATGCAAGAACAGGTCTTTAATCACTTTTAACAAACATATCTTGTATCACTCAGAACAATAAGATATCCTTCTTGAGAGCTCTTGTTGCAACAAAAGCACTTCAATATAATGTACTTACTTTGCATATGCTTTCTCAATTAGAGAGACCCAGAACTCTTCCGGGTCTGTACATGAGGCATAGATGAGCTTCCCTCCCCTGGTTGGCAACCTGTCATCTATGTACACATCTACCCACTGACCAAACCTCCAGAAATTGAAGTGGACTACACCTTTATAGCCATCACCTGACAGGGGCTGGTCCTTCTGCATGATCTGATTTTGGAAAATGTTGGGTTTAGGTCTATATTCATAAAAGAATCTCTAAGGCTAAATATGCCACATTAAATAGACAAAGAAAACACATCTTCAAGTGACCATGGACTTAAAAGAGACTATAAAAGAAAGGCATTTCAACAATTCAGTACCAAAAACCACATACACATGACTAAAAAAGTAAGGAAAAATGTATAAACAATTGAAAAAGGAGTGTAATGTTTTATCTAAAATTATATTTTTAGAATCCAAGAAAAAAATTATAATTTAAGACATCTTTACACCCAGGAAAGTCGCCAGCCAGACACCAATAAACTTCATCACAAGAAAAATAAAGTCCAGATCTTATATTTTAGGAGAAAAAAAAGGTAAAACCTATGATTATAAACTTAAATTGAATTTAATTAAATCTTAAAAGTATGATGCCTTCAGTGACACTAATGGCTGAAAACAGTTATAAATTAAGATAACATAATGTAAGTCACCTTGCACATGAACTTCCCCTTCTGTGACACTGCAGCACAAGAGGACAAGAACCAGCAGTCTCCCAAGATTCCTTGCTTGATGTCATCTCTTGTCATCCCATCAATCATCAGTCTGGGAGTCTGCCACTCCTCCACAAGATCCTACAGTGAGAAATATGCTATATAAAATATTTTTGTTGTTTCTCAAGTTTTATAATTGATAGAACATGCATTTAATGTTGTAGGTATTTGTTTTATACAAATTGAGAGAAGCAAATGAACCTTTTAATTTGAGGAGTAAGTAATGACTGTCAAATAAAGGATTAAAGCAACTTAGATACAGTTGGTGAAATTGAATTTATAAAATGTAATGTCAAAAAAGCTACGGATTGTTGTGTTTTAATGAATAAATGAATGAAATATTTCCTCTGTTAAATTTTATGTGAATATGTTGTCCTTCATCAGATCTTTCTGTTGAGAGAAGCACAAGCCTTGCAACACTTTTCAACAATTTATTTATCCATTTTAGCTTAAAAGTGTTGTGTGTCTCCAATTTGTGCTTGTGGTTAAATACATCAACAGGTGTGTGTACATCAATTCTCGACTTGGGCTTGAACCAATACATAGGTTTAAACTGCTATGGGTGTCTTTTTTCCTTACCTGCCATAAACCAAAATTCAGAATCTTAAGTATAGTATGACTTTTGTAAACTTATCATTTATACTAATAAAATCATGATTTTCTAGATGCTCAATAACGGTATCTGTTAATATGAGTCATACCTTAGGCCGCTTCCATACAAGATTACTGGACTGTTTCAGTTTTTCCTCACTAAAATATAAGGCATGCTCATCTGCTGGAAAGTCGGGATCACAGAAAAGTTTGCCTTCTGCCAGCTGCTCTATCATATCTTTTATTTTGTCTGGACTCTGAAGTTAAAATCAAAATTATTGGCCTACATTATTAATATACTGTATTAGCAATAGGGTTTTGTTTGATATTTGTCTGATTTTTGATAAAAGCAAAAGATAGTTATTTGCTAACTGTGGACAGAATTAAGGCATGGATAGTACACATGCATCTTGTACCATTTATAAAGTGTTTATGTTATTAAAAAATATAATAAGTCATGGTTATATAACTGAAGATAAAAGGGAAAATATAAGAAATTTCCAAGCATTTTCTTTTTATTCAGGGATGCTACACTGATAAGTCCAATATAAATAAAAATTCTTAAGCTAGATTAAAGAACCACGAGATGCCGTACCGAAATCCCAAGGCTGCCATCTTCATAATCAGCTTCTGGTAACCGTGCACACGACTCCTCGTCAGTCTGCCTGCTAGTTTTGGAAGTGTCCTCGGACCTGTGGGCCCCTCCCCCGTAAACCTGCTTCTGCAAACCATTCGACTTCACTGTCTTCTGTTTCGTCGATTTTGAGGAACCACTACCCATATTTTATTTATTTTTTCGATTTAACAAAATATTATTGTTGTAAAATCAGTCAGATATTTCTTTTTATTTGTGCAATTATAGATGCGTACTTAAATGAAGAGGGCGACATTATATTAGAGATAAGTGGCTTATTCAGCGGCGGGCAACCATGATGTTTACAAATAACAACCCCGACTACCTTAACCACCGATACAACGAACCTTTTCATTGGGTGGCTATCACACAACGGCAATTTTCATTGGACAAAATGTCAAGCGGTGAATCGCATATTTCGCACAACAGTACAATTAAACAAATTTTACTGCGCTAACTGTCCGTTGTTATTAAATAGGTTGCACGTGATAAGATTAATGGGCTAGTTTGACCAATTTAATTTTGTGACCAGGTGAGCTTATTGACCAGATGAGGGTCTGTGCGGGTGAGCGTTTGTCCGGGTAAGGTTTCTCTGGCTGAGCTTTGTCGGAGCAAGCATTGTCCGGGAAAACTTTGTCCGAGTGGGCTCTTGTCCTGGTAAGCATTGTCCGGATGAGCGATCTGGTAAGCTTTGTCCTGATAAGATTTGCCAGGTGAGATTGTCTGAGTGAGCTCTTTTCCATGTCACCGTTTGTCTGTACAGCTTGATGATATCGGTCATACTGCATTTTTCAATGGCTAGCAGGTCTCGATAATCATGAGGATCCCCAAACCAGCCGGAGCCTCCTTCACTGCCAACATTTCCAAACCCCGCCAGAGTCATTTCCAATGCCAAAGTTTCCAGCCGGGTAGGCCCCAAGTCATAAGCGTAATATATGTCATATATGTACACATCCTGAAAAACAATGCTTATGTTATAAACAATTTTGAGAAAAACATTTGTAAACATAACTTCAAAAGTGGTTGTTATTTGTATTTATTCAATTTTAAATGGGACTGGGGACGTTTGTATTATGTCTTGCCCGGGAACATATATATAGACGTTTTCATACAAAAATGTTTTCATGTTCCGCGGATTGGTGACTTGGGGTGACCTGAAGTGCAGACCGTAGCAGTGACGAAAGTTTTGCTTAAACTCGTTCGTTAGACTAAAGCATGTGATGATGAATAAATTTTGCCCTAATGCCCACCAAAAATGGGTTAGTATTTGTTAATTGTTACATCGTCAATCTTACGGTACCACCTTTAAGTTTCGCGGGGCCAGTAGATGAAGTCAAACACTAAGTTCTGTTGATTCCAAGTTCGTGTTTACAAACTGACACAAAAAACGACTTCAATACATGTGACATCATATGAGAAAATTAAAAAAAAAAAAATAGCAAAAAACGATTTAAATCCTCTAAACAAGTGTTTATCATTCTGTTACTGTTACATCCCGTAAAATATGTACGATTTTATGAAGTTTGAAAATCCAAGTGCGGCATGGAATATATGCATTTAGGAAATTGTCCGTCTGAATGTTTGATACAGGTTGGTGCCGTTATTGTGCACGACTATAAAATTTTTTGTTAATAATGTAGTGGGGTTTCGGCGCGCTATATACCACATACAGGTATAAGCGCTTCTTCTCCCCACATTGTCTAAACCTAGATTGGCTATGCTGTTCTAGAAAGAACAGTACAGTGGCAATGGTCTAGGTTAGGTTGTTTTTGATCAACGATTTTTGCCACAATAGAAGCTTTAAAACATTTTGATCTTACGTTAAAACGGTTGGTTTTGTTTCCAAAAGGGTGTCAGCAAAACCTGGCGAGTGTTGTGTGGAACAAAACACTTAAACATTGCTTAAAAACTACAAACAAAACTAATTGGAAATCCATATGATTATGTTTAAATTTAATGTATTAAATCGTAATGTGGGTAGAGGCATTAAAGGGAGTTAATTCGCATGTCATATACAAGTTCGCATTTAGCTGGCTACATGATAGATCTAAATGTGTCACCTATAATAAATGGGTTCTTTGGTATGATCCTTGGACCAATAAATGAACTGTTGATACATGATGAAATTCTATTGACGACAACGTTGGTATGGCTTATTGAAATATTTATTCTCCATTCCTGTAAAACTGATCTTTTGAAAACACCATTTTTTAAAATTTGAAATAAAATAATAAAATCTTGGACATACAAATCCGTTAATCGTTAATATTTTTTTAAACTTGAAATTTGTCACCTTTGAGACTTTTAATGGCACGTCAACTTTGTCACCTGTCATGTTCCAGACTTCGCTTGAGGCAAAATATATCGATCAAATTATCTATCCCTTTGATCTGTGCGTGATCATAATGTTCATATAACAAAGATTTTAAAATGTCTTATTTGCAAACTTGCTACTTAAACTGAATCATAAATGTTAGTCTTATCTTTTGTTGTTGCTATTGAGCTGATTATGGTTGTTGCAATCTTTTAGTGACGTGCAATCCATTGTAGTAAAATTGGTAGAGTGTAACCGTAATTGTTGACAACAACGTGAGGAGGTTTTAACCTTAAAATTTGTATTGCGAGGATATATTTAACAAAGTAAGATAAGAACACTTGTAACTATGAACAGTCTGGGAGCAGAATGTCAGGAACTTAAATCCAGTTATGACAAATGTTTTAACGAATGGTTTTCAGAGGAGTTTCTGAAGGGAAAGAAGACCGACCCATGTTCGGCCCTCTTTAAAACGTACCAGTCTTGCGTCAAGGTGAGTTATTATTAAGGTTTCACTTACACAATTAACTGAATTAAATGACTATTAAATTCACATACAACGGTGCGTCGAATTTTACAGGCAAATTGACGTTATATAGTCTTCAATTAATTAGTCTAGTTAATATTTTAATTGCATCACAAATTGTTATCTGTGTACACGATTGACATGGTTTGTTTTGGGTTATTTATAACAGAGTAGATTTAAAATAAGTCATGTTTGGCCGACCAGCTTTCAAGAAATTTTAAATGATGAGTTTAAAACAAGTTGAATTTTCCGGAATTTATGGCAGAAATATTTTATTAACATAAGGCTTACAGTCTTTGTTAAAGGCCCTTGGCATAGACACTCAGTGTTCGAAATTCGCGGTAGCCCGATAGCCCGAGGCTACCGAATTTCAGCAAGGGCTACCGATTTTCCACAGATACTAGCCCGACCGGGCTACCGTTTTTTTCTGATGTTATTCATAAATTCATGCCAAAAACCGCATAAAACATCGGGTTTTGCATACGATTTCTCATCAATAAACGCTTATTGTTCAAGATTGCATCATGCATGAACGGTGCGTGCATAGTTCAATAAGCGTCCAGATTGAGTCTAGATTGAGGAACGCTTATTAAATAGTATGAACCTGATCGATTGTGTAGTCAGAGTCGAGGAAGAATCGTATTGTTTTAAATACCTTTTTTTTTTTTAAAGTAATAGGTACTTGTCAGGACACACTCGTGTAATAGACGGAAACTTTCATCCATGCAAAATTACATGTTGAAGACGAATTTAAACTGAAACACTGATTTGAATTGAAAGAAAACCGGGTTTTCCATTAAAGACTTTCAATCGAGCATGCCCAACAACTAACAAACAAAAATGGCGAATTTTTTAAAATATTTTGACGGTGCGAAACCGGGTTCAAAGCGTAAGGTAGACAGCCAAGGATCAAAGCAAGACAGCAAAAAGCTGTATGAGGCAAAGCGTGAACGGGAATTTCAGTCTTCGTGGCAGAAAAGTAGGCCATGGCTATTTTACCAAAATGGTCTGTAAATGGTGTACAGACATGAATCCCGACAGTGATTCATCCTTTGTAAAAGGGTGTGAACACATAAGACTTGATTCTGTCAAGCCGCGAATAAATTGTTTGAAAACATGACAAACATGTGTTTTTTTGGTTCTTTTAAATGTGCAAAGAATCATGCAATATATGATATTTCATGATGTCTTAGTTTGGGCTAGTGAAATTTGTGTCGGGCTAGTAAAATTTCTTATCTGGTAGCCCGAATGGGCTAGTAGATTCAAATCCGAATTTCGTACACTGGACACTTAGTGACTAACTTGTACCGCCTCTGACTGCCTTGCCTCCCAATGCATGGACTCAAGTCCAGTTCGGGTCGAAGAATTTAATGTTGGAAGGTCTTCCACCTAACCCATGGTGTGCCATTGTCACGGTCTGATATTTCTACCATGCTTAAAATTCTTAACACTCCCCAATGCACATGCGCAAAATGTAGATAGAAACTTGAGCCTGCATATAGATAGGCCAAGATTTCTTTCTGGGCTTATATTTCCCATTGTAGTATAAGCATAATACTTATATGTACGCATATCCATGCTTTTGATTATATTTTATTATCATGTATATGTATACATACATACATGCATGCAATCACACGCACACCCACCCACATGCAGGCACATACACACACATTCATAATTTATTTTAATTCATAAATTATTATTTTAAAAACCCGCAGTAATATCCTGTGTATATATTACTGATAGAAATATTGGTCTGAAAGAAATATCAGGTCATGTATGTATGGGATTAAATTTCCAACCAGGCACACAGTCCTGTCCTAAGTATACGAGTAATATCCTAGGTATACATGTATATTGGAAAGATAGAAAGATTGGTTTGATAGAAACATCAGCCCATGTATAGATGGGTTTATATTTGCACCAGGGCACATGTTTCTATCTGCAGTAAACTACTAATATCCTGTGTGTTACAGACAGAAATATTGATCAGCCCGTGTATGTCCATTTTAATTTAGAAAATGGAAATGTTTTAATTATTCCTAATTGGAAGGCATCATTTTGTATAAATATACCCAAATACGTGTGTTATACAGTGTTTTAAGCCTCAAAATATATATCATGAAACACTTTTTACACCAGGTGGAAGTGGTTTGTAATTTCAGCACACATGGTTTGAAATTAGTACTCTGGCGTATACACACAACAGAAATTTAAGTATTTTAGTAAAAATATCAATCCTGGTTGTACTCAAATGATTGTCTGGGGTCTTCCTCCACCATAGCTAGACATCACCAGTATGATTATAATAATTGGTCACTGTGATGTGTTTTTAAAACAAAGCAAGACATCTTTCTCATTTTATCACCAATAAAGTAGGCAATATCATAGTAAGTGGGTTGGTGACCAATACACAAAGAAAGGAAGCAACTAACATTTATCAGTAGAATGTTTAGCTAGTATTTAATTTCTAATATCTTCACCATTCTTACTGTTTTTCTTTTTCAGAAAGCAATAAAAGACAAAGACATTGACCTTTGGGAAATCGAGAAAGACGTCCTGGGCACAGCTAATGAGAAGAAGCCTCCAAAATGATTTGTTATCGGACAGACAATTAATTCCTTACTGTGATCGGCTGATAAATAGTGAACCTTCGTGGAGACTTGTTGGTTTTGATCGTGAAGCATTCTGGTGAAATGAAGTTTTGTTCGGGTACCCATTGTCTTCAAGCTCAGTACAATGGGAGTAAATCTGGTTTTGTGATGCAACATATCCTGTAATTCTCTCTCAAAACCAAATGTGTTGGTAGTAGAAGATCATGTCTATGATTTATTGAATAAGCAATTTGAACATTACAATTTAATTAATTGAAGACTATTTGGAAATTGTTATATAAAGTAGTTCATTTTATATTGAATCTAGGCATAATAAAGTTGATAAAATTGGAATTGAGAAATTAATATCTCCAAAATTGTAAACAAGTTGATAAAGTTGTTTTCTAACTAGTACACATGTACTAAAACCACTAACCAGAGTAACAGATGCACAGCCATTCTGATAAACACATACAACATAAAATTCATGTCATTTGATCAACATCTACATTCAATACAACATATACATTTGCTTTATCAGTGCAAGTATTAGTCATTTTTTTTCTCCACAGGTTAACTAGTGATCAAGAATTGAGACATATTATTGTATGTAACAACCTATATATGTTTAGGAAAAATAGCCCCAAGACATTTTAGGCATTGAATAAAGTGTGTTTTTTTATTTGGTGAAATTTGAGATGTTGTTTTAATGCATTATTAAAATTATTGTTCATTCATTTTTATGTTATTTTAATATTGTATCAACCCCTTTTTAATTAAGTCATCAGTATGTTTATTGAATCTGCAGTTATTTTGTATTTAACACTATTGTATTCCGATTATGTTTCTTTTCTTAAAGAGCTTTATTATCATGTTTTATATGTAATGTTTGAATGTAATTAATTAAAAACATGTACAACATTTTTATACCGGTACTTGTTGTTTTAAAGTAATTTCCATATTGTAAACCAGATACAGAACATTTACTTTGATTATTGTCATTTCCATAAAGTTGATGAACATGGGCCAATTAAACAGTTGTAATTGTGATCAATTAAAGCTACTGAAACATATTATCCATATAGAATTCAGAGTGTCTGTATATTAATTATAAGTTAATAAAAGAATAAAGCATTTTGAAATGACTTATGGTGCAATCCTGCATAGCAACAACAGTGAAAACAAATGTAATCTGCCACTTTAATCAGAATGTGGTTTAAATTGACAAACTTAATAAAAAAAATCGGAGTTGTTCTGCTGTCATAAAACTGAATTCTGATTTAATAGATCCACACAATAGAAATACGTAAATTGGTAAAGTTTATTTATTAAGATAAAAAAAAATCTTTTATTCCATATTGACTGTATTGGTAGTGTTAACTTTATCCTCAAATATTGTTTATAGCCCAGCCATAATCCTAAAATCATAACTGTGCATAAAACCTCTTACACAATTTTTAAGACTTTTTGTTGTTAATTACAGTTATTCAAAATGCCATAGCATATTCCATATTCTTTATGATTTCTATTTTCATTTTCGAAGTTTATTTCCCTGTCATAGGTCTTGGGGTGGGTGGGGTGGGGTCGAGGGCATCACTCTCCATACCTTGCATTGCTAGATATATTTTATTAACAGCATATTAAGCATGAAGATATCTGGGATTAACATTTAAACAGTTCACAAGAAATAAGATACAAGGGGGACAAAACAAAACAACAGCGAAAAAAGAAAAGTCATGTTGCCAAAAATGTATATAGTTATTTACTATCAGGTACATGTATATTAACATTCAAGAATGTATATTTTAGGAATTGTTTTCACTAGGATTTAAACACTTTTTTCTTTCTCCTTAGGTTTACAGAAGGCGTTTGTTTATTGATGTTTGACATGCTTTAGTCAAGTTATGTGTTGGTTTACATTTGTAACTTTACTGAAATACAAAATCTTTTTAGCAAAAAGCATTAAGAGATTTTCTACCTTGTATCATCTACTTAATATCCCAAATAAAAAAAGCTACTTTTCCTATTGTCGCTAACTTTGAATCACTTTGTGTAATAATAACTGATTTTTATAATATTCTGGCTGAAATGACATTCCAAATAAAAATGTTTTACACAATCTTCAAGTTTCTTACCAGTGACCATAAAAATGCAGGAACTAATCACAAAGGTTTTCTCCTGATTAATTTCAGCGTTTATGTTCCAGATGCAGCCATGTTTAGTTTTATACTGATGTTACTATTGATATAACTGCTGCGGTTACTACTGCTATTGCTGGTGGTAGCAGTTCTTGTGTCGGTGACCTTTATGACGCAATTCTTTAATCTCGGTACTCTGCTGGGATTGTCAGAGTGCCGTCCAAGTGAGCACTCCTGGTTTCCTTTGTCAATGAATGGCGAAACCCAGTTTGACATTTTACTGGATATTTTCTTTGATTCCAGTGTGAAAATTCTCTATCAAATTGTTTATTGTCTGTCTCTTCCGGATTTTTTTTCGTGTAGACGCGCTATGTCTCACATAGTGTCATCTGCTGCGTCGATCATTTCTTAGATCACTGTTCACACTGCCGGCGTCAGTTGTCCAAGGCCCGGAAAGCAGCTTGGTATTTTCATCGACTTTGCTTTGAAGACTGATAAAGGAAATATGTGTTTCTATTTTGAATGAAGAAAAATGATTTGACCTTTGTTTCTTTTTTCAAGGCTTCTTCATTTTTTTTTTTCGTGCCATTTTTTTTTTCGTGCCTGAATGCAATAAAGTCAGCTTGACGTTGGGTCCGAACTTGATTTATATATATTTTTTTCGTGATCTTTAACCGCAATTTTGGCAGAGTTCAAGATCGTTCCGACTTCTTCAATGTGGGTCCCGTCCAGCACTGAGACAAGTACATATATATCATGCGCTAATTTACAGGACACGACCTCGCGCAGACTTACGTTTTTTTTTTCAAAATCGTAATAGCTCTGGTCCATGGCCATCTTGGTGGGTATTTACAAACCAAACAATTTATAAGGTAATAGGTAATTCCAAGTTAAAGTCTACTTTCAAACTACTGCTCGTTCAGCCGACTTTACAGTTTGTAGACACGTTTTTCAGCACACACGACTAACATTTCAAAAACAAACCCAAACTTTGTTGTATAGATACAGAATACAGTCCATGTCAAAACATTTATAATAGGAGTACAACATCCCTGGATGTTTTAGCAGAAAGACCGGCCGCGATAGCTCAAGTGGTAGAGCGTAGGCTTGCGGATCGGGAGGTCGCAGGTTCAAACCCCGGCCGGGTCAAACCAAAGACTTTAAAGTTGTTAGTAGTGGCTTCCCTCCTAACGCTCGGGGCTATGGGGGCAGCATTACGCCTGACTCGTCGGTGCTAGTATAATGGACCGACCGGGTTCAGTCTTTGGGAACCTTCATAAGTGCCCCTGTGATAATGATAGAAATGTTGCTGCACAGTATCGGCAAAAAATGCCTCTCAACACTGTTGTCAATTGTTTTGGCGCCAACGCGCGTAATCCAAGTCCGATACACACATTACCGTCACGACTTGATTGCTGCATATTGTAGGACAAACAACTACTTTCCGCGCACAAAATGTGTTTATCCTTTATAACCTCAACTCAACTCAACATTTTTATTGTAAATAAAGGCCTTCAGCCCCCCCCCCCCCCCCCCCCAAAAAAAAACAACAAAAAAACAAACAAAACAAAGTGAATAATAAACGATCATAAATTCATAGTTGTGTCATTTCAGTGTAAGTTAGATAGTGATTTACTAGTATAATAACAAATATTAAAGAATAAAGGCTACAAAGTCGCTTTTAACTTATAACAATATTTGTGTTTAAGTGTTACAAGGATTATAAAATCAAAGTATTTGTTTCTTTATGGTTTTGTTACATTTAAAAAATACAAGTTTTACGTTTACGCTGTTGTTTCTTATTTTCAGGATTTAGTTCCTCGTGTGAATAACAAAACATATGATACATTTGTCTCTTATTTCAATTATTACTTTATGGCACGAACATAAAATGCTATTATTATTGTATGAACAAATCATCAGGGAACACCAGTCTTCAGTCACATCTGCCATTATGTGACATTTAAAAAACACGGTACTTATCTTCTATACACGGTATATTAAAGGTTGTATAACAGTAATTACAAAAACGTTCCCATTGAATACCAAGATGACCAGTCTCAATAAATAAGTTGTGACTCTAACAACGAAATTTGGCAAGTGCTCACCTTACATAAAAAGGTAAATTTATACACAAATATATCTCTGTGTTAAGCATTGTTCTCAATTGCTTATATGCGTCACCAGGCATGGAACCGTTGATCTCTTTGCACCAATTTTGAAATTTACTCTCTACAATATAAGAATATATGACAAAGTCCTACGAGCAACATATACCAAACTCCGAAAAGGCACAGAACAAAGGTATTTCACATGCATGCAAAAAGTAAGAATAAATCTGTGATGAGTCGTTTAACGAAAAGAGCAAATCCAATAGTTACCGCCTTGGAACGGTCAGTCGGCAATATGGACCGACTGGGGTGCTTAAACCGGTTTAACAGAGCTCTAACCTCGCACTTCCTGACGAGTGTCTCTGTTTAAAGCAACTGAAATTGTATCTCCGTCAACAACGGTTTGACTTAACCAGACATTTCCAAAGCCAAACTAAAATAATAAGTTCTTAATAGACGATGCCCAGCTGTATCTTCCTAGTTTTTTATTGCCTTAACATTAAATAACAATATCTTGGATATCTGTTTCCGGACATGCAAAAAATGTATTAATGCTGTTTGTATTTTACATATTATCTGATGTTCAATGCATGATGGAAGTCTACCACCATCTCCCAAGACTACACAATCAGCCATATTTGAATTTACCTCGAGAAAATCTTTACAATATTGAATTTGAAGTTGTTCTTAAATATCTGAGTATTCTGTACCATATATTTCAGCTCCATATGTTGGAATAGGCTTTACCGTCGAATCAAATAACTTAAAATATTCCTGACTGAAAAACTACTAAATGTTCTTTGAAAAGATTTTGTAGCAAAAATGGATTTACTGGCCTCGGCAACAAGCTTTACTTTAGCTTTAGGCCATTAGAGTGTCGGTGTGACCAATAGCCCCATATATGGCAAGATGTTACATGTACATGTGAACCGTTATATGACCAACGTTTCGTATGCTCTTAACGGACCTCCGCTTCTCAACACAATAATTTATGTTTATCATTGATATATTGTCGTACCTGTATTATCGCAAAATTCCGCAAGATTATTTAATATAATATCTATAATTAATATATAATTTAATTGTTATTGTAGTTCATTGGCTGTTTCTGTGCAGTCTGCAACGGCGTCTGCAAAAAAATATGCATATTATGTCATGTATTTGATTAGTCACATATATACTGCGATGACCTTCTTGTTCGTAGGAAGCGCGATAACTCATTAATATATATAGATTAAATACTATCGTACTACTTACGTCTCCTTGTCGTGTTCCGACGTTACAGTGAAAGGCTTTTTACTATTTTACTAACTTCATCATCTTTTATTTAGACAAAACCAGGTAAATTTGCATACATAGATATCACTAGGTAAATAAGAAAAGGTCCTATCAAAATTTTCACAGATATATAAATTTTATCTACCTGTAGACAAAGGCAAACAAGGTAAATGTAAATGTGACAAAAACACAGAGACGAGACATAACACACAAAAAGAAAAAACATCAGTTACCGCATTGGAACGGTCAGTCGGCAAAGATTTGTCCTAGGACTTTTGTATGAAACGTTGTAAAGTAAAAGTATTATCTATAGTGGAATATCCTGCACTAAATCCGGCACGTGCTTCATATATTTTATCAAATTCTTCAACCCAATGTACTCAACCTCTCATATTACGTTTGAAAATATTTTATACATTACATTTATAAGAGAAATTCCAGTTAAATGGTTCAATTTATTATCAGACTTATATACAGCTACAGCAATGCCCCCACCCCCCCCCCTACACACACAAATGTCAGGAAAAATCACCAGTTTCTAATATTCTATTAAAACATATGAAATACAGGCGTAACAATATGGTTTAAAAATTCGACCCCAATCCATGGCACAATTACCGATTTATAATGGCATTTTGAATAAAACAAAATCAACGAGAGTTCAAAACAACGTCCATCTTCCCGCGTGCTTACGTAACATAACCATCTGTTAGATAGAGTACAATTTAAAACAATTTGGTTTATATAATATTGTATTTGCGAAAAATATTATTACATTTTATTTATACTATTTTGTTCATCCTGCCAAAAATATAATTCTTTCACCACATAATTGATATTTTTTCAGAACAGGGGTATACGAGTACCATTTTCAGAATGTGCTATCAAAATTATAAACGAATGTTAATATAAGAAAAACAACAACAGCGATAAAGCAACTATTCCTCCTAAATATGGTATGAGTGATGCAGTAAGATAAAACGTATCAGGAAAAACAGTTAACCACTCGTCCCCGTAAGGGAATTGAATCCACAACACCCAGTCCAATCAACTTAGGCCAATATTTTACTTGCGGTACTCGTTCAGGGAATTGAATCCACAACACCCTTTCCAATCAACTTAGACCAGTACAAACATTAGCATTAACAGTGAATAAACTCAACGCTGATTGCATGCAAATAGAGCGAGGACCTGTAGCGCGCACCCCACCCAGTCCTCACCGAGCCGGATTATCAAACAATTTAAAAAAATGTCAATAAATACCTCATTTTTGCCTTGAAAAATATACAACAATACCGCCAGCTTTGAATTATGCAGTTTCTAGACAACATCCGTAAACTAAACAAAACATTCATGTTGCTTTGGGTTATTGACTGGAGTTTAAACCAGACATATTTTAATGCCATTCCGCGAAACAATGGTAACCGTACATGTACAATCAAAGTTATAAATAAGAGTTAACAATCGAGCTAAGAACAAATAAGACCAAGTGTAAATGTACATTTGGAAATAAGTTCATCAGAACTTGTCGTACTAGAACAAGCCGACCATGCATATGTTCCTTTTTAGGATCAACATTACCGCCATATGCTGTGCTGTAGTACTGCTCTACAATTGACAGCTGGCAAGCAAATTGCCATTTATGTTTCACCCTAAAGACAAATCACAAAACAACAGCAACAACAGACACAACGGAGCGTTACGATGTTTTCTGTCCAGCTGAGCGCAGCCTTTTAGTCATAGCCAGGTGTAACGTAATTTATGGTTAAGCGACAGAAAAGAAGAGTAGAAAAAGGAGTATTTTAACAATGCAACTAAAAAGTCGTCTAGAAGAATTCATAGGAATGGATTTTGACAGACGCACGCATCCCAATTACAGATCATACGTAAAATAGATTAATTAAATATACATTGGTAAGAATTTATTTTATTCAGCTAAGCGTATATTAATTAAAATTTTATATTCATTATCTTTGCTTTTGGGGAGCTAACTCAAATAAACAATCAACAGAAAAATATCTCAATTTGTAAAGTAAGGTATTTCGGGTGAATTCAATTCCAGTAAACATTCTTCGAGAAAAGCACAAATCGAAGTTTGTACTTGAATTCAATGGAAAAAAGCTCACTTTGGTTAAGAAATTTTTATTTGCTTTAATCGTCAGTTAACCTTAACTGTCTCCCTGTGGTCATTTTAATAAATTTATGTCCATAAGTTACATTGTAAACTAAACAAAGGTTCCAGTGAACAATTTACAACCTATTTATAAGCATATTCAAATAGTTGACTTTGATGCCGCAGATGAAATAATATGTTTATTGGGAAATGACATAATATATTTATATTTTTCTTAGTTGTAATTTTTGTAATTATAACCGATTGCATTTTTGTCCCTTCTGTTTATGTAGGTGCTTCCCGACCTTTTGGCTGTTCATTTCTGGGGTCACATTCATATTTGCCTAGCAGTGCTGTTGAAAAAAACGAATTAGAAATCGTACGTTGGATTTCTGTCGTGTATTGTGCCTCACCGCGCTTCTACTGAATGGACTGCTTTTCTTATGAAAAAGAACGCCAATATATTTATACATGGATACGACCTCTTAAAAGGGGTCTTCACTACGAAACTTAAACTGCATCTGTTTGTTTCTTTGCTGGCGGTAGTTCAAGCCCTTTGACTTATCTGTATTGATCAAAACACGTCACCATTTGACAACTGTATAAAGCATAATCTGCAAACTTCATTATTTCTGGCTATCAGTGCAATGTCATCTGCATAGGCCAATATGGACTCCGACGAATCTCCCATCACAACAAGTTGTAGATTATTTATTTCATTAATAAAATTATCTATGAAGGTATAAAAGAATGTCGGTGGCAGATTGTTTTCATGCGTGGTTCTGATATTAATTGAGAACCAATTTGTTGTTGTATTCGGCTCCTTGATTTAAATTTAGGTACATTGGATGTTTTACGCCTGATGGTTTATAGGAGAAGAAAAAAGATCATGAGATTCACGTGGAATCATAGCACAGGCCAACTCATAATCTACAGGATATTGGTGATCTAGAGATCGTTCTGAGATGGAAATACATGAAGCACGTGCAAAGGCGTTTCCATCGAAGAACGATAAAAAACGAGATAAATACCCGACTTAAACCATATAAATCAAAACAAACAGATATGTTAGAAGCATGGCACGAGTTGATGATGACAGTTGAATGCCAGCACTAGCACCCCCACTCACATATCTAAACAACTTACGTCTTGCCTTACAGCCGTTCGTAATCACGTTGTTAAATATTGTGAAAAAGTAAATGAAAATTCACGAATGAACATTTTTTGGTCTATTAAAAATTCTTCAGAAGTCTTAGACAAGTTTCGTACTTTAAACTTTCATTGCTCTTCAGTTAACTTTTACGATTTCTCTACGCTATACACTTCTTTACCTCATGATTTAATAAAGACCAAATTGATTGCTCTTATTGAAAAAACATTTGCTCGAGAGCAACGTTTATATATTGCATGTCATTAAAGGAATGCATTTTACCAACACTTTCTTAGAAAAAAATTATTAAGTGGACTTGCACAGATGTTTGTGAAGTTCTTTGTTTTCTGTTAGACAATATTTACATAAAATGCGGTGACACTTTATGAGGTGACACTTTACTAGACAAGTAATTGGTATTCCTATGGGAACCAACTGTGCACCATTAATTGCAGATTTGTATTATACTGCTTTGAACGTGATTTAATGTTAACTTTATTCCCTTCAAACCAAAGCCACATTATAGAGGCTTTCAATTGAACGTCACGCTATCTTGACGATATTCTAACTATAGATAATCCTTTCTTTTCTCAAATGATCCATCTGATTTACCCTCCAGAGCTTACCCATAACAAAGCAAATAACTGACACTTAAATGCAGCATTTCTAGACATTGAGATCGGTATTTCCAATCACAACGCCTCTACTAACATCTATAACAAGAGAGATGATTTCAACTTTAGTATTGTAAATTTTCCATACATTGACGGTGATCCACCTCGTGCTTCCTCCTATGGTATTTACATATCACAATTTACAGGTTTTGCACGAGTTTGCACTAAAGTAGATTTCAATGCTAGAAACCGGTTTATTCCTTTTAAACTGTTACAGCAAGGCTTTCGTTTTCGCAAATTAAGAAAGGCGTTTTCAAAATTCTTTCACCGCAATGATTTTATTGCTTCTAAGTATAAAAGCAGTATGCAAACACTTATGCAGAAACGCGTAAGCCATCCTGCATTTTATGAAAATGTTTTATATAAATTAAAGAAAATCAAGAGTCTCAATAAAATAATTTTCTGATCACTTTACAAAACTTATCAGAAAATTTATTGCTGACGGTTACAACCTAGGAATCTTTCTTTGTACTGCATTGCTTGCAACTGACCCTTTTTCAGTCAAGAACTTGCATTGCTTTAAAATTACACGATGACGGGTTGTTTGCCTTTGTCTACTGGTAGATAAAAATTTAAATATCTGTGAAAATTTTGATAGGACCTTTTCTTATTTACCTATATGAAAACAGTGACTTAAAGCCATAATTGCACAGCCACTAATGGATTTCTTATCTCTTCATCTCTCCGTTAACTACATATATAGGTGAGGCAATTTGAGCAGTCTCCAATGCACTCTATGTGAAATTTTACAGCAGGTATATCATTGGGATTTTTTGTACCTTTATTATATAAATGCCAACTGTGGATAAATCCTCGGCTTTTTATTATGTTATTTTAAAACTTATCACCTATTAACTCTTAACAATACTACATTTTAGTTTGTTGATTTGGGTTGTTTTCTTTAATGCTATGATTTCTTAAGTATTTTTGACACTTTTGGCATAAGACGTCATGGCATTGTATGACGTCATTAAATTGTTCTTAATATGTCAGCCCTTGGGCTGTTTTATTTCAAACTACTCTCTCATTTGGATTTTTAAGGTTGCCGATGCTTTTATCTACTGTACATACTGTACATATGATGATTATTTGTTTATTTAATTATTAGATATTTTGTATGTTTATAAGGTCACTGTATCTTACTACTGTTAGTTGTTTCACTTTGACGGGATATTTTTATTTACACTGTTTGTTTGATAAAAAAACCTTCAGGAAGTGCGAGGTTGGAGCGCTCCACAAACCAGGTTTAAGCACCCCCAGTCGATCCTTTTGCCGACTGACCGTTCCCAGGCGGTAACTGATTGTTTTTCTTTTTGTGGTTTATGTCTCGTCTCTGTGTTTTTGTCGCATTTACATTTACCTTGTTAGCCTTTGTCTTGATGTAGATTAAATATCGTGTTTACTTACCCTCAGAAAACGAATGTTGACAATTTAACAGACGACAACTTCCGTCAGTATACATGTATACTTCAACTTAATTCGAGTTGCTTCCCTTAGACCACACAACTTTAAAATGTCTGTCGTGTATAAAGCGTAGTATTGATCGAAAATACACGAGAGCTAAAAATAACGCATGACGCCATGAAAAACTGTGTATGCGGTTTTACGACATTTAAGAGGAGACTGTTTCAAATTTCTCCTTAGGAATCCAAGCGTTTGGTTAGCCCCTTTGCAGATGTATGTTATGTGGCTGGACCATGTGAGATCATGTGATATAAGGACTCCAAGATACGGGTTTAGATCTACATTTTTTAATATAGTTTTGTTTACTTCATAGAAGTACGTAGTTTTATTTTTAGCTCTTAATATATTGTATGTCTTAGCATTAAAGTTCACGTTCTGTAGGTCGATGTGATCTTGTATAGTACGTGTGGTTCGATACAATAAACAGTCATCGTCATTTGCAAAAAGTCTAACTTGGGATTTTGCACTGAGAGATAAATCATTGATATGACACAAGAACATCAGTGGGCCCAGTACTGTTCCCCGGGGGACTCCAGATATAACATGGACACTTCTAGAATGTTCGCCATCCACCACAACGTTCATGCATCAGTGTTTCGGGAGTGAAGATAGCCACTGGAGCAGCGATCCACGCACGTCATAATTTGACATTTTAAATAAGAGCAGATCACGGGGGACCGTGTCAAATGCTTTAGAAAAGTCTAGAATGACTAATCTGTTTCTTGTCGAAGTTTGATAGTAGGTCATGCATTGTGACGATGCGTTGAATTATCGCAAAATATCCGGAACAAAATCCTGGATTTAGTGAACTTAATATTGGTATTTATAAAAAAAAGTTTTAAGAGATGGCTGATTATATAATATGCTCTAGTATCTTGGAGGTTACGGAAGTAAGTCTTATGGGTCTGTAGTTCTCTGCTATGTGTATTTCTCTTTTGAAGACCGGTGAAACGTTTGCACCAGTCATTTGGAATTTTCCCATGACTTAATGAATATTGAAAGATATCACTCAGGCCGTCCACTAGTTCATCGGCACAGCTATTAAGAATAATACTACGGATACCATACGGTCCAATAGCTTTGGAAGTGTTTATGTTTTTGAATTGTTTTAAGACTTCTGGTTTGCTGACTTGTATTTGTGGGGTTTCTGAGTATGTATTAATAGGTTGTTTTAAGTTTTGCTGATTGGTGGTCTTTGTGAATACTGTTCTATAAGGATTTTAGCTTTACTAGTCGCATCTGATAGTAAAACCCCATTTTTCCATTAATCGGGCAACACCAATATTTTCTTGCTTTTTAGATTTTATATAGTTCCAAAAAGGTTTTGATTTATTTTTTCCATGCCTTCAAGGATGACTTTGTTTGAAAGATCCCACTCGGCTCTGCGCACACCATGCTTGCATTCTTTTGATAATGTCTAAAATAAGTCCATTATCCTGTGTGTTTGACTTGCTTTTTTTCAATTTTTCAGTTCCCATCTACAACCAACAGTCATCGTTCATCATCACCACAACATTTATCATCACAACTATTTTCGCAACCACCGACACAACTTTAACCAGCACTACCAACACCAACATCGTTGTTATCATCGTAGTCATAATTACACTCCTTTTTATTCCTGGCTCCAGGTGTGGGAATCCATCGGCAGCGTGCTGACCCGATCACTGATGAAGACGAGGACCGCCTTTGGGAGAGTGGGGTCATCGGGATGAACAACGCCATGGCTTTAAGTTATGGGACCTTCTTTTACAACTGCAAAATTTTTGGCTTTCGAGGCGGGTACGAGCACAGGGACTTGCATACAGACCAGTTTCGTTTGACTGAGGAAAAAGGTCAGAAAGTTCTTACGTTCTATGGTAGAAACTCTAAAAATGTGCAGGGCGGTCTAAAACAACGGAGAGTAGAGCCTAAGATAATTCGTCAACACGAGGATCCAACTAACGGCAGATGTGTTGTAAGATTATTCGAGACCTATTTACGCCACGTTCCACAAGGGGATTTTTACCTCAGACCTCTACCAAGTAAGGCCAACCAACCTATTTTATTTTCCGCACAGAAAATAGGGGTCAACAGTTTGGGGAAGTACATGAAATTCATGTTTCTCGATGCTGGGATTGACCTTGAGAATAGAAACATACGCAACCATTCGGGTAAAGTAACTCTGTGAACCCGTCTATATGATAAACAGTTCGACGAACAGGCAATAATGGCACATAGCGGGCACAGAAGTATTGCTGTTCGCGATTATAAGCGACCTAGTGAGGAGTTAAATCGAAGTGTTTCTGCAGCACTCCAGCCACGACCAAGCCGACAGGCTGTTCCGACACCACCTCCTCCACAGGAGCCAGAATTGAACCGGAAGTTACAGCCGCCAATGCACAAGCATCTGGCACAAGTCAGGATCCAGGGTGCTTAGAAATAGTTATTCCATCTTCTATTCACACTGTAATTATAACTAAAAATGGTCGTAAAAGTACCATAGCTGTGTGAGTTTATGTTTGAATTTTCAGTACTTTCTCTGATATAGAGTGTCTGACAGTTTTGTGTTTATTTTGTCATAAAACTTTACAACGATATAACGTCGAAATAATAATATAAGATAACAATTATAAGCACTGTTCGCTAATCACCATTTACTGTCGCGTACGCAGCAACATTGCCGTTGTCTAAAAAGAGAGTGAAGGATAAGTGCATTCAGCTAAGTAATATAATAATTACTAAACCTTGCTGGTAAAATTTTGCTACGAAAGTAACCTTCATTTATTTCAGCGAATCAACTTTTTCAATAACCTCATAAAGTCCAGCTCTCAAACATGAAGATTGGCGCTGGAAATTTAGCCATTACTACAATGAACTTGTAGCAAACAATGCCAAATAAGGCATTAAGTTTCACGATTTCCTCGTGTTCTATTTAGACACCGGCAAACTGTTGTCTACGCGATTTAGTAAACGGCTATACTTGCTTTCGATTGGTCGTTTCGGGTCAACTGTGGTCTAATTGTTAGGAGTGTAATGAATACCACCCCCCCAATCCTCCACGGGTACTACGATCGTTTCTGTATACTGTGTACTCTCCTGGAAAGATCTCAGATGATTTAATGGCGTTTACAGATGGTGCTTTACCTGGTGTTACGCCCCATTACCACGACTCATTTCCATAAATAATGTCTGGTTTTATATAATAGTCTACCGCTTACTTCAATTCTGATGTTTTGTCCCTGATACTTCTACAGTTTACGTTAAATATTCTCAGGTTTCGCTTGGGTGGTAGGTTATACGAGTTTACGTTTGTTGATGATTTACTTTATTTTTTCCCCGAATATGTAATATGTATATATAATATATTGGAATGGTTTATTCGGCTATATTAGAAATCCTTCGGGCAACTCATATTGAGCGGAGAAAATACCTCTGGTGTAGTAGAGTTAACTGACGTATAACGTCTTACCGCATGCACAGTTCGAAGAGCTTAAAACGAATACAATATTTTTACAACGTCGAGACTCTTTTTATTCTCCTTTCTCTTAAGCAACAATTCTTCTGGAAAATACAACATAATCACAATAAATCTGGTGTCCAGATGTTGTATTTTGTTTCATTTTTGCGGAACAAAATGTTGCTTTTTGAACAACAATTAGAGCCAACAAAACATTACAATTTTAGGCTAAGTCGCTTTAACCTGAAGTTGTCTGTTTCTTAGTAAAACGACATTATGCTTGAAGCAAAATTCAATGGTAATGGCAAATGTACCACTACTGGTTACAAAAATAGGCAGACATTTGAAATACATGTAAAGAAAAATATTATATTTCAATGGATATTTTATTGTATGAAATGTTTAACTTAGTGACGTTAACAGATACAAGCTTAGGAGAAACCCGTTTTAAAGACTAATTAAATATTCAAGTTGTCGATATCTTTTTTCTCTGTACCCTGTCGTATGTTACGTGTATATATTTAAATTGTGCCATCATAAAGAACATATTTTTGATATTTTTGTTTTCTGTTAGAGAAAAATAAATAAATTTATATGTTTGATTCCTGAAATTTGTGTTCGTCTTACTGCTAAGGTAAGGTTTTTAATTTATATGAAAGTTTATGTTTATTGGGTTTGTTGTTCCACCAACAGTACCTCAGTTATCCGGAGACGGTGTTCACTTGAAGCAGATATAGTGCTGCCTTCACTGTGTATAGCATGCCGTGAACACCTGGCATGATAAAACACCCAGTCACATCACAACACCGAGCAAACCAGTCGTGGAACTACCATTTTATTTGTTTGAGCGTTAGCAAGGGAGCTATACCACTACCATTTTTAACGACTTTGGTATGTCGCGGAACGATTCGCTTTAACAAATGAATCACCTGCATAAGTCGATCTCTGTGCACGTGGGCAGATCTATCTTAATTTTGGAAAGACCTGCCCACATGCACAGAAAAACCTGCGCACGTGATTCTTTGTCAAAGCGAGTCCTTCCTAGATAAAGACTTCTTTCAAAGAAAGAAGAATGAGTGTAACTTAGGTTATCGATAGTCGGAATGGATGAAGTAATTGACTGCTTAATACACAAACATATGTTTTGAGGAATGTATTATGTTTGAACAATTTGAACAAATTAAAATAAAATAAAAATAACAGTAAGTTCAAACAGACATAAACATCACGTGCTACCACAGTAAGTTGGTATCTGTCCAGTGCTTACAATACATGTATCACAGATACCCGTGAAGTTTATTCACATAGTGGTCTAGAGGTTGTGGTGGTAAGATCTGTAGAAACAATTAAGTAAGTATCCTTTACAAAAACGCATGTATATATTTGTTTTGTTTTTGACATACATTGCAGCGACCATTTATGATCATTATAGCAACGTCCAGCTTTCTGGTGGAGGAAGAACCCAGATACATGTCTGGGTAGAACCACCGGCGCACCACAAGTCAGCTGGAAGACCTCACATTTAGTCCTTCGCGCCGAACGGGACTCGAACCCACGAGATAAAAGGCTAAGCAGTCAGAGGAGTTACAAACCATTTCTAAAGAATATACGATTACAAACGCAAGATGCAATTTTGTTCTTTAAAACTAACAAAAATACAAAAAGAAAATAAATAATACAAATCGGCGACTCTACCACCACGCCACGGGCGCCCCGCATATGTAATTGTTATAAGTTCATAGGTTATTATTACCAGTATGCTTGTAGAGACAAGAATAACACGTTATTGCGTGCAGATTTGTGACCTGTCTTTGTTATTTCATGTCCTGCCATGTCCTTTAATAGTTCTGCTATATTAAAAGTCAGTTGGAGTTAACTAACCTACATAAGTACGTCAATATATTATTTTGTACAGGCTGAAGTCAATCTTTGTTTACACTGACATATGTCAGTAACATTATGTTAAAGTTACTCTTTATGTTTGTCAATAAATGTATACATTATCACACTAGCAATCGTTTTGTTTAAATAAAAGCAAATCGGAAGTGGCCAATAAGACGTTTGCAAGTCAATACGTTGTTCACATCAAACATACAAAATTCCATCAATATTTCTTTTTCTTATTATGATACGTCATCGTTTGGACTGTTTTTTTGTTCAAACTACTCTCTCTTAAATGAAACTTTTAAGTTGCCGAGGCTTTTATCTACAGTACATACTGTATATATGTTGCTAGTTTAGTGTAATAATAGATTGATGGGATATTTGTATTTATACTTAGTTGTTTGATAGAAAAACAACATTCAGGAAGTGCGATGTTGGAGCGCTCCACAAACCAGGTTTGAGCACCCCTGTTGCAAACTGACCGTTCCCAGGCGGTAACTTTCTTTTTGTGTGTTATGTCCCGTCTCCGATTAAAATATCTGTGGTAATTCTTATAGGACCTTTTCTTATTTTCCTTTACGTGAGAGCATATGAATTTCAAGGTAAAAGCTATGTACTATAAGTTTATAAATCAAGCAGAAAGTTTATAAATGCATAGATTCGTGTATCGTATATAAACTAAAGAAAAAAAAAGCCATCTAGACCATAAATAAAATACATGTGTTATTGGTCTTGTTTATGTTTTTGAAATACCAATTATGATAATTATAGTGACGTCCAGCTATTTTGGTGGAGGAATATCCCCAAAAAAAGGTTTGCGTAGAACCACCGGCGCACCGCTGGTCAGCTTGAAAGCCTTCCCACATTAAGTTCTTCGCGCCGAACGGGATTCGAACCCACCATGAGCGAGGCTAAGCGGTTAGAGAAGTTACAAGTCGGCGACTCTACTATTGCGGCACCGGCGCCCAAAATAACATATTATCTCACTCATTTAAATGTGGACATATTATCGTAAACGAACCTGCTTACAGTATTTAAAACTTGTTGATCCTTATCACATAAATTGAGTTGAGTGTATGAGATTGGTTCGTTACATACTGGCAGATATATCACACAGTCATGAATACAACATCCGGGTATTTACTGCAGGAAACATTAGTCAGTCCTACGGTTGTAGCAAAGGGAACAACTAAATTGTTATGCCTAAGATTCCATAAATAGGAGGAACAGCTTAAAACCAAATAACGCTTGTGTAATGATAAAAATGCCATGTATTGGTAAGTTAAAACAAGAATATGTGTTAGTTAGGCCAGAACAATACAACCCTAAATACACATATGCTATCATTGCATGGAGTTGATAGATTACTACCATCAGAAAACAAAGCAAATGCTTTCTATTTGAAAAGACACTCCAAACAACAACAACAAACAACAACACAACAACACATACACACAAAACAACACCAAAAATAATAATAAAAAAAACAGCAAAAATAAATCCACAAACAAATTTTTGTTTTTTAGCCTATTCGAAATAAATTATGAGTAATATATTGCGATTGCTATTTCGAAAATATTGCGATTTGTCAATGATCGCGGCTAAACTTTTATCTAATGACCCTCGGATTTTTTGTAAGGGCACTATCGTCCTGATGATGTTGTACACCCTGTCATCTAGCGTTTTTGTACAAAGTTATAAACTTTATAGATTGTCAAATGAAACACACGGCAAAGATTATCAAATGTTTAATCAAAGATATGGAGAAATGTGGGAAGGGCGGTTGTTGAACTCAAAAATCACTGAAGGCCTAGCCTAAAATCACGCTCAACGCCAAAAACGTTTCCTTCTGATAACAGTTATTTAAGGTTAATCCACGTTAATTTACGTGTGTCATTATGGAAACGATTTATAGAAAAACGATAACCTCCTGATAAAGGAAAGTAGATGGGCCTGTTCTTCTAACAATACATACAATGTACAACTGTGAGGAAACTCTTAAGGGAGAGATGCTCGAAACTAATGTAGTATATGTTGTAGTTAGACGGAGCTGCTGGTCTGACAATACAAACCATTAAAGGCAGTTGTGTGTGTGTGTGTGTGTGGGTGGGGGAATTGAGTGTGAGGGGAGCTGCACTGATTTTCTGTGCTTTGGTTGCCCCTACACCAAAACCTTATAATATGTAATTAAGGTTACTTATTTTATCTTTTATATACATAAATAGTTATAGTATAAATGAATTCTCAAAAAGATATTATTTCTTAGAACGTTATCTTTGTTCGGTAATCAAATGATTATTTTATGCGGGAATCGTGTGATGTGTCAATAAGACACAGAATTCGGTCTAAAGGTAAAAAAGGTAAAAAATGAGTTGAAGGTGAAAAATGTTAAAGCATTATGAAAATACGATGAGAAAAAAATCTTATTTGCAGTAATGCGTAATGTTGTAATGCAGTCAGTTGAGTTCTGATTAATTTAATTTATTTAATTTTAGCCAAGATGTTTAATTTTCTGTTACAGCAACAACATTTACTTATAAAATAACTTTGTCTGTTTGTTTAAAATTATAATGTTGTAATGTGTTTGAACATATTTATAAAGAATTTGTTGAAGTTTATCGTTTATTTTTGAGCTCTCTCAATCGTCAATAATATAAATGAATAAATAAATACAGCTAGAAAAGCTCATATATAATATGGGATTTAATACGAAGGATTAAATGAATAAAACTATCTGGTCTGATCTGATTCGGTATACAACACGACCAGATCTGATAATCTCTTTTTTTTAAGTTAAACACGAAAATTGCAAGAGTTCTGAATAAAAGGATTCATTCAAAAGATTCTAAAGAACTTAACAAGAGAATTAAATGACATGGTCTAATCCGATCTCTGCCATTTACAACCGTTTGAATATTTTTTTGCTAGTTGTTGTCGATAAAAGGTTATAGTGACCTAAGTGACGACACTAATCGGATCCGCGTTTGTTATAATCTCCGTAGTGACGTCATCTATGATAAAAGTTTACATTCAAACCGGCGATTTTACAAATAATACAGCAAGCTACGAGAGAAACAATATTATGTTACTGATATTAACATTGTATATGGATGATATAAATAAATTATTTCAATAAAAATCTATGACAATAGCGGAGATAAAACGTGGATTTATGGGTATATACACAACAAACAACAATCCAATTTAGCACGGGTTTGACAGAAAAAATTAGTCCCAACAACCTGTGAACTGAAAACGTAAAACTATGGCTATATTTTGAATATTTAAAACTGAAAAAGAAATGGTTGTTATTATACTCGGCAGTATGATACGACAGAAAAGACTAAAATGTCGTAGTTCTGTTGGCATACAGCTTACCTTTGATTGTTTTTTATTTACTGTGTACTTCCGTGCGAATCAAGTGTCCACAAGCATAATCTTAAAGTGCATATCAATAGAACAGAGCAGAAATTATACTTGTACATAAGGGCCTTAGGCCCATAATACAATTTGCATAATTATGCAGTTATACACAACAAGTATTATGTTTATGTCATTTTGTTTATCTTCATCTTTTAATAATTGCATAAACAAACAAAAATATAATTGTTTTAATACTAAATCATAATTTGATGTCATCAGGTTTATACAATTCATTCCATCTCTACTCCCTTTATTCCAACTAAGTTAAAACTGGTTTCTACGTTCATCGTCACTAGAACAGATAAAATTACATAGAATTCATCTTCAATAACATGTGCATAAGACTTTTATAGACGATGCGTACACAACCTTTCGCAACGTGGTCTATAATTGTGGCATCCAATTTCAATTGCATATTTGTGATTAGAGCATCTAGATTTTGCATATATCTTGTATGGAATGGAAAGTGATAAATAACGCTCTGGATTAAGTCATGTTTTAAAGTCTCTATACGTACAACAATTCGGTGATGTGTTTATTTCTTACAGCCAATTCTGCAAACTAGAACCTAATAATTCAAAGTGACACATACATTACACACATATTATAAACAGTTTGTCCTCACTTAGACCTATTTGTTTACAAACTATACATTATTTAGTGCATTTAAATATATATGTGTTGTAGGTTCCACCCATATACGCAAATAAATCAATGATAATATATTTTTCTGGATTATAACGAATCCCAGTTGTATGGAAACATCTAATTTTAGTAAAAAAGAAAAACAACAATAGAAAACAAACTTAAAAGAGAAAAAAGTGTAGCACTTTGAAGTGTTTTAAAGTAACAACGATGATCCAAAAGTAATAATGTAAAATGTCGAGGATTTAACTTTAAATGGCATGTTATATATTGAGTCAGACAATGTTCCTGATATGATATTTACCATGCAATCTGACTTCATGTAATTATATTATCTGTAACTGGCATGTTAAGTAAAAAAGACATACTATATGTCGACTAAGCAATTTAAAAAAAATCGCCAAAACGCCCACCTTGCATGGTGTTAAACGTAAACGACGCCATTTTGGCTATGATTGTAAATAGAGGAATGTAAATCAAATCCTAAAACGATACGGAACATATTTATATCAGAGTGGTATATAACATGAAGAATATTTTTATTTCGTTTTTAGTGTGTTTTTTCATTGTAAAATGTATTATTTCTGCAATAATTAGCATTATAAACCTTATTTATGCAAAAGCGGTGGCAGATTTATGATTTCAGCATAGCATTTAATTTTGAAACGACGATTCTTCTTTTAAAATACAATTGGCAATATTATAAATCCGCCATTATTATGTTTTTAGGTTCTTTACTTAGTCAGCGATAATTTGCAAGCGAATACGTTCAATGAAGAATTATTACACGCAATCCCAACCGAAGTTGGGTATATTCAGTCTAACGTAATTGGTGTAGCTAATTAACTTAACATTGGACCGACACGTGTGTTTATTATTGTACGTTTGCAGCTGTATCAACAGCTTTATGCGTGACGTGACTGGGAGAGGGTCAGGGAAGGGGCTTGCGTAGTGAAGTAATTTCATGCTATTAATCAGATGGCAATTCGTTATTAGGAGACATAATCTATACTAGAGCGAGCGCAATCACACTTTGCCTGTTTCTTAAGTCGTTTGGAAACAATATGACCAACTTAACAAACACCCTTTCAATTTGATTTCAAACTCACTAAAAAGGAATAAGAATGATAAACAATACTCGAATCCCAAGATGTCTGTTCGATTATCCGACTTGATATTCGAACAATGTTCGTTTACATCTCTACTAATTTAGTTACAGCTAGGGTCCGTCTCTAACGTTGGCGTGGCTGCTACAGACCATCAGAGGAAGCTTCAGTGGCAAGCAAAGTGGTACAGATTTAAAAAAAATGTGTTAAGTTATTGGAACCCTGAAAAGTTAAGCAAAAGTTAAGTGAGAAAAAGATGGTGGACAACTACATCTAGCGTGAATGGCTAAATACGTAATAACCCTTTGTTGAATTTACTTAACAGTGTTTTCGATATTAAGTGCGAACACATTTAGTCCGGTCTGAATATAGCTTAAATGGATTTCCATTGTGGTCCTAAAAATCCACTTTTACCTGGAAGAACCAGTACTCGCGTAGGAATTCGATGAAAATAGTCATGCCAAAGGACACATATCTCGAGTCCGGAATAAACATTTGTAATATCTTCAATGAGAATTGGTCGATAGTGAGATTGGGAAAAAAACTAAGTAATTGTTAGAAAACTAATTGAAACATATTTGTGTGTGAGCGTATGCGCGTATATGCATTTCTTTTTTTACCGCCATGTTAAATAAATGAATTCATTATGCTGCATTTACTGCATCCATTGACTCAGTTACTGCACCTATGAGTGTAATACCATATATGGTGCTTATAGCATGCTATCGTAGCTAAAGCTGCACCAAATCAGCTTAAAAACAATAGATAGAACTATTGTTAATGGGTTAAAACTGAAAGAATACGAACAATTTACCGATATACAGTATCTTGAGTGTATTTAAACTCCACAAGAAAGACGCGTTGCTTTGCATTTTAATGCTAGAAAACTTATTTTTCTATAATTGCAGGAGCTGCAAATATACTGGCTACTGATGAAAGAACAGCAATGTTATATATATATATATATATATATATATATATATATATATATATCCTTTTTAAGAAGAGTACATCATAATATATTAATGGCATACAATATAAACAGGTGCATATCAATGGTGAAATTAAGTACACATACTTCATAATTAAGTACACGTACCACAAATAAAATGAACAGACGAAACAACAACAACAAAATGTACAAACAACATAGCAAAAGATTAATACACAGCACACATGCACAGACAGACAGACAGACAGACAGACAGACAGACAGACAGCCACACACACACACACACACACACACACACACACACACACACAAGATAGATGAAAAATGTGTACATATAACTAAAACAGTATTTGCTACGCAGATAACAGTGAAACTATTCAACGTTAAGAGTTTTCACCGACTTAAATCTTGTAGAAACAAGATCTAATAGTGATTTACTCATTAGTAGAGTTAAATATGTGAATGGTATTCTATGCACTACAATCTATAATTGTGTGGTCAGCAAGTGTTGTAACTACTAACACATTATTACAATATTTACATCGGTCAATTATGAATGTTGTATACGATATAAACTTGGTAACAGCAAAACAGTTAGTTTAACACGTAGGCCTTTTACTAGCATACATCAAGTATGTCATAGCAACAATGTAGTCTTCAAAAGCGATTAAATTCCGCTTGGCATATATTGGAGAACCTGTCACTGGTAACACGGGTCCATATATGGTTGGATACTATTTTTATCCAATGTGTCCTGCAAGGAAACTCTGCACATGTTGAATATTGTGTGAAATAAAAGCCACTGGCATTAAGGAAAGAACATGTTGACAACATCTAATAAAACATATCTTTAATGCGGAAGCTACCGTTTAAGCGAAACATCTGGCCAAATAAATTTTTTTCTTTTGTCAATCTCTGCTTTGAGCGACAGGCAACCAGCAAGACTCAATGCAACATCAAAGCGAGTGGAGATAGACAAACCTTGCATTTTTTGATGTATAAACGATGGGCATGCTCCAATCTGGTGATCTCATGATCAGTTTGACTATAGATGCACACAGTACCATTGAGTGTTCTGGGCAGAACCACACATTTGTATATACGTTTGCAAGCAATCAGATTTAAGCGACTCTCAACGGAGGAACAATCTATTGTTCAAAAATGTTTCTTATTTTACTAGTAAAGTCTTCAATTATTTTCGCGCGATCCCACGTTCTTGAATAATTTTATACCCAAGTGAGTGTAATTTCCAACTTCATTAATGACATCTATACCTAAAAGTTAACTTCTGTTAGCTTTAGTTCCAACATTTGTACTTACATTAAATACAAAAATGCCACATTTGAGGGATTATACTGATATCGCCATCTCCTAAAATATTGAAAACACGTATCAATCACGTGTTGTAACCTTTACAGACATAGATAACAAAAGCATATCATCGGCTACCGTAGAGGAACACATAGATTTACCATGTATAGAGAATTCAACTCCCGTACGTTCTAATTCTACAATTAAATCGTTAATATAAATTATGTACAAAAAAACTTGAACAAAGGCGGCCTTGTCAGATTGTTTGATAGGAAACCACATTTGGCCTCTATGGACACAGCTATACATGTCAGTGTGCAGGGAGACTAAGTAAAGCCAAAGTTGATGAGAGATACTTTGTCTGGTGTAATTTGTAAAATAGGTTATCATACCATACTCTGTCAAATGTTTGTCTACTGTCTAAAAAGCAAAAATATACTATGCATTTATTTTCCATGCAGTAATCAATGCATTCCTTAGTAAGGTATGAGGTCATTATACATTCCACGCCTTTTTAGAGCCACCTTGTAGTTTTAAAGTCATTTCTCGTTTGAGTCTACATAAAATAATAAACTCATACAGTTTTAAAATTGAGATAGAGATACAGCTATGGCTCTGTAGGTATTTGGGTCTGTCCGCTTTTTATTACTTCCCTTGAAGAGTGTAATTATAATGCCGTTTTAAAGGTTTACGGTAATATGTGAATTAAAGTACATTATGTTGAAGACGTTTACAAAAGTTAATGTGTTTGGCATATATACCACTCACATGCTTTTTCAAAGTGTAACTGTTTAATGCCTCCATCGACCTCTAATTTAGATATTGGGTAAACACTCTCTGTAACAGTACGTGATGATCTTATACGCTGAACGCTCGAAAAAATCACCCCATGCCTGGGTTATTTCACTAGGACCAAGATAAGTTTTGTTATTAAAAATAATCCACCACCAACAGGAGACGTTTTGCGTCTTGGCTTAGCTTGCAAAGGTTTCCAAAAAACGGACTGTTGATTGTTGAAGCATAATCAATATCGTCAAATGTTTTTCGCATGAATATCATAGCCTCAATTCAATGTGAACGCCTAGATGTACGTTTTGCTAGCTTGCTTGAATGAATCTGCTAATTCGCTACTCGGCATGCCTTCTCTAACCCAATTACGTCGTTTGACTTTCATTTGACTATGATACCGTTTTAGTTCGATGTCCCAAAAAGGCTTAAGATATGAACAATATCGGGTAGATGCAATGTGCATTCCGGACGCATGTGGGACACAGTCTACTATTTACTGATAGAGATGATCAATATGGCCGTGATGCTTATATATTACCGACCTATTATATGTACGTATGTGACCAACCTTTTCTATATATAACAAAGCTTAGTTCAAACAATATGCATTTGAAAGAGGGTATTAGGGCATGTTCCCACGGGGAAACCATGAAGTAGGCAACGCTTTATGTTCCTCGTTTTATTGCTTAATGCAAATAACAGAACGACAACATCAGAGTACGTGGAGCTTTCAACGAATAAATTTATTATTACACTAGTTAACAACCGAAAAGTGATTTGCAACGTATGTTGTAATTCAAGTTTTGATTCAGCACTTTTATTAGACGCGATAAGCGGCATTAAAGACCTTTTTACTTTTTTCTCTTGCCTAGCATCCACTCTCAATCTCTACGCCAGTGTACGTGTTTGTAGATACTCGGTCTATGTCATCTAAGGACAGTGAGCTTAAATACAGCAAGGTATAAGATAGGCACAGATATTGGAGTACGACATACCTTGCATGCTATTAGGATACGTGGCCTCGTGACAACCCACAACAGTTGCGATAACGGACACGGAGTATATCATGAGTATGTTATAATGGAATATATATCATTATTTTTATCAGTACGGTTTGATTATTTTATTGTTATGTTTTTACAAAGATTTTCAGAAAGATTTTCTACAAACGTAAGGATCTGTTAATGTTGATACAATTAATTAGATGTTTTTATCTTTTATTGAGTTGAAAATAAAATATTTCCAGGTGGCAACAGTTGTATTTTTAAACAAAACTTATTTTTAAGTAATTCTCGTAAAATGCAATTTTAACAATCGACTAATGCTTTGAACAAAAAAAACAACAACAACAACATACATTTACGCAAGTGCACTCTTCCAGATTTAACAAACATCGGCAAACACGGCTTTATTTATCGGTTGTTAACAAATCTACTAATTATATTTATCCCACCAGAGGTGAACGTTTCTGATTTCTTATTTTACATTCTTGTTTTTATAGCATAGTATAAATACGCAAATACCAGGACAGCGTTAATGTTATAGCAAATTATAAATACACATATACCAGGACAGCGTTAATATTATAGCAAATTATAAATACACATATACTAGGACAGCGTTAATGTTATAGCAAATTATAAATACACATATACTAGGACAGCGTTAATGTTATAGCAAATTATAAATACACATATACTAGGACAGTGTTAATGTTATAGCAAATTATAAATACACATATACTAGGACAGCGTTAATGTTATAGCAAATTATAAATACACATATACCAGGACAGCGTTAATGTTATAGCAAATTATAAATACACATATACTAGGACAGCGTTAATGTTACTAGCAAATTATAAATACACATATACTAGAACAGTGTTAATGTTATAGCAAATTATAAATACACATATACTAGGACAGCGTTAATGTTTTAGCAAATTATAAATACACATATACTAGGACAGCGTTAATGTTATAGCAAATTATAAATACACATATACTAGGACAGCATTAATGTTATAGCAAATTATAAATACACATATACTAGGACAGCGTTAATGTTATAGCAAATTATAAATACACATATACCAGGACAGCGTTAATGTTATAGCAAATAATAAATACACATATACCAGTACAGCGTTAATGTTATTGTATTGTTGTGTTTAATTTATTAATTTACATTAAAACATGACGGAGGTGTGCGTGAAAAAATGTAAAATGATATATTTTAAACGATGTTTATTAGACCCTAACATTCTGCAAAATGTGTCAAATCAACTTTTACATAGGTTCTGATGAAATGCAGGTTCATATTTCCCTAGGGAAACTGTTGTGCCTGTAATGTCAGAGATGTCTTCTAGAGTGCATTGGGACAAACTGATTGTTACGGATTTATTTAATTGATATTAAAAATGCAAAAGCGGCCATAAAGCAATATAACTTTGTTGTTTATGTTTGATTTGAATAATTAAACAACCTTTTACACGTATAACCTTAATTAACACATAATTACTTTGGATCTTCCATGAAGACTTTTGGCAAAGTTTTCTATAGTAATAACCATTATGCAATTAGGTCTTTATACTATTTGGAATTAAACTTTATACATTTTGAAATTAAATTAATAGTATATAAAAGGTTCGTTAATTACTCTAATTGGTCTGATTTCCCGCGGGGCAATTATTCAAGGATTCATCAGGCAAAATGACATTAGTCTTTCAACATAATACGTGCAACGTTTGAAAATGTGTACCAATAATAATAATTGTCAAATTAGCGTTTGTTGGACTTTGGACTTTGGATCAAAGAATAAAATTATTTTAAATATGAGATCCGTTTATTTCCAAGTAGATATATTATGCATTATAATGGGTTGAAGAAAATTATTTCAAATAGATTTGAAAACAACAATGTCCAAAATTTCTAATTTCTAAACACGGTTTCCTCGTTGACTTCCCTACAGTAAATATTATACTCACCAGGTTACCGCCTTTCTGTACTAATTTTGTTCTACTTTTCTTATGATGTGACTGGCATTAATTCTCATAGTGACATTTAGAGAAGTTCATCATATTAAAACAACAACCCCCACCCCCCAAAAAACAAACCACACAAAACCAAAACACAACGAAAACAGTCATAACGATTAAACTTAGTAAATCTTAGCATGTGGCAACAGTAAATTATGGAACGGCTTGGCTTCCTGATGTAATCGAATTGCATGATTTCTTTTTCATATACTTTGCTGTCTTGCAGATAAGACATCTTGTCTATAGGGGTGGTTACACTAAATACCGATCGAAAGTAGAATGTGTAACATGGACTTTTTCTCTTTAGTAACAGTATGTTGCTTTGTTTTGGTATTAAATTTCAAATTTTAAAGATAATTTTAATCTTTTGGTGTTGAAAGGAAGCCCAAGTCATGTAGAATTAAAAGAAAGTAAAAGTCTTGAAGACCTATGCACAATGTCGATCTGGTCCACTTTTACCGGAAGTACATATTTCATTGAAATTTGGGGGTTACCGACTGGCAATTTGGCGGTATGGGCATTCTGTGAAGCAGAACCTTCTGACAAGTTGCCAAAGGTGGCTTATTTCTGGGTCTCTACGATAGACAATAAATAGGTCGTTTCACCATGGTTTTGAGGGTCCATAATAACTTGGTCATGGTGCAAGTTAGACAATAAATAGCTCGTTTCACCTATATATGGTTTTGGGGGTCCATAATAAGTTTGGTCATGGTGCAATTTCTTTCCAACTTTTCTCGATTCACTATAGAATATAGAACAAACTTATTTCGTGGCATCCGACCTTTAAGTGACATATCCGGAAGAATCTTCGTCTGTACCTTTGGCTTGAAAATGACTGCAGATGGGTAAATCCTTTAAATAATGGTGTTCTATCAATGAATTTTGCCATTTGAAGACATTTCGGAAATAAATTTACTGTTTAGTCTGAATTTAGGGGCCTTGAGATGTTAATTTGGCTGAAAAATGAAAAATTGCTAGAAAAACAACAACACTCCAACTATCATCCAACGTGTATATTGGGTGTCATTAAGTTAAAAAATAATGAGTTTTGATGATACTTTACATTATTGTATCTTTATTGTCTGAAAATATGCATTATAATGATCTTAACTTGTTACAGGATCCATTTTCATATAACAGTGAAAGGAGTCAAATGTGCTGGGAACAGAAACTGGCACATATAGTGACACATTTCAAAATCATAGTTTTTGCACATAAATGATCCCTTGTCTACTTTTCTGAGTTGTGTATAATCCAACAAGCATTATTCTTCCTGTCTACATCTTTATTTTGATAGTTTGAGACAAAAATTCAGTTGAAATCTGGATAAAATGCCATGAAAATAATAGATGATTTTTAAAAATTTTTATAACCTGTTTTGAACAGGTCAGCATCACATTACCGACAATATAGGGGCTCTAACATATAACTGTGTGCTTTGTAGTATCCTGCATTCACCAAGGATAGCTTAATATTTCTTAAAACCTTACAACCATGTCTTTCTGGCATGCAAATATTCAAATCGCTCTCTCGGTAAGACTCAGTCGAGACCCAGACCTTGGCCGGATTGTGCCGCCTTAGAGATTTGCATCTACTCTATGTGACATCTAATGAAAATGCTTTTACTTTTTCATTAAATAATACCATTATGACATAATAGAATTACAGTCTGGTACTTGGTGCAGTATTTTTGTGTGACTTAGCAGATTATATGCACTAAAAATCATCAAACATATCCATTTTTTAATCCATAAATACAATAAAATCCATTAAAATCATTTAAATGTTAATTTAGCTATCCAGTCTTAACAATAACACAAAAATACTGGTATGCAAAAAATGCCCCCATTTAATTAATTTTGATGAAAAAATAATCCTTTCTTTGGAAATATATTACCAGTTAAGAAAATATTGTTTTAATGCGTTTTGAAGAAAGTAGTGGTGCTCAAAGGGGTGGTTACACTAAATACCGATCGGAAGTAGAATTTGTGACATGGACTTGTAGAATTAAAAGAAAGCAAAAGTAATGAGCCTCATGCACAATAATGGACTGATCCACTTTTAACGGAAGTACATATTTCATTGAAATTTGGGTGTTACCGACTGGCAATTTGGCGGTATGTGCATTCTTTGAAGCCGAACCCTCTTACAAGTTGCAAAAGTTGGCTTCTTTCTGGGTCTTTCTGATAGAAATTTCATCTATATATGGTTATGGGGGTCCATCATAGCTTGGTTATGTTGCAATTTGTTTCCAGCTTTTCGCGATTCACTGTAGAATATAGAATAAACTTATTTAGTGGCGTCTATTCTATAATGAATATGTTATCATGCCAACATAACATATTAGATTGGCAGGTTAGCATAATGATTCTACAGGACATTAAGCTTATGCAGTATGCAAATCGTTATGTTTGATAACACATTCATCAGACAAGACAGCATATACTAAGCGCAAGAAAGCAACATATACAAACAAAATAACATGCAATTCGATAACATAAGACAGTTCCATAGTAAATTATCTATTTTATTAAAATAACTATTTCATTTTAAGGTTATGTAACCTTTTAATACAATTTTTAGATTCCGCACGGATTTAACAAAGCCTATTGGAACATTAAGTGACGACTGGTACGAAAGTGTTAGTACAAAACAAACTCGGACTGTCACTGGTGTCAACCATTTTGTTATTTATCTGTAAAGTGAAAGCCACGTGACCTTTCGTCGCGTCATTGAGCCGCGGTAAAATAGCCACGGTGATTCACTTAGATATTTTGAAACAGGAGTTATATTAGAAGCAACGAATAGATGCGTCCACTACTATTTTCACACACTGAATTATCCACAGAATTCACTTTCATACTCAGCTTTTAAAGTAGTAACATATTTTTTTAAATGTTATTTTTTGCTCGAAAGTTACATAATATTACAACTTTTGAGTTGTTCTTGATCAAAAAATAACTTTCTTATTGATTTCTTTTCTGTCGTGTCATTGATATTTACAGGATGTGTCTCCTTGATAAAATCGAAAAGAAGATATAGGAAGATGGGCTCAAAGAAGATTATTATCGGCGTACCGCTGGCATGCTTAGCGACAATGCTTATGCTAAGAGGAATTAACTTTCCTTACATTCCACAAAGCGCTTTGCTAACTTTAAAAGCAGTGTATTCGACGGGAAATCCAACAAGTAATGACGTCTGTTCTAAAGTAATCCCATGTGTGGTTTGGATGTTGTGGGACAGCGGTTGGGAAGCTGTCCCGCCTATGCAAGCATTGTGCAGGCACTCGTGGATCATACGAAACCCAAACTATATTGTAAAAGCGCTGAATCTTAGTGAAGCTGAGCATCTTATCAACAGATCACAATACTACTCGGACGATGCATGGAAGACAAGCACAATTCAGGCCAAATCAGACGTCATCCGGGTAGAGCTGCTCTCCCGGTACGGAGGTGTCTGGGCTGACGCGACCGTCCACTGTAACTATCCTTTGGACACTTGGATCGACCAGGTTCTGGGATCGGAGAGGTTCTTTGCTTACGAGAGACACGACAGGGATGTCAATAACCACACAAGGCCGTGGATTTCTTCCTGGTTTCTTGCCGCGACGTCGGACTCCGAAATGTTAACGACCTGGGCGCAACACGTGCGAAAAACCTGGTCTCGGCCTCCCTACCCACCTACAACCTATGGTTATTTCTGGATCCATCGTATCTTTATGTATCTGGTACGAAACCAGACAGATTTTGGACGACGTTATGAAAATATGTACCATCTGGATGCAGGAGGGCCTCATTGTTTTTTCCCCGATCAACCCAAGCCATATGTGTACAAACTAAAAGTATGCCAAAGAATAAGTGACAAACTGATAGGTCAATTTGTTAACGGTACATATGACATAAAAACTGTATAGGTTTTTACAATTTCGTACTCATATAATAAATTATTCCAAAATAAATTATAACGTATTGCGTCCTTTCTTTAAAGTTTGAAGATTATTTTAGTATGACCATTCAATGAAAATGTGGCTTTTGTCGTGAGAACAACAAAAAACGAAATAGCCTTTGTGTCTCCCTTTCTTTGATGTGTTTGTAAGCTTTAGTTGAGGTGAAAGTTCGTGTAATATTATATTCCCGACCGAATTATATATATATACATGTGTATATAAATATATTATCGTCGGAACCCACAGTAAATATTCCGTAATTCCGTAATCACTGCATACAGATACTGTGGGTTACTTGGCCAGAAAAAACTTTATTCTCATGAATATAGGCATGAAGCATTTGATTGGCTCCGCGTTCAAAAGGGTATGTCTTTTAGCCAAGGAAATGAATACAATTTGTAAGTAACATGCGTTGCAGGATAGTGCGGCCATCTTGATTTTGACAAAAGTTTTTTAAAGTTCAATTGAAGATTATCGTCGATGTAACGCGCATTTTCATTGGCCCACTTATTGCTATGAATATTCATGAAAACGAACTTTTACCAGCCTAATATCCCACGGCCGCCATGAAGCTGAGCAGTATAAATGAACGTGAGCTCCAACAATACATTAGAAAAAAACATCTCTCGTCAGTGTACGGTATTCGAACCTTGGCGAGATGGGCGAAGAGCCAACACATATACCATTAGATATACACACATTCACAATGCCGAAGCCAGACAACAACCATTGTCGCAGGTTATGCCTTCTTTAGGCTCTGTGACATAATATAAAAAAGTGACATTTCGGCATCATACTAAGCTTGTGAAATAAAAATGTGACGGAAGTTAATTATATAAATATTGGATTAATTCGATGATGTTGACCTATAACTTATTTATACTATGGTTTTAAGACACTATCTACTTGATTACTGATTACATTTGCGCGCTTATTTGCCTTTAAGAAAGGTGATCTTTAGCATTGGAGAAAGAAGAAAAAGAACATATTTGTAATGGCTATCGATTTATTTTCAAATTAAAGTGACTGGATTTACATAACTATAAACCAATATGTTGCCTACCAGTGCAGCCATCCACAGTCCTAACAGTTTCAATATTTTGCTGTTTTATACAATGTTTATAAGGAATGAATTCAAGGACATTAAACCGGTATAAAACACTTTATGTTTGCATATTAATTTTTTTTTTTGTCTCGTTTTTTGCCATCAGTAGGCAATTTGCTCCAACAGTTTCCATTCCTAGAATAAACACTGCAACTGTAAACAAAACACAGGTTGTAAGTTTTTGTCTCATATCATGGCAGTCCGGATTTGAGACGACGTATGCACAAGGTGAGATTAAAAGGTGCGCTCCATCAAAATTGCTTCGAACCAAATACAACAGCTCGTTCTTGCGAGTGAATTGATGTGCATGAACAGCTGTCATATTATTCTTAGTTCTTACACGTAATGGGATAAATATGTTGCCGTACTGTAATCTGAAGTATGTAAAACCCTAAATTGAATATGAAACGAGGCGAAATGAGTAAAAAAGGGGAAGGGACAAAGATGGGGGAGGGACAAAGATGGGGGAGGGACAAAAAGGTGGGTGGGGGTGGGGGCAAAGAAAGGGGAGGGACAAAAAACTTTTTCTTTCCCAACAAGGGACAAATAGTTGTGCCTGTGTGTGTAATTTTGGCGCGAAGCTCTCCATCGTGAAGCGCAGACTCGTAGAATTCTTTGTCCTTCCACTGACCTAAAACAAGTAAGTGTATTAAACCGACTAATACAAGATACGCTTACTATTCCTTTTTAAGGTGAATTCCAAGGACTTTCTGCTGCACAGTTTAAGATAAAGGAGCCGTTACTGCTTTTGAGAAGTTGATTATTAAAATGAAAGTAATGACCAATTAATTTAGTTTGTTATGGGTTTTCGCGTTTCCGCATAGCGATTTATCTTAAAGAAGTAAGATTCTTTAATAATACTTATATTACTGTTTTACTATGGCATATTCAGTTGTTGGCAGTTAAAACTATATAGTTCACATGTTTATTGCTTTATGCTAAATGTCGTTTGAATGATTGACACATGATCCCTTTTCTGAACCAGTCACGTGTCACGATCTGAGTTGGTGTTTCAAATGCCACACCCATTCATACTCCGTCCATTGTAGATGTTATGGCTGTGCTGAAAGGCTTGCAAGTACAGATTGGTACGGTCAGTGACAAACTCTGCAAGTTGGACTCGCTTGAACAAAAGGTTGGTTCCTTTGAGATTGAAATTAGGAAAATTTGGTCCTTTCTCCACGATAATCTTAAATCATCCGATGAAAAATTTTCAAAGATGATGGATCGTTTAGACAACCTTGAGTTTTCGCTGGGAGCGGCAGGGGACCAGATTACACAGATGCGTCAGGATAAGGAGCACGTAGATGACACATTGTTATACGTGCAATCGCAATCAATGCGTAACAATTTGATTTTTTAAAATATTCCTGAACCTGTCCACGAGAATCCCGAGACCACCGAGGCCAACTTATGCCGCTTCTTGGTTGACAAGCTCCAATTAGCACAGGGCTATGTTGACAGTCTCCAGTTTGAAAGGGTCTACCGCATCAGGGGCAGCTCTGGCCTATCTAGACGACCTCCTAACATCGTGGCAAAATTCGCATTCTATAAAGATCGTGAAAAGGTTCGCCGATCCAGAACTGCGCTGAAGGGGACTGAGTTTTTCATCTCCGAGCAATTCCCAAAGGAAATAGCTGATCGTAGGAAGACATTGACCCCCGCCTTACGCAAAGCAAAGCAAGAGGGCAAGCAGGCATGGCTCAGTTACGATAAACTGTACATTGATGGCCGGCCTGTCACGGTTGGTGCTTCTAACGGTCAGTAGGAATGCTCGGGGGCTGGACTAAAGATTCTTTCCTGGAACATCCAGGGCTTTACCAGAGATAAACTTGAAAATGTTGATCTGATTAACACTTTAAACAATAATGCTATTTTGCTTTTATGTGAGTCGTTACATTCTAATTTAAAGTTGACAGGTTTCAGCTGTTATAATATATATAAATCATACAAAAAGAAAAGGGCCAAAAGGGCAAATGGTGGTATTGTTATTTACATTAGGGATAATCTATGCAAAGGTATAGAAATAGTTAAAAAACATTTTGATAGTATAGTTTATTTAAAATTGAATAAAACATTTTTTGATTTATCAAATGATTTGTATTTAGCTGCAGTGTATAATTGGGTTGAAGGTTCGCCCTCTTATAATATACTAGAGGAAGGAACCGATTTGTATAGCATTTTACAAAATGATATAAATCAGTATCAAGATAAAGGCTCAATTATACTGTCAGGTGACTTCAATGCACGTACAGCGTGCAATCCAGATTATATCGTATGTGACCGTTACAATGTATTCACTGACCATAATGAATACGTGCCAGATATACATTTGTCAAGCTTTTCCTTTGATAAACAACGTAATTCGCACGGGACGAAACTGTTGGAACTGTGTAAGGCTAATTCCTTACGCATTTGCAACGGTCGACTGGGGCGAGACCAAGGCAAGGGAAATTTACTTTTGCAAATCAGTTCGGATGTAGCGTGATTGACTATGTGATTACGCGTCATGATAATTTTAAGATTATAAATAACTTTACAGTTTTACCTTTTAGTGAGTGGTCCGACCACGCCCCAGTCGCATTTAATATCGACTGTGTGTATTTACCGTCCGTGAATATGACGGGAGGTGCACACACTCGCATCACGTGGGATAGCAGCAAAACTGACCAGTTTCGGTCACGGTTAATTGAGAAGCTACCTGATCTGAACCGTATAGTCGAAAGTTTGTGCACTAGCAATACACAGAGTATCTATTTAGGTGTAAACGAGTTTTCGTCATTAATACGTGGGGCAGCAAGTACCCTGTTTTCTACAACAACCTCAATGCCTAAAAAGGTTTCCTCAGAAGCATATAAACAAAGACTTTGTAATAAATCTGAATGGTTCGAAAGTGAATGCGCGGGTGCTAAATATAATTACTTACAGTCGGTATACGAATTTAATCGATGCAGAAATGATGAAAATAGAAATAATATGTGTGACCTAAAGTCGGTGTTTAACGGTTAGTTAGGAAAAAGAAAAGGGCATATGAACGGAGTAAAATTAGGGAAATAGAAAAAATGAGGCATTGTAAACCAAAAGATTTTTGGAGATTATTTACAAAAAAGCAAGTTAAGTACAAATACGATATCAGCTAGCGAGTTTTTTTATTATTTTTCTTCGATGCAAATTAAGTCAAGTGAAGGATTTGATGAGGAAACAGAAATTTTTTGTGCTGAGCATGATTTTAAATCGATTGTTTATGACATACAGGAACTCAACTCACGAATTTCTTTGTCGGAAGTACAATCAGCTATTGAGGCACTAAAGCGTGACAAAGCGTGTGCTGGTGATGACCTTTTAAATGAATATTTTATTGAGTCGTTTGATATTTTGGCGTCACATGTTCTTGATCTCTTCAATGCTATTTTTGAATCTGGACATTTTCCGAATAAGTGGTTTGAAGGTATTATTATTCCCATACACAAGAAAAATGACGTAAATGACGTCAATAATTATCGCGGCGTCACATTAGTAAGCTGTTTTTCTAAATTGTTTACATCTGTCATTAATAAACGGTTAAATACTTGGGTGGAAAAACACAGTGTTCTAGGGGACTCTCAGTTTGGTTTCAGAAAAGGCAGGTCAACTGTTGATGCTATTTTTGTTCTTAATTCTGTGATAAATAAAGTCCTAAGTAGAGGAAATCGGCTGTATTGCGCATTTGTAGACCTCAAAAAGGCTTTTGACAGTGTATATCTAAATGGTTTGTGGAATAAGTTATTTAAGTTAGGAATTGATTCCAAAATGTTAACCATAATTCACGACATGTATCAACAAGTAAGATGTTGTGTAAGAGGGCAATCCACATACTCTGAGTTTTTCGAATGTACGGTAGGTCTAAAGCAGGGCGAAGTTATATCGCCTATTCTTTTTTCATTATTCATTAACGATCTTGAACAATTATTGAAAGAAGGGAGTTCAAGCGACTTAATATTGGAGGACATACCCCTAACTATCCTATTATTTGCGGATGATATGTGTGTTTTAGCAGATACACCAGAAGACTTACAAACTCGTTTAAACATATATTCGTACTGTAATACTAGTAGGTGGCAGCTGCAGGTTAATACTAGCATAACCAAGGTTGTAGTATTTAGGCGACGTGGTGGCATCAGGCAGGGAGAAATATGGAAATACGATGGAACTAACCTAGAAGTTGTAAATGATTGTAATTATCTGGGCACTGTTTTCAATTATACAGGTTCGTTTACGCTAAATCAAACAACCCTCATTGACAAAGGTAGTAGGGCACTAAATGTCCCCTTATACAAACTTCGAAACTATTCATTTTCTTCTAAAGTTTTATGTCAATTATTTGACGCTTTCGTTGGTTCCACCCTTAGTTATGCAAGTGAAGTCTGGGGATTTGGTAAATCAAAAGGTATAGAGGCAATACATTTGAAATTTTGTAACCGTATTCTAACAATAAAGGCATCGACACCTAATGTATGTGTCTACGGTGAACTTGGTCGATATCCACTATATGTTTCAAGGTATGTACGTATTATAAAATATTGGACCAAGTTACTAACGACAAATAACGTGCTTCTACGAATGGTATATCGAAGCTTAGTAAACGATTGCAATAATGGTATAAGCAATTGGGTTACCAGTGTAAATACTCTACTAGACAATTTTGGGTTTTCATATATATGGCAGAATCAAAATGCCGGCAATTTAAAATCATTTCACATAAAATTTAAAGTAAGAGTTATCGATGTATTTAGACAGCAGTGGATCAGTGATCTGAGTAACTGTAGTTCTTTAAGTTTGTATAGAAGTTATAAGAATAGCTTCGGAATTGAGATTTATTTGAATACCCTTCCAAAAATGTATAAGAATATTCTTTCGAAGTTTAGAATGTCCTCCCATAACCTCCGGGTTGTAACAGGTAGATATCAAAACAATAGAGAAGTGAGAGCTTTACAGAGATGGTAGAGATCCGGATTTTCCCGGAATTCCGGATTTTTTATTTGCCGAGTAACATCATTCGGAATTTTCACGATTTCCGGAAATTTCGCCGTTTTTTCCGGATTTTCAGAATGTATTAGAGCCGCACTTTAAACCTTGAGCTGATCAGATTTAACGGCGAATATCATTGGCTAGTCGACTTGATCACCCGGATGTTCAATGTCGTCTGTAAAACTCGCATGAAAATATGAGCGTTGTGAACCGGGACGCCGATCTTTCTAAGATCGACGAGGATGTAAGAAACAAATTTCGTTGGGATTGGTTAGAAGTGAAAGATTGTCACGGGGATTTTTTATCAGAGTATATACGAAAAATTGACATAAAAGGTCAGTGTTTATGTGCGACGTGCGGCGATAGGCTTCGGTATGGGTCCTGCGGAAAGAAAGATTTAATAAATCATGCTAAAAGCCAGAAACACTGCAAAAATAGAACTGCTAAAAATATGTCACAGTCATTACCCTCAGTTTTTGTTAACATTAACCAAATGGAAAATGCCAGCTCTAGTTTTATGAGTCGGCAACCAGAGAGAATTCCGTATGGTGCCCCTCCAAATGTATCTAATAATTCTGTAACCAAGCCCGAAGAAACACCCTAACCAAATGTAAGCTTCCAAGACAGAAAATCAAATGCAGAAGCAATGTTGATTAGCTTTGTTGCAGAGCATCGATTGCCATTAAGCATTACACCACACTTATTGAACTTGTCAAAAGAACTGGGTAGAGATACCAAAACACTTGAATCTTTGACAATGGAACGTCAGTCTGCACCTATGAGAAATGTTCACACATTAGCTGCAGCACATAGAAAAAGAATTTTAAAAAATGTGTTAGCAAAAAAGAGAAAGAAGAACAGAAATTAAAGTGTGGGTGAAAAAAATGACAGGTAAGTTTGTAGCATTTGTTAATGTTAAACTATATAATTCTATAATTAATACGTTTTGGCCCTCTAAGGCCATTCAACCCCGTTGACAGTTTCAGGATTTTTTGTCTTCGGCCACTACCATCTCTGGCTTTACGACTGTGCACTTTCTGTTACTCTAGAAATATTGAGGACGAATACCATTTTTTACTTGTTTGTCCTACATATAAAGATATTCGTACAAAATATGTTTCTCATTACTACCATAAAAGACCTAACGTGTATAAGTTTGCAGAGTTAATGCAAGCGAGCAGCAGGGGTAAACTAATTGATTTGTGCAAATGCATCAATGAATCTTATCTTCCCTGCGTCGGAAAGCACTGATTAATACACAACATAATCAGCCATAATTTGACAAAAAGTAAATATTGTCATAAAAATGTCATTGCCCATAAGGATACTTATTCCTACTCCGGCATTACATATATTTTTGTTCATGTATTTATACTCCTACATATGTTATAGTTTAACAATTTGTCAACACTTTAAGTGTTTTGATTATTTACTAAAACGAAGATACGTTGGCATGTTCGAAACAATAATGCATGTTGGCATGTTCAAAACAATAATGCATGTATATTTTGACATTACAAAATGCGACCTTGTTCATTAATATTGAGTAGTTTTTCGTGTGTATTTTTGTTACTTTAATAATAACTATCATATAAATGATACATATGACTAGATAGCTGTACCATACATGGTTTTTTGATTGTATTCTTTTCTATGTGGACGTATAAATCGTTTTGTTTTATTAAAAAGTCCACGTTGTAATACAACAAAAGGAGGTCTAATACTAGTTCAGCCTCGTAAGGATGACACATAATAAAAGAAAATAAATAAAATATAAATATTAAAAAATATGTCTGTTGCAATATGTTATTACTGTTTGTGATTAAGCGTTTACGAAATATGTAATTCTCACATGATTTCACATTGTATACACATTGTTTTACCATGTTTGTTGACGAGAAACTATTGTAGTTTAAGTCAATAAAGTTCTGTTCTGTTCTTCTTCTGTTCTGTTAATAAGATGTGATTTGGAGTAAATCAAGCCATGTATTAGGAAAGATGCTTTACTGTTGTGGGTGTGTTGAAGTTTTGTAGGGATTTGTATCGGAAGTTTTTGCTAAAATAGTTTACATTTGATAGGATAAAGAAATGCTTATTTGTTTTAATGATGTATGCAAAAAAAATCTTGTTATTTATAACTTGGAAAAGACCTTCCTTTATGTTTTATGAATTTCTTTGAAACTATTTTTAATTTCATCTCATTATTGCATTTTGTGCTTAAATGTTAATGATCTGGGCTTTCTTTTACAAGATTCAGTTCACTTCCGCTGCCGTGGGCGAGTAAGTCAATTAAACCGTCATATGCAATATTTGATTGGTAGTCTGGTAGTCTGTGTAAGCTCCTGTCAGCTGTTACAGATACACAATGGACATTAGAACGCAAAATAACGATAAATACCTACCAGACTTGCGTCGCACGAGCCTCCATAGTTATGCGACGGCATATTCCCGCCACCAGTTCATACCTTTTCATTGATTTTCACGTGAGTTATTTGGTAACGATAAAGTAAATGCAGTTATAATAAAATTTGACCATTGCGTTTTAACTGGATATTGGGCGTGAAGATGATTTATATTGCAACTGAATACCTGTAATTCTAGCTTCTCTATATTTCAAACAGTTTACTGAAAACAATAATTATCAAGAACAGTATCTAGAGCCTAGTTCGTGATACCAGATGCTTTCAGGAAAGAAACAACATTACAACTTTTAATGAAATTGTTTTTGTATGCAATTAGTTAGTTATCTGCCTTACATAATGTATTTCCGTACTTTTCTAGTATTTGTATTTGTATTTGTATTCTCTCTTCCTGAATGTGTTTAAACTGACTCCCGTCTATTTAGGACTGAAAAAACATCGTTTAGTGCAATTAAGATATTTGTAATATGCCCAACAGTGAAATATAATTTTTGGTGACAAAAACTGGTAATGCGCCATTATCAGGCTGAATAAAAAGTTACTGTTTTACTATATTTAAACAATACTCGAGTTCCATTGCATTCAATGAATATTTTCCGGTGTGATATTGATTTTTTTCTCTCTTTAGCGCCCCAACACTCCCATAATTAACATGACTTGCATAAAGTCACTAGAAAGAAACAATATACCTGGTAAATGAAATCCGTCTAAAGGTTGTTGTGCTTGATGTTTACAGGTGTTGCTATAAGCGATATAACATGACTATCACTGCATGAACAATCTCTATTGAAGTGTTCTGTTCTTTTATCAGCCAGCTGACACATACAGACACATAAGGAAAGGTGGCAGCCGAGTTTCTTTAAATAATTATGGACGCTGTTTTATTGTGGCATGTGTGTTTCTTTTGGACGTATTTGTCCTTGTTTATTTGTATATCCAAAATGCTATTATTACAAGCTTTTGGGTTTATAAAAAGAGACTATTATATGCCAGCATTTTCATTTCAGACGGCATTAAAATCTTGACTTTGTAAGTTTTTCTTTAAAAGAAATCAAATTAAATGTAAAAATCCTTAAAGTCCAATGCACATGACATTGTGATTTGTCATTATTAATGATAGCATATGTATTGGTGAAACTAAGAAAGTCAAATGATAGCCTCTGAGATCAAATAGGCCAGATACACGCTCAACAAATGATCATATACTAGTCAAGGGTTTCCTGCATTGTTTGCAACTAACAATAGATATAAAAGTGTACTGACGACCTTCGCATAACAGAAAATGATGAACAATGACAATTCCATGTCGGGAAATAATTCGAACTTGTAATAATAACACGTAGGAAGTTAATAGTGCCTGATAACTCCACGTAGCTTATTTATTTGACCGTATTACTCCATGCTGGCAATGTATACGGCCTCACAACAATATGTCGGCACTCTATAGGCCTAGCAGCTAAAATATCGGTAAGTAATAAGTCCTTGTCGGCAATTTATATGGCAAATTTTGTTCAATTATTCCATGTCGGCTATTTATTCGATCTAATAACTATATTTTTTGTGTCGGTAATCTAAATCCCCAAGACGGTTATTTATACCGCATAACAGTGCTATATCGGTAATGTATACGACCCCATAACTTCATGTAGGTAGTTTTTAATACCTTATAACTCTATGTCGGCAATTTATATGACGTATTACTCCATGTCGGCAATGTATACGGCCTAAAAACTCCATTGCGGTTACTTATAGAGTCTAATAGCTCGGCGTCGATATATTATAAGGCTTAATAATTTTATGTCGACATTTTTTCGAACTAACACTTCTATGTCTGTAAGTTTGACAGCGTAATTTCTCTATCTAGGTTATTTATACGACATAAAACCCGTATGTTATATCTTTTATAAACCGATAGTTTTACCCTATACAGTTCATAGCCTGCATCGTAATCCAAAAACAAAAAGCACAAACAATAAAAAAGACAAGTTCAAATAATTGGGCCGACCCCATTTTTAGGGGTTACAATCAACGTCCCCTATTGATATGTAAGAATTATTGTGTGCGACACCGTTTCGGTTTCGTAAAGATACACACTTATGTGTTCCCAGTATTGTAAAAGTTACATTGTTTGAAAAGATTTAATAAACGAGTTATTTTAATCAAAATTATATTCCTGTCTCCGCCATAGTAAACTTTAAGTGGAAAGCCTATACCATGCAAGTACATTTAACAATGCACTTGCTGTAATCATTTTTCTTTTTCCCCCAGTTATACAGACATGAAATTACTAGGACCTACACTAACTATATGCTGTTCACGTCTGGATGTATTTATTTTTTGAACATAAGAAATCTATGTCCATAAGAAATCAGTGTCGAGAATAAATGCCATCCATTTACTCAATGTAAGCGAACACATAATTGTGTCGCGGTCTATGACAATTCAGTATAAGCAAAACAAAAGAAAGTTTCATTTTTATCGGGATACAATCAAAGTTCCCAGTTGTTTGTACAAATTATCGCATGTGTGTCCCCGCTTAAAGTGGAAATATATATATTACTGTGTGTCCCCAATTGTATTGTTAACATCACTTTGTTCAAAATTAAACATTTCAAAGCAAAAATAGTGTCAGCCAGATACATACGCTATTCTATCACCTTTATTGCAATATTATCCAAAACGACACAAAAATAAAGAAGTCTCCGTTTATAGTGGTTAAATACCAAGTCCCCGTTGACACCATATACATGATGGTGTGTGCGTGTGTGTGTGTGTGTGTGTGTGTGTGTGTTCTCGTACTGCCTGCTAAATGCGGAGCTTCATGTGAATACACACCAACGAACTGTGGTACCACCGGGAACCGGAGAATTTCCCGTTTCGCACTGATGTCAAAAACGGCGTTCTCGTTCATATTTTTACCAAAAAAAATTGATTCCCTATCAAAATATAAAAGTTCCCCATTACCCTGTTTTTTGTCTTATGTGTGTGTATAATTTGTGTGTGCCGCAACTTTCAATTTGTGTTTCCAATTATTTTTTTGTTCCCCATTTACGCTGTAAAAATTCTCGGTCAGGTTTTCCTCAATTACGCTGTAAAAATTCTCGATCAAGTGTATAACACGGCGACGCCGTAAAATAACGGCAAAAAAGACAAGAAAACAGTACCCCTTAACTTCTTTGTTTCTACAGATATCTCAACAAAAAAGCATCAACTTGCACATCTTCACCGATCGCAACATAAATAGGTACTTGGATTGAAGTAATTATTGTCAATTTTCCAAGATAACGAAAAACACGGCGATACCCGATAACTTTTTTTTTTTTTTAAAGATATAGCAAATATATTTTGCTTCATCACATTAATTTGCCATTCAATAAACAAGTTAATCTAATTTAGTGACGTGTCATGGACAGTCTGCTCTAGCCAGTAAAAGAAATTACACTACAAAAATAGAGCCCTGCAGCAAATAAATTTATAATTAATTAAGTTAAATTTATATTTCAAGTCGCATTATTTTACGGTTTTCCGTTGCATTTTCAAATTGTTTTAGGGGCTTATTTCTCTTTACATTTTCATCGGTTTTATTGTAAATTAAAGTTTAATGTGTTTTTAAAAGTACTAATAATACCATTGAAAAATATATAGCATTTAAGTCGAATGATACCAATAGAAATCAAGTCATCGCAAGGCATTTTGTCTGTTAGCGCAGAATTCATTTTTCGTCTTATTTAAAATAATTACTGTGGACTTATTTCTGAGTTTATTTCAATCGTTTTTTTTAATTCAAGTTTATTATTTTAACAAACGATACTTTAATCGTTTTTAAGTCAAATTTATTGTTTTAACAAATAATAGTAGAAAACAGTTTTTAAATATCAATTAATTGATAGGAAAACTGCATGTCAGTATAAGTATTTCCAGTCGCATTATTTTATGGTTTTCCGTTTCATACTATCAAATTGTTATTACGGGCATATTTCTCATGATATTTTCATCGGATTTGTTGTAAATACAAGTTGAATGCGTTGTTAATTGTACAAAGAAACCCGTTTAAAAATATAGCATGAACATGTAAGTGGGAAATACCTGTCGAAATCAAGTCAGCGCAAGCCGTTTTGCTGTTGAAAGTAATATATTTGAACCAAAAGCGGTACTTTACAACTGAATTGAAGTTGTTTCCTATATGTAATTGTTGTCAATTTTCCAAGATAACGAAAAACACGTTGGTACCCGATACATTTTTGTTTTTACAGATAATTCAATTTTTTTTTGCTTCATCGCATTAATTTGTCATTCAAATAACAAGTTAATCGTATTAAACTTGTTGAACGTAAACGCGTGTCATTCAGTTAACAAGTTAATCTAATTTAGTTAGTGTCTTGTCATGTACAGTCTGCTCAAGGCAGATTATAGCACACACAAAAACAGTTACACTACAAAAATAAAGCCATATAGCAAATAAACTTATAATTTATTTAGTTACAGTTAACATGAAATTCTTAAAATATAATCCTTATTGGCAGAAAAAAGTGTTTAGTTGTTAAACGTCGCTGTTTTTCGGGTTGTTTATTTTTTGTGTGTTGTTGTTGTTGTTTCTTATTGTAATCACAAATTCTTGTAATTGTGTGACCTGCAGGGGCAATATGAGAAAGTCCGACCGACCGCGACCGATCAATCAATCAATTAATTTGACTAATAATCATAGTTGTAATTAGATTCTGAATATCTCTCACGTAAGTAAGACTTTGACTTTTTATCTTTATCGTTTTTTTCAAACAATTAGTATTTTTTACATTGTTACACTCGTTTTCTTTTTTATTAATTTAATAAAACTAAAATTATATTGAGGTGGATTTAAAGCGAGTTATATTTGTCAAAAGTTAGAGTTTTTTTATTTTTATTTTTGGTAAAAGTTCATGTTCAGTGTAATATTTTCCGAAAAGAAAACAAATTCTTTTGCAATATTTTTCCGAATTTACGAAGCATATTGATGCTGGGCCGAGATTGACTGCACTTCAGCAAAAACGGGAATGCTTAGTTGATCGATTTTTTTTATCTCTCACATTTCATCTTATTGGTCAAAGCTGCTCGTAGCATTGCTATGTTTGATGAAAACACAAACAGATATAGGATCCCTTCCCTTGCTGTCAAAATTGGGACGGTTTTTGTAAAGTGCTTAAACATTGGTATAAGGCAGGGTTTAGAGACCCACAACTCAGATCTTGTCCAATCGTGTGAGAATTTGAAAACTTTGATGACCACTGACTGGGATGAAGAAATAAATAGTAATGCTCGGAAAACTTTAATGGAAAGTAAAAGAAATAGTAAGAATAATCTGCAGCCATTCTCAGATGATGTGAAGTTGCTAATGGAATACTTGTGTAGAGAGAGTGAAGAGAAGTACAACATTCTAAAATCAACCACTGACGTTGAACAGAGAAAATTGGCTTGGGCTGAACTTACAGAACTATTACTGGTTCATTTGATAGTGTTTAAAAGAAGACGAGCATGTGAAGTCTCAAAATTAACTGTTGACAACTATTCCAACCATTCTCTTGCTCATTCAGAGCCAGCAGTTGAGCAGACATTATCAGCGTTTGAACTATCTTCGTGTAAGTCAATGACTCGGTTAGAGCTAGCAGGAAAAAGAAACAGAACTGTTGCATAAATGCTTCCACCAACAGTGAAAAGAAATTTGGACATCTTGATCGAAAAACGGGACAGTATAATGTGTGTGCCCAATCAGTACTTGTTCCCATGCCTTAGATCAAGTGGACATCTGCGAGGTACAGACTGTTTACGAAAATTTGCTACACTCTGTGGAGCTGTTGAACCTAGAAGATTAAGAAGCATCAAACTGCGCAAACAACTGGCCACACTGTCACAGATAATGAACCTGAAAGAGAATGAGATGGACATCCTGGCTCAGTTTTTAGGGCATGACATAAGAGTACAAAAAGAATATTACAGACTCCCAGAGGCAACTGTACAAGTTACTAAGGTTTCCAAACTTCTGCTCATGCTGGAAAAAGGAGAGATTCAGAAGGGAAGAAACCTGGATGAAGTTGAACCAGGAGATGCTGTTGAAGGTGTGTATCCACTACAGAAAAGATTACTCTGAATTTGTACAGATATAAATTTTGAGTTGAGATGCAATGTTAAACACCCTACAAGTTGTTTATGAAGTTTATTTCATTATTTTTATAACATTAGTTTGAGCTGGCAACATGGCTAACCAAAAATACATCAGAATGTCTCTAACCAAAATACACCAGAATGCTATAGAAATGCATCAAATTTAGTTTTTCTTAAAAGTTTTTAACTCCAGTCAAAATGCAATTGAAATGTAAGGCTTGTGATGAATGACAATATGGTAGGAGCACACTGTATATTAGGTTGTTGATTACATTTGCTTTTGGAGACAGAATAATTGTGTTAGGGTTGAACTATAATAAGTTTACCACAATTTCCAATTATTTCATTGTTGGGTATTAAAGGCACAATAAATAAGTAATTCAACGAGTCCAAAAGTATAATATGACATGATTGTCAATACTTCCGTTTGAACAGGCTGTACTATACAATGCAAGAATTGTTTTTAGGGAGCATTTGGACAATGAATTCATCTAAATTCAGCAATACTGTTCTTTAGAATGTTTTGCTCAAGCTTATTGAAATTGTTTGTGTTTCATTTTTAAGTCGACTTTTAAAAAAAAGCAACTGTCATGACTAGCTATCCTGCTGTAGTTAGGTTTTTGTTGGTGTCCTTTTCTCAACTGTCATGACTAGCTATTCTGCTGTAGTTAGGTTTTTGTTGGTGTTCTTTTCTCAACTGTCATGACTAGCTATTCTGCTGTAGTTAGGTTTTTGTTGGTGTCCTTTTCTCAAAGACTATCAGAGGTATTCACTTCAAACTTGGAATAGTTCTTTACTATCTTAAAGGAGAACCCATTATAGAGAGGCACATAACCCTAAATATAACTTTGTCAGAGTTATGCCCCCTTTTTATATGTAGTATGCAGGTGCCTGCATCTGATCGTCGTTGATATTGTAGTTGAATTTAAACATCCTTTAGCATGTATGATTACACTTGTCATGCATTCTGAAAGTTAAAAAAACACGTTTAAATATTACTTACAAACTGGGGAACTTCAACTACACTTACACACCAAAATTGGGAACTGTTAAAATATTTACTTCAAATGTGTTCTAATTCTAATCTGTAGCCCTTGTACATAATTATTCATAAAAATAGACAGGTCTGTTAATGAAAAGAATAGAAATGTCAGACCGAAAAACAGTCTAGGCACAACAATGCCTGAACTGTTGAAAATCTGGGTTGTTATGCTTTGTAAGAGGTGTGTTAGGTTTAAACAGGCCACAACTCTATTCTTAGAATAGTTTTGAAAAAAACAATGTTCATTCATTTATAATTCTTTAGATTCTGACTTGAGTGAAGAAGGAGAAAGCGACGAAGATGATGTGGATGAGGATGAAGTGTCCAACTTGCAAAGCGATTCTTCAATCTCAGTGACAGATAATGAAGATACTGTAACAGAGCCTACACTTCCAGATGATGCAGTAACTACGCATTCCAAAAGTAAGTTATGAGCTTCATCATGGGAAAATGGACCTATAATAATTACCAAAGCAGAACCAGAGCAGCCTGCATTGTCTGTGCAGACTTATCAGGGCCAAGTCTGTTCGTTGTTTTATTAAGAACGCTTTTCCTACATAATCATGCATTTTTCTGATCCAAATTGGGATGTATAACTGGGCAGGACCACCTTAATATACAGATGTTGAAAATGCACAGAAATCTTGGAAGGTCCATATTCCAGTGATCTAAAGAATAGTGTATGCCTTGTACCATATTATAACTTTACATCAAGTTTCTACAGTTTTATATTAGTAAGCATGGTACAGTACTGAAAATCATGAAATTGACAACCGGATCACAAGTGGAACGGAAACGGAACGCAAATCGATCTGAGTAGGAGCGCAATCGGAGTGGAATCAAATTGGAAATGGAATGCAATCGAAATGTATCGGATTGAGCGTTTGGATTGCTAGAAGCGGAAAAACCGGAGCGTTTTGACCGAATCGGAGCAGATCACTACTATTAAATTAAATAGCTTATTTGTTATATATAGTAGCACTCAGAATCGCTTCTACCAATCTTTTTAATGAACGACCGTAAATTTTTGACAATAATTAGAAGGTTTCTGTTATTAACTATAATAAAATAAAACTGACAATTAAAAAAGTATTTGTTTTGAAGTGAAGAAATATCCAGTCAAAAGATTTATGTAAAGTTTATATGCATAACCATTCAATTTTTTTTCTTTAAAACATTTCCTCACATTCAAACAAGAATAAGGACTGTGTGTTAAATAGGCACTTCATTACCGAAGTGCCTATTTAACATACAGTCTTAAATCTTCCTTGGGTTTATGAATTCATAGTATTGTTCATCATAAAATCATTTTAAAAAACTTCTTTTCTTCGGTATCAGGTTTTGCTTGATACTGAATGAAAAAATTGGAACAGAAGAATCGGATTGAAAAGATCGTTTGGAGTGCATCGTAACGAATGAAAGAATTGGAGTGCAATCGAAGTGGAATAGGATCGGAATTGGAATGGAATCGACATGGTTAAAAGTTCTAAGGGAAGCAGATCAAAGTGGAATCGCTAAAAATGTAAATTTCATGATAATTCAGTAATGTATTAATATGCCATGCTCTTGTAAGGCAATGCTATAGTACATTTAAATGTAGTTTTGAAATCTCGGGATCCCTACTTGTGATAATATTATTGGTTGTCAAAAAAGGTTCAAACTTCTCATTTTCTAATTGAAAAATTGTAGAACTTGGCTTGAAAAATATGGTCTCCCTACAAACCAGTTCTCAATTTCTACTGTGAAGCTGTGGCTCAATTATACCAAATGTTTATCTTCAGGAAAACCTTTTTAAAAGAGAAGAACGGTTCAGAAGAGGCCTTGGACAGTTGACGAAAAAGCTGCCATTATGAAACATTTCACAAAAAATATATTATTGGGAAAACTGCCAGGAAAGAGAGATATTGAAAATTGTTTAAAGATTGAAAAGGCACTTAGAAATAGAAATTGGACCAACGTGAAAGATCACATACGGAACCAGCTCATCAAAGAGTAGTGTTCAACCTAGAGTTAAGCATATGACTTGATGTAATTTGTTTGATGATTTAGTGTACTACAATAATTATTAGGAATTTTATTTGATTTGAACAGATAAGTGTTTATCTAAAACATCATGCGAGAGAAAAAAAAGCAATATGCCAACAACCAGATAAAGAACAGAACAGAAATTTTATTTAGATTTGTATATATAGTATTGTACATCATCTTTGCAACATATAAACATATAAATAGTAAATGTGTCACGTGTATCTAAACGGATAATTTGGTTTTATCAAAGCTTTAAACAGTATTTAGTCAAAACATATGTAATATAATATAATAGTACATTCCGAGATAGAGAACATCTATTAACTTTTAATCTTCTGTATCGCGTTAATCTAAAGCATTTAAGTTTGTGTAAAGGTCTATTATTACAAATGATATATTAATTTTCAAAAATACCTAACTATTTATGAATATGTAATCTTATACAACTGTATAATTGCACAATTAATAAGAAAACCTAGCAAAATTAAAAAAAATACAAAAAAATACAAAAATTTTATCATTTAAATAAAAAAAATATAACATTTGACTTGGACTGCGTCCATCGTCTAATAAATTCTTTGTATACTAATACGATAAGGTCTAATAGAATCGAACTCAGTACAATAGGGAAAGAAGCAAAATTCCTAATTCAATATCTGACCTAATATTTATTTTTAATTATTTACACTATTTACATTGCTACATATTTACAATATTCAGACAAACTTATGTTAAAGTCTAAAGAAAAACAACAGTGTGGTACGGTGGGTGGGTACGTTTTTGCAAAGTTTTGGTCTAAGAAGTATATTCACAACTAAATAAAGCAGATAATAAATCTATCTTTACAGATAACAATATTGAACATTTCATTGAATTGTCATGAAAATATTGTTTCAGTATCATTTCAAAGACAATGCCTCTAAGCCATTATTAATGTCAGTAAGGTCAAACTATGTAAAAATCCCTACTTTTTGATAAACTTTTTTTCAAAATTTATAGTGATTAACTTTTAAATAAAGATGGTATGTTTAAAAGCAAGGTGAAATAGTCGATCTGATAGCTGATAGTATATATTTCTTTTGGGGTTCAATATAGCATAAATACAAAATGTGATTTAAATCTGAATTTAGACTCGTTTTTGCCATTTGCACTAGTTGCATGATGTGACGTCATCAATTACGTCATATACTTTAATAGGATGTTCTAATTGTCAAGTTTAAAACATACAAACATCTAAAATACTAGGTCATATAAGGTTCACTGCACAATCATAATATTTTTATCAATTTTCAATCAACGAAACAGGCCAAAATTAACTACCCAGCCCTTTTAGTATTCGAAACATAGTAAATAATGTTACCTCTATTTGGACCAATTGTCAAAGTTCATTCTCCATTTTCTTTTTTGTGCCCCCACCCCACTGGCATCTAGTTATTTTTCATTTAGATTTAGATCTTTCTGGTGATCTTGTTCTTAATTTTTGTCATGCAAAGGGTTTTGTTGATTGAAAGGACAAAATCTATGAAAAGAATTGTTCCTTAAGTAACGCATCAGATGCCACAACTATGGCTCAATCTTCATGAAACTTGGTTAGAATGAATGTTTACCATCATAAAGTGATAGGTCAAGTTCAAAACTGGGTCATTAAGGTCAAAAACTAGGTCACTGTCAAATCTTTGCTTAGTAGGAGGAATGTTAGGTGTTACACCAGAGTTATGACCCTTAGAATTTTCTAGGGCTATAACTGCTTGATAACATGTATCAAAATGTGAAGTGACTCAGACAGTCACCACCAGTCAAAATAATTGTTTCAGTCCTATCCAGGTTCCACATTTTCTTACTTGATTGTGCTCTCGTAAGGACATCTGTTCTTCTAAGTTCAAATGTTAAACAGCAACACTTTGTGCCAAAACATTTTAAATAACTTCATAAAATTCTTAAAGCTAAGCTTGTTACAGTAAAATTCCATTTACCATAATTTCATTAATTGGGATTAACCTTAATAATTATTTATTAATTATCCCCCGCCGATGAAATCGGGATGGGGATATTGTTTTGGCGTTGTCCGTCCGTCACACAGTCACGCCGTCACGCTGTCATGCTGTCCGTCCGAATTTCGTTTCCGCGCTATTTCTCTGCAACCACTGGATGGATTTCAACGAAACTATTTGGGAACCATCAGTACCAAGAGGAGATGCGCATATTGTCGTCTTGTTCCGGTCAGACCATTTAACACAGAGTTATGACCCTTTGACAACTTATGCATTATGCATATAGAGCAGTATTCGTTTCCGCGCAATTTCTCTGCAACTACAAAATGGAATTCAATGAAACATTCTTGAAACCATCAGTACCAAGAGGAGATGCGCATATTTTCGTCCTGTTCCAGTCAGACCCTTTAACACAGAGTTATGGCCCTTTGATAAGTTGTGCACTATGCATATAGAGTAGTATTCGTTTCCGCGCTACTTCTCTGCATCTTCTGCATGGATTTCAATTAAATACCGCACCATTTGTTTTACTACTGCGTTCTTTATTTCAACAACTTGCTGACTTTACGTTTCATTCTTATATTCTGGTCAGCTGACCAACCCTTTTCACCATCTGAAGGTTTTTTTCACTGTTTTTGCCATAATAAATATTTAAATTAAGCCCTTTGTCTTCAGCTGTTGTGTTAGTAATAACCAGTACTCGGCGGGGGATATAAATTCAACGAATTTGCTTGTACAAATTAGTTTTCTGATAAATTGATCCTAATGAAATTATTTGTGTCAAATAGTCGAGCATGCAGTCATTTCCGACTGGCTCTTGTTCTATTTTTTTGTTTGTTCTAAATTGTGTTTGTTTTTCTATATTGTGTTAAGTAAACACTTAATAACATCATGTTTGTTGTTATGATAATGTGGGTTACCTAAGATACTTCATGTAGATATCAAATGCATGTTCAACTGTAAATAATAATTTTCAGCAGCTTTTCCCTGGGTAGCTTATATCCTAATAACACATCAAAACGTAGAACAATCATATGCTTTCAATTGAAGGTCAGTTGATTAATAATGATGTTCTCTGCATTTAACTGATACCAAATAGATATATCCTCAGACATATTCGCAGTCGCATTTCCTTCATATACATATAATGAATTATATGCACTGCATGTATGAAAAATGCTTGGGTTAAGCCCTACCCTTTGACGTCATTTAAAAACAGACAGGAGTCCCTCGCATTGTATTGCTTTAAAGGAGCGCGGTACCAGATAAATTGGGAACTAGCAACACATATCAAGATACAGGAAACTGAACAGGCAATAAAAACAGCTGTTATCAGTTTCCTAGTTTATTAGTACTATTACAAACCGCTTGGAATGTTTTTGATTATCATTTAACTGTCAGATGCGTCGGTAACGCATTGGATAAGTCACTGGTATTATAACCAGTGAGTTTGATCCTCAGCTCGGCCTCTCTCTCGGATTTTATTGCAGGCAATTCGTCTCCCACCTCTGGTTCATGTGGGGAAGTACTGTAATCTTACTTGCAGAGAGAGATCAAGGTTATTACAGATTAAAACACCCAGGAAAAACTGCATAGGTTAACCGACCGCAAAAAACGTACTACTGCTGGAAACAGGCGTAAAACTCTAACAGACAAGTTAAACCAACATTGCCATTTTTTTGTTTCAAAATTTAATGTTTATTTACAGTTTGTATCGTTCCTCATTTAGAAGTGAATACTTTCTCAATTGGATGTGTATACTTCTGGTTCCTTGATATACAATTATTTAATGTATGAAACGATTGTCCCAAGATATCAGAAAAGACTTCTATATTGTTTCGACATTGTTTTTCTACCAAACAGCCAAAATCTATTGCCATGCGCAGAAACAATGTGCGAACGTTTAACTGTTTCACATATGATTAATGCGAATGATTGGGTAACAGATAAAATCACAAATTGACAAATATATAGAGCTTATGGTTCCTCAGTTTGTATGTAAAAATTCTAAATGCGCAATTTTCCCAACTTGAAGATAATATGTTAACTGATTGATAAGATGGTAATACATGGGAAAGGGTATGTTCATAATCATTTTGATCAAGATTGGACAATAAATAAAATGTTCCCCAAAACGTGGGTTTTATTCAAGGGTCCCTGTTTCGTAGCTTCTACGAGTATGTGTGTGTGCGTGTGTGTGTGTGTGTGTGCGCGTGTGTGTGTGTGTATGTGTGTATGTGTATATGTGTGTGTGTGTGCGTGTGTGTGTGTATGTGTGTGTATATATGTGTGTGTGTGTATGTGTGTGTGTGTTTGTGTGTGTGTGCGTGCGTGCGTGTGTGTTTGTGTGTGTGTGTGAGCATACAAATAACGTTATTTCCGAGATGTCTGGGAGCAATCAGCCAATCTCAAAACTATGTTCAATGATAGTTAAAACAACAAGAGGTCAAAGAATGGTGCTGTATCATTCTATATTGCTAGAATGCTCGTGGAGAATAAACATGGATAACATAAATACATACATTGTGTATTGGTTGTTTTCACAAACATGATGTTTCTAAAACAGATTGCACACTGTGCCTATACTCCAATATATTATTTTTGTTTATTAACTATTTCCTTTGTTTTAGTTCCTAAAAAATCTATTTATTCTCATTTCAGACAGCGACAGCTGTATTGTTGCTTTTTGCCTGATGTAGGCCCGCGTCAGAATCTTTTCGAATAAATACGTTTCTTTGGAAATATAAAATGAGTTTGCGTAACATTGCGCGGAATAATGGTGATTCAGTAGTAACAGTTAATGGCAATCTTAGTTCAGAAGGCAGCGAATCTGATTCATTGTAGAATCTAAACAACATGCATTATAGTATGCATCCGCGGATAAATGAGTATTGATGTCACATATGTTCCAAAACAAATAACAAACGAAGCAACATCAATAACAAAAAAAACCAACAAACAACAACAAACAAAACAAACAACAAAAACACAACAACACCCCCCCCCACATACACACGACAAAACAACAACAAAAACACAACACGATAGAAATGCTGACTTTGATAAAACTTGTTATGTATGATAAGTAGTTTCATTGAAAGTTATTATGCATGTCTTTTCAACGAAAGTAATTATGTATAATAAAGATTTGTTTGTTGGGACATGAGACTGAAGAGAAAGATTAAAACAGATGTTGCAGTAAAGTCAGAAAATCGTGATTTAAAATACAAATAGTGGTCAAAGGAAAGTTATTAGCTAAACAAAGGTTGTAATGTCATTACTGTGATAGACATGAGATTGCACATGCACTCACACGCACGTTATAGAAACTTACACGCAGATGTAACAGATTCAAAGGACATCCAGTCGTTTTAAGGTAAGGCTAATATAATAGAAAATATGGATAATTAGAACATTCATTCAACTGACGTCTTGTATACTTTAATGTAAACGTGTCAATTTTTAAGAAAATTCTGTACCCATTTTTTAATTTATGGATATTTTTCTGCCAAAATTGGCATATAAGATGTCATATTTTCAGAAGTAAGAAAACTCCCAGTATTATGTAATAACCTCCTTAGGAAAGGAGTTTTACTTTTGAGTATCGTTTGGACACAAATTAGAGCACAAGACAAACCAACGGAACATGTGACTTGATTGGATTGACTGAAAATATCCCAAACATGTAATTAGTTGTTTACAAACTCAACACTAATTTTCCCATTTTTCTGCTTGCTACGCTCTATTAAATTTCACCGAGCTCTTGACAGCCCAAATATTTAATTCAGGGTTTCCCAAAATATTCTATAAATTATTTTGAAAATGTAAAAAATAACCGGCATGGTTTTGATTTTGTTAGACTTTGAATATAACAGGTAAGGAACTTGTTTTCAAATTTAGTACCAATCATACAAATAAAATTCCTTTACAAAATAAATAAATAAATAAACCTAGACATGTTTCCTTTTTAATCTGGTAGATAAATAAGAAAAGGTCCAATCAAAATTCCCACATACATTTAAATTTAATTTGTAGAATAAGGCAAACAGGGTAAATATATATGTGACAAAAACACAGAGACAAGACATAACAAATGAAAAGAAAAGGAAACCCAACAGTTACCACCTTGGAACGGTCAGTCGGCAAAAGGACCGACTGGGGTGCTGAAACCTGGTTTGTAGAGCGCTCCAACCTCGTAATTCCTGAAGGTCTTTTTCTATTAAACAAACAGTGTAAATAAAAATATCCCGTCAAAGTGAAACAACTAACAATAAGCACCTGCATCGGGAGTTAAAACAGATACAATGAACTAATGTATATAATAATATCTACTTATAAAATTAATTATCAACATATGCACAGTATATACAGTAGATAAAAGCCTCGGCAACCTAAAAATTCCAAACGAGGGTAGTTTCAAATAAAATAAAACAGTACAAACGCTGATATTTAATAAGAACAATATAATGACGTCATACAGTGCCATGACATTTCCAGAAATTGCAGGATGGCTTATGCCTTCTGCATAAGTGTTTTCATACTGCTATTATACTTAGAAGCAATAAAATCATTGCGGTGAAATAATTTTGAAAACGCCTTTCTTAATCTATGAAAACGAAAGCCCTGCTGTAACAGTTTAGAAGAAATAAACCGGTTTCTAGCATTGAAATCTTCTCCTATAGTACGAACTCATGCAAGCCTTGTAAGTTTTGATATGTAAATACCATAGGAGGTAGCACGAGGTGAATCACTGTCAAGGTATGGATAATTCACAATACTAAAGTTGAAATCATCTCTCTTGTCATAGATTTTAGTAGAGACATTGAAATTGAAAATGGCGCTCTCAATGTCGACGCATTTTCAAGCGAAAGTCACAATTTGGTAATTTATTTATGTCAACTGGAAAGAAAGTCGAACACAAAATATATCTAGTTATGTTAATGCAATAAATAACGCTTTTACGTTTTCTAAATACACATAATACAGTTTATTAGCAATAAAAAATAATTTTAAACTGTGTACAAAAACAACTTTTAACTGGTTGTTCTGAACGGTTAACCAGTTACAATTTTAATAACCGTTAGCATCCCTAATACATAGTAATCGTTAAACATGAGTGCTCTTCAAAATGTAATTAGCTCCAACTTTCACATATCAAATTATTACTAAGGTGAATATTACCAATAAACATGATCAGTATAAGAACGACAACCCATCAAGACAGCGGCATGGTAGTAATACAAGTGTAGTCTTATCTTGTTCCCTGTATACTCAGTGAAGGAGTACCATGGCTGTCTGTAGCTATCCCATGTGGCCGCTCGTCCGACTGCGGCGTCCGGCTGCGCTCGTCAACAATACGAACACTATACCTCTCCTAGTTTTAATATAAAGGAATACGATAAGTTAACAAACAACTATTAAAGCTAATACAGAACAGTCGTATTTATGCTGTAAACTATGAATGATGCATTGATTCTCGTCTGTGTAGGAAATCATCAGCGAGGCAATGACTCTCGTCTGTGTAGGAAATCATCAAGCGAGGCAATGACTCTCGTCTGTGTAGGAAATCATCAGCGAGGCATTGATTCTCGTCTGTGTAGGAAATCATCAGCGAGGCATTGATTCTCGTCTGTGTAGGAAATCATCAGCGAGGCAATGACTCTCGTCTGTGTAGGAAATCATCAGCGAGGCATTGATTCTCGTCTGTGTAGGAAATCATCAGCGATGCATTGATTCTCGTCTGTGTAGGAAATCATCAGTGAGGCAATGACTCTCGTCTGTGTAGGAAATCATCAGCGAGGCATTGATTCTCGTCTGTGTAGGAAATCATCAGCGAGGCATTGATTCTCGTCTGTGTAGGAAATCATCAGCGAGGCATTGATTCTCGTCTGTGTAGGAAATCATCAGCGAGGCTCTAAAGGTTTGTACATGGTGTTAACATACATAGAACGTTCGAAATAATTAACCATTACAGTGTTTTTAAAGTTTTAAACCTGCGCTCAATTAATGTACTGTGGACTCTGTATCGGAGGGTTCCGAATTCAAACCCTAGATCCGTTATGACAAATGTTTTCAAAAAGTCTTATTAGCGATTTGGATGATCATTAAAGATACCAAGATAACATTCATAACAGGTTTGACGTGTTTTTGGCCAAACGGTTAAGGTTATGAACTCGGGATCGGAGGGTTCTGTGTTCGAACCCTAGACCGGACACGAAATTATTTTCCTTGTCCAAGACTGTTAGTACACTAACATTTTGTAAAAGCAAAATTAACTTCTTCCTTACACCAAGGTTTACTAAACAGCAGTATCTCTCTTAAATAATATAAAAATATTTACAAATAAAAAATAAGATACCAAGAATGAAAAACAGGATTTGTTCCAGAAAAAGACTACCTTAAAGATAAAGATTTGTGTAATGTGAGGCCACATGTACATTTTCTTCTTGTACACTTAATTTTTATAGTTAATTAAAATAATGTTGGCAAATTTGTTTTCTTCTACACAAGTAACAACTTGGAAAATCTATTAAATGATGTCGGCTTTGCCTTTTATTTCATTTACATTCTCTGGTCTCAGGAATTAACATTATTCTTATTTTTTTTTCTGGAGATTTATAGTATACTGAAAATTCTTAGGTAAAAACCAAAACTTACACCCATAACTTAACCTGTTTAACTGTTCCAGTGATTAAGTCGCGTATGATGCTTCGCATCAACGACTTTTCATATATACAAGAATCAAGTGGTCAGAGGCAAAATTTAAATTCTCTAGTCAGAAGGTTCATAAATCTTTTGCTTCTTTTTTTCCAATCAAATCAGAAAGAAAATTTCCAATTTGTTATTCCGTCGCTTAAAGTCAATGAAAATAAAAACACTTCACAACACAAAATTGTGCTGAATTTGTATCCACATTCTGCGGCTATCGAAGTACTAGATTGTTTAAGATTGTACAAATATGTTATTTGATATACTAGTCTGGTGATATCAATACATGAACACATTTATTTTGCATAAGCATATTTCTTGTAAATCTTACCATTACTGTCTGTCTGCGAGTTTCAGTCGTGTGAAGCGAATGTTTCAGACTTTTAATCCATACTAAATCTAGTCACAATATTTAAATAAAAAATGCATGAGACATTGTTTCCGAAGATAATCTAGCTTGAGCCATGTCTGTTATTTACCCATTAATATACATTAAAGCAATGCTGATAAGGCAGTTAGACAAACACGAAGATAAAGGAGAAAAACACAGTGACTGAAAGAGAAAAAAGATATATCACATTTATCCTGTCAGATGACACAAGTCAAATGTGCTGACAGGACATTTATCCTGTTAGATGACACTAGTCAAATGTGCTGACAGGACATTAATCCTGTCAGATGACACTAGTCAAATGTGCTGACAGGACATTAATCCTGTCAGATGACACTAGTCAAATGTGCTGACAGGACATTTATCCTGTTAGATGACACTAGTCAAATGTGCTGACAGGACATTTATCCTGTCAGATGACACTAGTCAAATGTGCTGACAGGACATTTATCCTGTTAGATGACACTAGTCAAATGTGCTGACAGGACATTAATCCTGTCAGATGACACTAGTCAAATGTGCTGACAGGACATTAATCCTGTCAGATGACACTAGTCAAATGTGCTGACAGGACATTTATCCTGTCAGATGACACTAGTCAAATGTGCTGACAGGACATTTATCCTGTTAGATGACACTAGTCAAATGTGCTGACAGGACATTTGTCCTGTTAGATGACACTAGTCAAATGTGCTGAACAGGACAAAGAGCTCGATATCACATCACAGAAATAAGCACAACAAAACTTACGTATTATAATTCTGAACAATCGTTCCAACGCATTTGACTGTTGTGTTTTCTCTTTGTATGCACTGTTATGTTCGTTCTCGTCTCACAGTTCCTGTGCCATTTTCAAATTGATTTGCATGTTTGTACATTTTCCTTTTTTTTTGTGTGAAATTCTCACAGACACGTTCATAACTTTCCTGTTTGTTATAAAAATCAGCGTAATTTCACCACATTTGACGTACGTTCCAAACAAGTTAAACGATCATTTATTAACCCGTCATACATACTTAACAATCAACGTTTTGTGAAATCGCACCCTTTAGTTTATATGTAATTTGCTATTTTCATAAGTACATTTTGTAGCAGCGAACAAAACAACAACAGACTATTGACTGATCTATATATTCAGTCAGGAATGTTGGACACTTTTATGAGTAATATTAATATAATACTATTTTAAAAGACATGCGTTAAGACAGCAGATATTTAAACAGCAACAATGCATGCAATTTGATTTATATAATATTTACAATAACAAGTTACTTGTACACTCATTGTTTTCTGAATAGCACTTAAACGTGCTATGTATGCGTGTTATAGTTTAAAATATCGTCCCGGTCCGGGCGATAGTGTCCATGTAGGGAGGTTTGCCAGCTAACATCTGTGTTCCAGTGGTTATACCAAACTTAAATCTGAGGCATTCCTCCATCAATAATTAGCTGGACGTCCCCAGTTTAAATCTGGGGTCTTCCTCCATCAATAATTAGCTGGACAGTCGCCAGTTTAAATCTGGGGTCTTCCTCCACCAATAATTAGCTGGACGTAGCCAGTTTAAATCTGGGGTCTTCCTCCATCAATAATAAGTTGGACGTCGCCAGTTTTAATCTGGGGTCTTCCTCCATCAATAATTAGCTGGACGTCGCCAGTTTTAATCTGGGGTCTTCCTCCATCAATAATTAGTTGGACGTAGCCAGTTTTAATCTGGGGTCTTCCTCCATCAATAATTAGCTGGACGTCGCCAGTTTTAATCTGGGGTCTTCCTCCATCAATAATTAGCTGGACGTCGCCAGTTTTAATCTGGGGTCTTCCTCCACCAATAATTAGCTGGACGTCGCCAGTTTTATCTGGGGTCTTCCTCCACCAATAATTAGCTGGACGTCGCCAGTTTTAATCTGGGGTCTTCCTCCACCAATAATTAAGCTGGACGTCGCCAGTTTTTATCTGGGGTCTTCCTCCACCAATAATTAGCTGGACGTCGCCAGTTTTAATCTGGGGTCTTCCTCCACCAATAATTAGCTGGACGTCGCCAGTTTTAATCTGGGTTCTTCCTCCACCAATAATAAACTGGACGTCGCCATTTTTAATCTGGGGTATTCCTCCACCAATAATTAGCTGGACGTCGCCAGTTTAAATCTGGGGTCTTCCTCCACCAATAATTAGCTGGACGTCGCCAGTTTAAATCTGGGGTCTTCCTCCACCAATAATTAGCTGGACGTCGCCAGTTTTAATCTGGGCTCTTCCTCCACCAATAATTAGCTGGATGTCGCCAGTTTTAATCTGGGCTCTTCCTCCACCAATTATAAGCTGGACGTCGCCAGTTTAAATCTGGGGTCTTCCTCCACCAATAATTAGCTGGACGTCGCCAGTTTTAATCTGGGGTCTTCCTCCACCAATAATTAGCTGGACGTCGCCAGTTTTAATTTGGGCTCTTCCTCCACCAATAATAAACTGGACGTCGCCATTTTTAATCTGGGGTTTTCCTCCACCAATAATTAGCTGGACGTCGCCAGTTTAAATCTGGGGTCTTCCTCCACCAATAATTAGCTGGACGTCGCCAGTTTTAATCTGGGGTCTTCCTCCACCAATAATTAGCTGGACGTCGCCAGTTTTAATCTGGGGTCTTCCTCCACCAATAATTAGCTGGACGTCGCCAGTTTTAATCTGGGGTCTTCCTCCACCAATTATAAGCTGGATGTCGCCAATATGACCATAACTGTGTCGGTGCGATGTAACAAAACAACTATAGCAAAATGTCGCCCTCAGATGATGCAAGATGAGAGATTTACCATGCTGCAATTTTGTTAATTTGATATAATCATAGAACGCATCAGATCTTTTATATTCTAAGAACTTTGTCACCATTCAATATTTATCGTCATAAGATATAGTTCAGTAATTGTTTAAAAACAAGTTAATCGAATCCACGCTTCGCGATACAAGGAGATAGGCAAGAGAGATAGAGCCTTTATCCTGGTATTGAATTCATCTCTGACACAAACACTTTCGAATGACAAATATGACCGTTCCATGACGGTAACAGTTAGATTTTTTATATCTTGCCTCAGTGTTTTCGTTTTACGTCACTATTTTTAATTCAATGTTTGTTATGATGTGCTGTTCTAGTTCACATTCTTAAAGGACCTTACGGTGCATTTATTGTTATTTTGGTTAAAATCCTTATTTCCGGGTATTTCTTCCTTCTCCCAAGCTCTGTTCAACTCTTACAATTGTCTACATAGCATACTTTTCAAAGGCTTTACGGACAATGCATTTTGTCTTTGTAGCCATTGGTACATTGATATGTGTGCGGTCCTTTATCTTTATTGGCTGAGTTGGCGGATCAGACAGTCAATCAACTTGTCACGTAAATATCGCTCTGTTTTCACGTCATGATTGATAGATAGCAGAGGGATGTAATCCTGGTATTTACCTCAAGGGCTATATGGCTGAACTCCCGCTGAGTCAGCATGAACAATGCTTTCGTTTAAGCCAAGAGACCAGTATCTGATGCCCAGTGTCCGCTTAAGATCTGCTTAAAGTAAATTTTATCTGTTGACTGCTTAGGGCGTAGTTAAGGTACTTTACTGTGTATCTAGTAATATCTAGTATTTACTGCGATAAAGTTGAATGGATCTTAATTCATACACCCCAGCGCCCCTCCCTCAACTATTTGTTGATTATGTCAATAAAATGCAAACGGTAAACAAATAGGATTTACTTTTCATGCCAGTCCTAAATAAAAGCACGACATTATTCCGCGGTATTTCTTTTTTTTTGCTCTCTCGAAATTAAACGTTAGTAATTGTGTTTAGTGATTCTCGTTTGAATACGATGAGGTTTGATTCAAGTTACCTGTATTTTTGGGGACCTCTGTGTCTGAATCATACATATATCATGTTTATTTTTTTCCAAATTAAATAATTTAAGTTATTATTGTAGCTATAGGCTATCATGTAAGAAACTAAATAGACTCTTTTTTTAAATTCCACACTCTGACAGTATTAATATTTTACCTTTATAACCTAAGAAGCATTCTGCCGCGTTAAAATAAACGATATATCACGACATAAAGCGGGACTATTTTACTGCAATAGACAAGCTGTTCCTTTTACTTGCACTTCCCATTTTCGTATTGTTGACCAAGCTGACATATTATAAGTTGTTCTTTTTGTCCACATGCCTTACCCTGTCTTGGAAAGAAACGGTTTGGTTTTACTTATAACATAAGTATTATATTATGGTTACAAATAAATAAAATTTGCAATTTCGTCGATAGTTTATATTTAAAAAAATAACCAGGAAGTACGCGGGAGTGAATAAGAATATCCAAGGGAAACAACCTAACAAAAAAAAGCTTAAATTGTAGTACATTTGTGTCCCTTTTAACCCTTTTAAGTCAAAAATTCTTGTAGCACGTGTTAACAATGGAAATAGATTTTAAGTAGCGTGATCTAACGTCCAATATATCAGGGCCTTCGTGATTAAATTAATACGCATCTGAACTCGAAACCGTGATATATCGGGCGTTAGATCACGCAAATCTATTTCCTAATTTGACACATCTGACATATGACGTGATGGCATTTTTATTGTATGAGGTCATTCAATTGTTTTTATTATAAGTCATCGCCTGGGCTGTTTTATTTTAACTGACACTCTCATTTAGAACGTTTAGGTTGCCGGGCCTTTTATCTAGTGTACATTTTGTACATACGTTGATAGTTTATTATAATTCTAGTTATTTTGTTGGTATATTAGCTCATTTTATCTGGTTTAACTCCCCATGAAGGTGCTTACTGTTACATGTAGTTGTCTCACTTTGATAGGATACTTCAATTTACACTGTTTAAAAGGGAAGTGCGATGTTGGAGAGCTCCACAAACCAGGTTTATGCACCCCAGTCGGTCTTTTTGCGGACTGACCATTTCAAGGCGGTAACTGCTGCCTTTTTCTTTTTTGTTATGTCTCGTCTCTGTGTTTTTTTCACATTTACATTTACCCTGTTTGCCTTTTGTCTAGGTTGTTAAGATTTAAATATCTGTGGTAATTCCTATGGGTCCTTTTTTTTTACTTACGTATTACTTATCATTTGCTTTTGTTCTTTTACGAAAATGTTCTCGCAGTGCCATTCGCATGTATTGGCCAACACGAAGTATAATTGTATGTCAATGTTGCTGTCAGATTCCATGTCAATTGTTTAAGACAGAATTTCTCTACAAAATGAAATCGACTAGATTCCATTTATTGACAGACAAACCACAATGTCGTGTCTCTTTCCAAATTATACATTCTCACTAAAGTAAAAGACAACAGCACGTTATAGTAAAACATATTAAATGTTTAGAGGCTACAATATATCTTATTAAGAGACAACTGAGATTCAGATATATATTGTTAGATCACGACTAAAGATTAAACCGGCGGAAACTATACATATAATATTTTTTTATCAGTAGCTTCGATTTTTTTTCTTAAAGATTTTTATTGTCGAATTAAAATAATTACTTTGCTTGAAATGTTTAATAATTGAAAAATGTAACAGCATATTTTCTTTTCCACAATCAAAGCAATAAAACCATTAACAATGTTTCTTCATGTCACGTTCTTATTGTTTGTTAATAAAAAGCCTCAACGTGTAGATAAATGTTTGTCGGACATTAAACGTAAGCTCGACACATATTTTTGTGACAAATGACACAAAGATATTTACCGATCATGCAATATTGCGGTTATTTAGCAGTTTTTTGTCTTAAATGCATACTATTGAAATGTAACAAAATGGCTGCATAATAGCCACGAAGTAAAGCGTCAACAATAATTAAACATTCAAACAACAAACAAGTGCACACAAAATAAAAAATAGCAATGATAATATCAACATCCTTACTTTCTTTCTCATTTATATATTTACTGAAAGCTTGCTTATTTCAAGGTCATCATATCCATCCAGATATGATCGCGACCCCATGATATCTACATCTTTTTGCCTAATAAAATATAGAGGCATGAAAATAATCAATAATGTTTGAATTGCAAGGAATATTATATACCGGCGATTGGAATTGATACCAATGTGTGTTGTGGGTCTATTTATTCATAAAACAGATACAATTGTTAAATTGCATATACAAGATAAGATAACAAATATCGTTAAGATAACAAACTGATATGTGAACAAGCATATGATATGACTTAAGTGTAACGTCGGTGTTTTTATAATTATCGTTCCCTAACAATCAGTGACACGGTCTAAAGCTTTATTGTATTTAAAATGATTATTTTTGTTCATGTTTTAAGGATATCACAACCAAGGCTTTCGAACAGACGATCTATTTGAATAGAACGTTGTTAATGAAACGTGACAGACAATTGTGCCCTGAATATAAGCACTTTAGGCAATTTATCAATTGACTCAACATATCAGTCAAACACTCAGGTAGACAGACGAACGGGCAGGTGGACGCAGGCAGGTAGGCAGACAGACAGACAGAGAGGGAGAGAGAGAGAGAGAGAGAGAGAGAGAGAGAGAGAGAGAGAGAGAGAGAGAGAGACAGAGAGAGAGAGAAAGAGAGAGAGAGGGGGGGAGGGACACAGAGAGAGAGAGAGAGAGAATGAGAATTAGAAAGAGCGATTGAGACAGACAATCAGACAGACAGACAGACGGACAGACAGACAGACAGACAGACAGACAGACAGACAGACAGACAGACAGACAGACAGACAGAAAGAAAGACAGACAGACAGACAGACAGACATATTGACTTACTCACTGACTGTATTCTCAGCACGTTAATGGATGACTAAACATTTTTTTAACTTATCGATGCGAATATCATTGTCATATGAAATATTAGGCTTAAGTTGTACTTTAAGATCTTCTCAGGCTTGCAACAATGTGACGGCTCTTCAACCCCAGCTCATCATAATGCTTCTATTATCTCACGGTTTCCGTCATCTGATTGAACGCCGTCCGTGATACCAGCACCACATTGTCTGCGCTTAATCTTTCATCGGAGAGAAGATAAAGATATACTGCGGTTTGCGATTGCAGAAAGAATTAGATTATGGGTTGATTTCAGCCAGATTGCCTCCATCGTTTGGTGATTGCTCGAGGATCCCAGAATCTAGGCAGCATTATCTCGGCTTTCAGAGTATGAATCTTGAAAAAAAAACTTAGCTCAAATAAAATTGTAAACTAAATACGACCTTATTAATCTTAACTATTTGTCATGAGTTGTACCATTATATTCTCTAAAGACAATCCATATTTAAACAAAACGGAACCACACACTTATACTTAAACTATTCATTTTAACGGAGTAGCATGCCAGCTTACAAGGACTACATTCTAAATACTAATGGACTGTGAATAGAGGACCAATGACCTGGTATAATGACCTGGTATAACTCATGATTTGGCATGATACGGCCTTACTTTGTTTGATTTTTTACGTTTAAATGTGAAGAGAAAGAAAGTGATGCTATCTAAAAATTGTACATGGATGTTATCTATATATTGTACATGGATGTTATCTACATATTGTGCATGAATGCTATCTACATATTGTACATGGATATTACTGCATATTGTACATGAATGTTATCTACATATTGTACATGGATGTTATCTACATATTGTACATGGATATTATCTACATATTGTACATGAATGTTATCTACATATTGTACATGGATGTCATCTACATATTGTACATGGATGTTATCTTAATACTGTACATGGATGTTATCTGCATATTGTACATGGATGTTATCTGCATATTGTACATAAATGTTACTTACATATTGTACATTGATGTTATCTACATATTGTACACGGTTGTTATCTACATATTGTACATGGATGTTATCTACATATTGTAAATGGATGTTATCTGCATATTGTACATGGATGCTATTTACATATTGTACATTGATGTTATCTACATAGTGTACATGGATGTTATCTGTAAATTGTACATGGATGTTATCTGCATATTGTACATGGATTTATCTATATATTATACATGAATGTTATCTGTAAATTGTACATGGATGTTATCTACATATTGTACATGGATGTTATCTGCATATTGTACATTGATGTTATCTATATATTATACATGGATGTTATCTGTATATTGTACATTGATGTTATGTATATATTATACATGGATGTTATCTACATATTGTACATGGATGTTATCTGCATATTGTACATGGATGTTATCTACATATTGTACATAGATGTTATCTGTATATTGTACATTGATGTTATCTGCATATTGTACATGGTTTATCTATGTATTGTACACGGATGTTATCTACATATTGTACATGGTTGTTATCTATATATTGTGCATGTATGTTATCTACATATTGTACATGGATGTTATCTGCATATTGTACATGGATGTTATGTACATATTGTACATGGATATTATGTACATATTGTTCATTGATGTTATCTACATATTGTACGTTGACGCTATCTACATATTGTACATGGATGTTATCTACATAGTGTACATGAATTTTTCTGCATATTGTACATGGATTTATCTATATATTGTACACGGATGTTATCTGTATATTGTACATGGATGTTATCTGCATATTGTACATTGATGTTATCTATATATTATACATGGATGTTATCTGCATATTGTACATTAATGTTATCTGGATATTGTACATTGTTACAGATAGTAGAAAGCATCTTAACTCGAACATAAAACAATTAACATCACAACAAACGTGTAAATGTCAGACATGTACAAGAAATAACATAGAAAAAGAAAGTTATACTATGATTGTACAGGTCTTAAACCAATTTAATTTGACAGATATGAGAATAACTACTTTTTACCGAAATGTTAACACTATAATAAGAAAGCCTGCGCACGAGAAAATACACACAAAAACACTTAACAACAGAAATTAACTGATACATTAAGGTTAACAGACAGTAGCCCCGTATTTTAGTAATGATGAAAATAAACGATATAAACATCTTTGAACTTTTCTAAAAAGTAGGTTTTAATTATCATATTTATTCGAATATGATACGTAGACATATTGTAACATATTCACAGGAAATATTATCAGCAAATATTATTTGAATTACAAAATTTCAATGCGCTATCCTACACCAAACCCTGCCCAAAGTTAAAACTTTATGTTCTGGCAGCACTGACTCTAACAATGCCATAAAAGAAGACATGTTTTACCATAAAGAATGATCCATAAATAGAAGAGATAGACCAATGGCACCCATTCACAATATCGGCGTCATCTTTACTTAAAAACAACAACAACGCATTTCATTATGCATTTTGTAATTACAGGAACATAAGATTATGGGCTGGTTTTATTTTCATAGTCAGAAGTATTTGCAGGAAGATTGTCCGATGATGTTTGTATTATAATAACATCACATTTGCATCGGAATATAGGTATTGATATAAAAATGAGTTCTTTTGAAGTATGCAAACCACATGCAAACAATTCCTCAACATATTGACTTAAGAATTTTAGAATGGCTATTTGCAGGTGAATGCTTAAACTCAGAAGTTAAACGAACTAAATACAAATCTATGTTTTAACTGAACATATGAAATAGAGCAATGCATCTAGGCTTTAAGTTATCATTTCCCATCGAAACAAAACTAAACAAAAAGACCAGCAGAAAAGACGATGGCTAACAGAAAAAATGAACATAATATATTGTGAATACTCCAACAGTTGGCCAGAAAAAGAAATGCATTTCAACATTGTCCATTTAATATTGATGAATGTGGTTTCGCTACTTATGTGACAGCAAAAACGAAGGTAAGTGATGTTATAAAATATTAACAGACGAAAAGGCTTCTTTAATCTGTCAACCTCACCATCCGCAACACAAGATCCGTTTTAATATCCGGATTATACTTGAACGAACTGTTTTGAACTGGAAAATAATATTGTTTTTGTATTTTTTTTTAATTTTTAAAACCATCGATATTCCAGACCGGTTATAATAAAGTGTCTATCGTACGCAATGCAGAGTTTTTCAGAAGCCAAAGCAAAGAGGAAATTACCTTTAGGTTTTTCTTTGTTTACATTAATTAAACTACCGCAGTAAAAAGACAAACAAGTTGTTTGTTATATATCCACAATGGTATTTTTGTTGTGATTCATCCTACTGCTGCACTACATATAAAGGAGTACTGTTGCTGCATTTGAAATTAGACAAAGCCAAATCATTTATTTAAATTGAATGCGTCACTATTTTAACATTTAACTTGCATCGGCTAATGCATATTTCAAACTAATCTCTGAATAACAATGTCCAGAACAGCCTGCCATATTTAGATTGACTGTATTGTGTCGGCTGATATTTCAAATTCTAGAAAAAAATAAATTAAGCTATTTCGTAAACAACATTTTTATGTCCAATTAACAACAACAACAACAGCAACAAAAACAGAAACAGAACCATAATTATTTTTATTTTGAATTGTTTTCAATAAATAAAGTTTTAACTATCGGAAAGAATTATGAGATACAATTATTTTTATGTACATGATATAGTTTATGTCTAGTTTTCTAACTATACGGGGATTTTTACTAAGTGTAGTAGGACTGTATACATCTCTCTTGAATCTTCAGTATGGCAACTAATACAGAATAAAACTTTAATATAAATAACTTTACTGATTCGTAAAAACGCATGCCTCATGATCTAAGTTTTGGTTCAATGGCTTACTCAAGTTTGTTCAATACTGCATCCCGCTTAAAGGTTTTTGTACAAAAAAGTATGCAGTTTCCTAATTAACAATATTATAATATATAATTTATATCCAGAAAAAATGAAATCATTAAACAAAATATGTTGTTAATAATAAAGAAATAATGGTAAAGTGACGGATAGAGGGTCACAAGTTAAAGAGGTATACATTTCACAACCTGACCATCGAAACAGAAGTTACATTTCCGTCGTTCATAAATATCTTTCATGTGACTGTGAAAAGAACCAACGGACAGTCCTGGGCCTGTTACGTGCTTGCATATAAGTATTCTATGTCATGCAACATTGCCAATTGATTTTCCCTATTTTCTATAACTTCATTGCAGAGTAATTAGCAGTTGTTAAATAATTACTGTTTTAGTTCGTTATAATTATTACGTTGAACATTAATGAATGTCCTGTCTAAAGATTATGTTGATTACTACTACTTGGATTTATTTACCCTCGCCCTAACTATTGTTATTGGGCGAGCAGATTATATTGAGTCTAGCCAGTAACTATTTATATAGCACCGTCCTATAAAAAGTAATTAATGTTCGCTATTTTAGTAACAGGCAAAACATACGGATTGTCATCTAAACTACAGCCTGTCTTCTTTAACCTTTACCAATTATATACAAGGATATGCTCATAGAATAGTTGTGTTATTGTATTTGTTAACTTTGCATTCCATTTAAAGGATCAGTTATAAATAATTCTGATTGCCTTGAAAAATCTTATGTTAACAGCACAGCAAAGCTAAAGTACGATCGGGACATTTGAATGGAAAACGCATGTGTTTATAGACACCAAGTGCTTTTTGTCAATCAGGGACGTTGAAAATGCCACATCTAAGGTTCGTCTTTATGATAAATCTGATCTGTTTTCATGTTCGGAATAACTATCACGTTCCTTTAATTAAACCATGTCACTTGGGGCGTCTTCATTCAAAACTTCTGGAAGAAAATGCAAAAACGCGGAACCGCGGAATTTTCCCGACACATAGACACATTCAATGATATTGGTTAAACCAAAATTTGTCATAAAGTTGTGCACCTTATCTTTAAGAAATTTTACGCTCTTTATATAAGTGTTTCAATAAGTGTTTTTATTTAATGTACTTACAAGGCCTACTTAATGCTGTTACTGTTGATTTGTTCACTATGTCTGCCGTCACTTTCATGTCAACTTCAGTGGGTGTCTTTGTCTAGTAGTAGTTCAAATTTTAATATATGTGGCAAAACGCATCGGACCTTTTCATATTTTCCTACTGGTCTATAGACAAGCCTCCCTGATAATCGAACATACACTGTATGTAATTCTGTATAAAAGTAATTATTTTGTCAATGTGATCAGAAATTTTATTTACATGTCAAATCTAATTTAGACAAAAAACTTTTCTGCTCTCTTTAAGTCTTTCCGTTTTATTTTCTGTCTGATAACTGGACAGCTGTTCCGATATTGACAAACATGTGTATCCAATGTTATTAAATGTCATGAACCAAACATCATAAAATTTATTCCTTTAATAAATTTTAACGTGAGTAAAGTCTCATTTACTTTATAATTCCTTTTGTACAATGACATCAGAAAGCTATACTACCTGTGTCAAAAGTAATTCTTATAAACTTAAAGTTGTGTTAGTAGGTCCTTTATATGACTGCTTTGAATATCTGAAGTTGCTTTTGAAAAATAAATCAAACAAAGACAACACAAAATCCAAAACGACAACACGAAAGCATTGACACCTACTTTGAACAGGATAGACCAGTTGTGTTTTTTGTCTAATCTGGGCATTTATTTTATCAATATGATTTTCTGGTTTTGTGGTTTGACTTTGTTTTTATAAACAAATTATTGTTGACTAAAGTATGTGATATCTGCTAATGCTCATCATCAAATCAATGTTTGCACTACAATGACAAAGTGAGGACGTACAACGGCATCGACTGAACGACCCCGAAACGGATGTTTGAATTTAGCTCCATTTTAGTACGTCAAATACGCCAGGTTAACAACTTTGTTTTGACTTCACGCTAAAAGTTTTTTCTCCGCTAAGAAATTAAAATGTCATTCACTTGATTGATCCTATGGCACTTTGTTTTTTAAGGAGTAACCGCAGAGAGAAAAGAAAGCCCAAAGATACACTGTTACCATGGTTCCATGAAACGCTACAAGAGCCTTGTTTTATATGGTGTAGCTTCCGATCTGCAAGCCATTAAAATGACAGCTGTCTATATAACATTTCTCAAGAAACGTTCCCTCATTTCAGTCCGATTCTTTTAGAGGACGTTGACGTAGTATTTGCAAAAAAAATGTCAGACCTCTAATTATAGCAATAAACTACAATTTTTAATTCCATTCTTGTAACAATAACAGACGGCAACCATGTAGAAGAGTTTTGCATTATGATTTCTAATTATGTTTCACTGTCAATACAAAGAAAGCCTAACGGGAAGTTAAAGTAAAGAAAAATACAATGTTCAATGAAATATGGTATTTTTATCAAACCAACACTTATTTAGATTCAATATATGTGTAAATTTGATTCATAAGCATTAAGTCGCATACGTGTCCTGGGATGATTTGGGTTATGTAGCCAAATATGATTTTTCTTTAACATAAACTGGTATGTATTAATTGTACGTGCCCTTGCCTAGGGCTATTTTAAATTTTAATATTTGCTGTAATGCACAAAGATTTTCATAATTAAGAACGACTCCGAGAGAGGAAACTAAGAAAAGAATGCAGGTTTCTTGAACAGTTTATCATTTGTAATAATATGAGACATAACCACATGTTTATTGTCAAATTAAAAATATTGATAACATTTCACACTAACTTTGACTTTCGACATGCCTTCCGATATTTTAAAACTACACACAGTAAACATCACGGACATGAAAAGGTTCTGCGTCGGATACAGCATGATTTTGACGTATAATCTAAATAACAATTCCTTTATTATGGGTGTTTGGCTAAGGTATGTAATAGACATCATAAGATTTATTGGTTTTCCTCTTCTCATTATCTGGCGACATCAGTATTCAATGATTCCCAACAAATGTGACATTGGTGTCATTGAGCAGTATTCACCAATCACCTTAAACGTAAGTTTATCCCAACTATCCTTACAAGTTGGTGTATTTTTCCTTTATGTGAAAACTCTTTCAATATAGTCGATTCTCACGTAAAAGTAAATGGAGGTACATAGGTCCCTGACGTACAAATTCAAGACTATAGACTTTATATGCAAATGAGCACGATCATTTGACAAAAATAGCATTAAATGTGTACATGCATCGCCACATTGTAGCAAAAAACTCCGTTTTGAATGTTAAGTGGCATTCCTTCTAATAATGTCATACACACGGTACATGCTGAAAGAGCTTGTAATAAACATTAATGTGACTTTTATTTCGATAAATTGATGGTTAGTATAATAATTTTAACGATTTAAACGATAGTTCAATTTCAGGCTTAAGTCAAGAAGACGATGGTGGAGAGTACCAATCTCTCTTATCATGGCCAAGAATGATAAAAAAAAACACACTTAGAACGCTTCCGTGAAAAAGCCTTAAGAATGAGGTATCTTTTTCACTTAGAAAATGGGCATTGATTTAAGAAAAGTGGAACGTTGATGGAATACTTAAGTTGCTTGGCGAATACGACGTCAAGCTGTAGTTAAATAACATATATTGAACAGGAGTTAGTTTTGTCATTAAGATGAAAAAAAAAAACACACCAAATCGTCGTAAGTTTCAAAGACATCAGTTGGGCTTTATGTAACTGAGCATAGTGTCTGACTGTTGATTCTTAGGATAAAATTAGTGACATAAGAGCACAAATACCAATTTCTCAGAATTAACGACACTTATAAAATTGCGTAATAGCAATTATAATTATTCGATTTAAGAAGAATTTGCACAGAGAAAAACACAAGATTAGGATGGCTCTCAGTAGTGCCTCAACAGTGGCATTTAATATTGATTGGTAAAATTTTGAAACTCAAATGTCTCCAAGGTGACCCACTGTATTTAGGATTCTGCAACATCTTCTCCTCGTCGTAGTACGTATGGACAGGTTAATTGTGATACTGGGCGCCCTATTGAAAGGAGATAAAAGTTACATAAAGTAGAAAATCTTATTTTTGTTCCGTCTTGTTTTTTCAAGGACGCTTTTGGATTCTCCGACAGCTTCTCCGCTGAGACATATCGACAGGTTGATTGTGAGACTGGAGCCTTTTAGTACAGATTAAATTAACAAAACGTAAATTCTTGTTTGTGTGCCGCATAATTCTGTCAAGGACGCTATTTACTAATAAGCCACTAAACTAATACATAACCGCGAAGGGGCGGCACATTTGGAACTTCAAGATCCATTAACACATTTAAGACATACTATTTCAGTTTATCGATTTTAAAAACAACGTATTTCAGTCTGATGTTTGCTGAATATTTGAACATTATATAAACGTCTCCAAAAATATGATTTTACTGTTTATAACATTTAAAATAAAATATTTAACATTAAAATTTATTTTTAGCTTTCCTCGGTTTTGACTTTTCATTAATCTGTAATCCGATTTATATTTGTTTGACAGCATTGATTGTACACTAATCACAGTTCATGTTGTTAATATATACTATGACATAACAGGTTTATTAAAATAATGGAATATTCACATAAAGTATGTCTGACACTGATATACCTGAAGAACCTTAACCGTAAATAAACAGGAGACTTTAGAACCGTTGTATGTTTAATAAGAATATATGACAAAGTCCTATGAGCAACATATACTAAAAACATAAACTCCGAAAAGGCACAGAACAAAGTTATTTCTCATGCAAGCCAAGCGAAAAGTAAAGACAAATTTGTGATGAGTCATTTAACGAAAAGAGCAAACCCGACAGTTACCGCCCTGGAACGGTCAGTCGGCAATATGGACCGACTGGGGTGCTTGAACCGGTTTTACAGACCTCTAACCTCGCACTTCCTGACGAGTTTCTCAAATGCAAGCAATGAAAAGAAAAACGATCTATTTGAATACAATATTTCAAAGCGCTGATATTTTCTATAAGTTATGACGAAAGGTCAGACATTTAATACACAGCTGGGGAAAGTTACTTGTTTACCTTGAGAAAACAGTCAATCAGCAGATCAGCAGACTTTTCCTCGGCGTAAAGGTTATCTTTGTGAAATATTTGTACTTCTAACCTCAGTCGGAACTCAGTTGTATAATATTTCTTTGTTTTTATAAGTAGATATCATGTCGAAAAAGATCTAAATTCTAAGCTATATTTGACAAGCAAATAGCTGATCATTGCGCGGAATGAGCCTACATATTATTAGCTACGAACAAACAGTTACAGTTACTAAAAATAAATATTAAATGCTGCAAATAGTGATTACATGGTCGAGCCATTGTCAACAGGCATGCTATTAGCCAAATGACACAAGTTTTTTTTAATTAGAATAATAAAATAATTTAAACGGTAATTAAGGAAACAATTACTTTTACTTGCTAAAAGCCTACTATAAAAGTTGCAAATTATTGGATTGACATTTTTTTAGCAACACCAGGTCACCTTCAAAATAGACATGCTGTCAGAAAAAAATTGATTTTTCTCATAAAGTAGTAAGGGGTGCCAAAGTTCCACCGATAGTGAATCGTTTTCTGGTAATTATAATACACCATTTATAAAAAAATTCTTTATTCCTTTTATGTCAGACAGACAGACAGACAGACAGACAGACAGACAGACAGACAGACAGACAGACAGACAGACAGACAGACAGACAGACAGACAGACAGGCAGACAGAGAAAGATAGACATTTGTTTTGGATCATAAGCTGACCAGAGCACCAACGTCTGTAGCCAGATCTATCCATAAGTCTTTCATCTGACCTGAGGTAAGCCCGCCGACGTCATTAATCAGACACTTGATATCTCTTTTCCTTGCAACACCTAGACGTCTCCATTAAGACCAAGAGTACGGCGATGCGGATAAACCTAACTCTGTTAAAATTTCTAAGTTTTAGTACGTAGAGCACTATCCGGTCAAGTAATAACAGTCTAGGCAAATCCTAAAACGGATCATGAGGGCGTCACTTTATGGAATTGTGGAGCAAACATGTGCGTTAGTGAATCATGTCTGACGTATAAGCAACATATTGTCCAACAGCTATATTGTATTTCAATAACAATATATATTTACAACATTAGATTCCTCCACAATTTATTATCGACGTAAAGTTCCGTATATGTTTATATTTCCCTGACTTTAGACGTCCCGTTTTTTTTGCACTTTGATGTACCATTGATTGTGCCATTCGTTGTATACACTTACATTATATATGAAAATATTTTTATGACTGAAAATTCAAAATGACAAGAATTGTTAAAATATTTATAAAATTACGATTACAATGACCTTTTGTCGGAACAAAACTTAACCTGAACTGGCATGCATGTATCTATCAATGGTTGTCATCAAATGATAACTTATCGAAATAACAGCTGTGCAACTTCCCAAATCTATAAACGATCGTTGTTAATTATCCTATAATTTCTTATTTATTCATTGATATATAGGAAGAGGACACCTTATGCTCAATTATTGTAATTGCAACTTTTGATAACGATGCTGCATAAACAGAATATGTTTTAATGCTTAAATGCCCTTGCTGAGAAACCCGGTGATGTGTGTTCTAGTTTATCAAACTTTTGCAGAATGATTCGGACAGTTTTGCTAATTGTATGTATGTTTTCTTATCACTTCTTGCGTTTGAGAAACCTCTAAGAGAGGGCGAATTTAGAGCTCTGTAAAACCTGCTTAAGCACCCCAGTCGGCCCTTTTTTGCCGATTGACAGTTTCAAAGCGGTAACTGTTGGGTCTGCTTTGTTTTATATAATGTCTCATGAGTTTTGATGAATTTTATACATATTATTGGCATATGATTTCATTTTCAAAATTCAATATAATTATGTTGCAATGCTCATAGGACCGTGTCAAATTTACGTATTTAAAAAAAATTTGCTTATGCTTATATGTATTGTTTTTCTATTTTCTCAGCAAAAAAGGCACTTACATTTTAAGTATATGCAAATTGCAATGTTGATACTGTTTATACACTTATTCTTAATATACACTTATTCTTAATAAAGAATGCATTACATGAGGTATTTAAACATGGTGTGAGTCATTACATTGAGACAACAGCAGCTGTCATCAGTACCGGCTTTCTGTGCCTTCGCCATATGTTGCTTTGACGAAGCTGGACTGTTCACCTGTTAGTATTATCTGTTTTGTCTTTAGAAAACAGGCCGCAACAATGAAGTTATGATCATTATAAGCGACGTCCAGCTATCTTGGTGAAAAATACATCGGACAAATGTCTGTGTAGAACCACCGGCGCCCCGCTCTCTAGCTGGAAGCCATGTGCATATTAGTCCTGCGTACCGGGACAGGTGGAGGGAAGCAAGCATTCTGAGAAGTCATACGTCCGCGGCTCTACCACTCGGCCACTTGCGTTCCACTTGCTAACAAGTAAATAATCAGAAAAAAGTCAAATAAATACGAAAGCTTAGCAACGCTACATGCATATAATACCCAGATATGTATAACAAACTCTATCCTTGTCAACAAAGTAATATCATTTCGTTACGGTGTATAGTGCACTAAGCAAGGCCAAAATACGTACATAAGTACGAAGTTTCTCTTTCTGTGTTGTATCTTGTACCATCCAATTCCACTTGGCTACTCCTCTCTGTCAATCACGTCACTGGTAATTTATATCAGATTTCTGTCACTACATTATGTTTAAGTATCTTCGTATCACTATGAGTAATTTTCGATCGATTGTTTATAGTCAAGTATATCCGAGGAATAAAAGATTTAAGAACAAAATCTTTAATGCAAACACATAGAAGAAAAATGTGAATGGATTCGTATTTATTATTATTGTGGCTCGCATATAAATGATACCTTGTACAATTTAACATTACAACAAAACTGCATATAATTTTCACATTTTTAAGACAAAAGTGAAAAGGTTACTGTCTCAGAAAGAGAAAAGTAAAGCTTCAAAATAACTGCAATCAGTTGTGATGTAGTATGCACTTATACTGTAGAATGCAGTTAGTGAATACGACATGTCCATAGAAGTTTTAGGTAAATATTGTTAAATCTGTGACACAATACAAAGAATAACACTATTTTACTGATGAATTGTCTTCAGTGTTAAGGAATACCTGTAGCCGTAAACCGCCCGCCTTTGTACTGCAGGTTTGTTGAAAAGAAGCCCCACGTCACTCATTGTTGTTCTCTAGCTTTATCTATATGGCTTTCCATTTGAAAAAAAGTTATGTATTACCAGAATAGTTTTAATGAAAAGAAAACCACCATAATACTTTCAACTGGCTAATGACATAACGTATAGTCATTAAGTTCCCATCAAATTCCAATAAATTATCAAATGCGAACTGACTCAACTCTGCAAGCAAATTTTCTCTAGTTCAGTAATATTTTAACTTGAGGTAGACATTATTGCATACTTTAATATTATACGTTCGTATACATTAAGTGATGCTATTCATAAGAGGGGAGCTGAATGAAATAAATAATTAAAAGAAAATAAAGGAAAAAGGAAAAACATCAACAACAACATCAAAAACAACGACAAAAAGCTTCAGTATTTTGAAGCATTTCAGAGAATCATACAATAATATAATAATTGACCGAGGACATAAATTGTATCAACATTCCTATCTTAAAGCCACATTGCAATCTCACGTTGAGGGTAATGGAAATAATCTACGTTGCCTCATCCATGTTGGGCTTCATCAAGAGAGTATAAAGACAAAATACAAACAGTGGCTGTCTATAGATAAGGCCTTAGTTACAGTTTCTCGTATTGCCTCACTGACCTTTACAATCATCGGATTGTTATAAGCAATGCAAGTTCTAGAATGTAAACAGATCAGTTGCAAGCACCTCAATGCAACGTTCTAGGTTGAATTCTTGGTAAAAGGTCAGAAACGTAATTGAAACAATTGTTTCTGTGACTCTGATGAAGAAAATGTCCAGATTATACCGTAATGCATAACGGTTCTACTTTTATCATTGTTATTATGCCTAGTTGCGATACATTATCACGGCGAAATCGCATCTCTCATTTAGGCAAATCGTAAAGCCACATGGAAACAATTTACAAGTTATAAATATCAGGTAGTGAAATCTTCAACATTAGTGCGAGTTCGTGCAAATCCGGAAAACTGGGAAATATAAATCCGATAGGATGTAGCAAAAGGCGATAACCACCACGCTATAGATAATGCACAATATTTAATTGCAAATCGTCTCTCTTTTTATAGACCAAAATAAATGCAAACGCATTGCCAATGATTATCTTAATGTCTTAAAAGGCCGTTTGTTAAAATGCAGCACTGTTTTGTTGAAATTTTAAAATATGGTGCACATTGATCATTTAAACAAAAAACTGACCATTTATAGATAAAATATTATACATTTTATCGTACATTTTTTACGGAATAATCAAATACGAAATTTTAGAATGTATCAATACAAGCACTTTCGAATAAAATGTATGATGTTTTGATTGTCTTGTCAGTTATCCAGAATCAAAATATTTAAACCGTAATTATTCCATTTATGCATTATGTTCATGGTTTGCAAGTAAATGACACTTGCAAGGCACAAACGAAAACACAAGGTAATTGGTGATTGAAAAAGGAGCATTTCGGGGAATGCCTGTTTTAATATTCACTTAAAGACAAAAGGGGCATTCTGAAAAATGCCTATTGAAACTTTTTAACAAAATAATTTTGCCTTATCCGGGTGGGCTAAACACCAAACCTGAATAAGGAAAGTTGACAGAATCGTTAAGCTGTACAGAAATTGTTAAACTACTTGTGTTTAATTATATACAACAATAATAACTTCTTAAACATATAAAAAACAAGTACGCGGAGCAAAATCAATCTGTCCTATCGGCTTAAGGAATTCGGTTCGAAAAAAAGGAAGTGTAATTTCGGAAAAGAAGACGTTAAAAACAGAGCCGGAGAAACGTATCCAGTGTCCATCTTAAGGAAGAAAAAATAATGGCGGTGAGTGGTATGTGATTGGTTGATGCATCCAAAAATATTATTCCCGCTTTTTCATTGGACAACTTTCCCGCTCGCACAGGCATCTCTAATTGATAAACTAGCTTGACCACTCGCACTAAGCCTCGCTTATTGAATGGACAGCTTTCTGTTATAACTCCAAATACTTATTTAACATATTACACTTCTATGATTGTTCACAAAATACATATATCTACTTTTCGCATGTGTTTTTCATTTAAAGTTAAATATGAAATTGGGTTATCGTGTTGTGCTCTGTTCTGAGGGGCAATGAACATACAGAAACTGATAACACATTAGTACAAACAAAGAAATTACAATACCACTCACTGAATAACATTTTATTGCCAATTTGATAATATTGATTTACATTCGTTAATAGATGTTATGAGAAGTATTTGAATGAAATACACAAACTGTCAATACAAATCCATATTTAAAGTACAACATCGCTGGCATTCATATTTATCGAACATTTACGTTTGTTAATGCCGACACGTTTATCATACAAATTTTGACCTATTCTATACATTGTATGTTAATTGGTGTACCTATTCATTGCAAATCCACGACTGTAAAGACAAATGTATCTTTGTATTGTCATACACTACAGTTTGTCTACGAGAAACAGTAAAACTCACGGTAAGAATGCATCAATAACTTGAACCAACGCACAAAAAAAGAAAAAACAAAATCCTATCTCGGGCATCTCAATTCTATGCAGTGCCCGAACGGATAATCATAAAGAGGTCTAATTTACAAAGAACGGAAGAACAGTACTCAAACAAAACACACAACACAATGACCTGACCTTAAAGAAAATTATAGAAGTTGTTCGTAAAACCTAGCCTGACAATAAACCCAAATAACAAGCTTTCAATCACACAAACATTAAATGAAATCTTGTAAAAAAAGCCAAATCTGATTTTTTGAAGACCCTGTATTGCTAAAATTTGTTTACTGTGAAGAAAGCAACTTGTAATTCACTTCAAACAAGTTTTCAACGAAAGCGCATTCACCAGTCTGAGATAGCTAGGAATTTCTTAAATAACTGAGTTTTTAATGTGATTCAAGATACAAAACCATCACTATTGTTCAGTTGCTGACACAAATTAATTGCTGCCTTGCGCAAGTTGTGAAGATATCTACGAGGTTAAATTAGAGATAAGATTTCATTAATTGCTTCTAAGGCGCGTAGATGAAATTTAAATTGATGAGATTATGTAAAGGGCACATAAATAATAGTATATCTTGCGTGCAAGGCTAATCGTTTAAATGTAAAGCATGTTTGATATGAAGGGAACACTTCATGACTGCGTCCATGAACGTTGGCACTGTAATGCCATGATTACACAGCGGCAAAATCAATGGCGATGTTTGCGTCTACGCTGTAATACAGGTATTCGAACTACATAGACATCGGAAAAGGCCGATTGAACGTTTACTGGTGGCTGGGCAATGGCCATAAATCTTTATCAATGTTGCTTGAGCAATAGCAGCGAATCACCGTGGATGGATATATCCGTATTACCTTCTATGGTAATCGGCGACGGTGCCTCAAATATCCATTAACCTTTCACGTGTATCCGGATGGACTACTTTTTAAACGCACAATGTCATAACGCACTAACAGTAATTTGGTCCAAACTAAACTTTATACATTTTTTAAAATTAAATGGACATGTTTCAATTTTTATTCAGTAGCATTACACTTGCGGTTTAATCAACTGCATGTATTGAAGACCACTTGTTTTGTCTGTCCCTAACTAGAATTAAAACGATCAGGTACGACTGATCGCTATTTGACATAAAATTTTATAACTGAAACTTGGCTAATTAATTTGTTTATTCATATAAATCATTACATTTCGACTTGCTTACTTCTCAGTTAACAGCAGCTGTCTGCAGAGAACAGTATGTTCTTCCGTCCTCAGCGCGGTCTAGTATTGAAATGATAGCATTTATTGTCTAAGTCGTATAAGTCTATCGTTACTTCAACAAATAAACAGAAATTTCGTTAGCATTACGGTAAAGTAACTGAAAAAACCGTCCTTAGTTATAATGTTCAATTTATTTCAGATTTCAGTTTCAAATGTTTGATATTCTCATTCTGAATGTTATTATAAAACCACGATGCATTATTTCCGTTTTCGTTACTTCATAAGACATTTTAATTGAAAATAATTTACCCGCATCGCTGATTTGATTGTTTCGCTCAAAAACTTAAAATAAAATTTTATTTGGTTAAAATTTCATGTTAGAAATGAAATTCAATTATATAAAATTTAAAAATAATAGTCACGATTACGTTAGCTGTGAGATAATCCACTTTCCATTTCAATGAGCTTTACATGCCACGACAAGGAATCAAATCTTTAAACGGCGAATGATAATTATACTGGCGAGTCAAACTTTATAACACAGCTGCTGAGATATAAACATTTATTCACATATTAAAAACTAAAGATAACATGCTCAATTATTACACTATAAATGTAGATGTAATATAAAGTAAATGTGTATTTCAAATCGCATTACATACATTATACGGCATTTGCTAATTATACACAAATTATTGACCACTAAAATGGCATATGAAAAGGTACATAAGCGTTTAATCCATTAAGTAAATAAAAAAAAAAATCAGAATGTAATATTGATAAAACTATTATGAAAATGCAGAGAGTGTCATGTAGTGTATACTGCTGAGGTATATTTTTCCCGGAACTGTATGTTTCAAACCGCCACAAACTCCGGCTGCTACTGTGATGTCTGCGGTGTAACCTTATTTCTAGGAACAGAGGGGAGGTATTTTGTGTAGATATTATATAATGCTGCCAATCCTCATTTCAGAAATATTATAGATGTTAAAAATGCTATTCCTGGCGTAGTCTATGATGTTGATTCGACATATAAGTATCCTATTATTATATCTTGGTATAAAATCAAGTTAATGTGTTAGTAACAGTAAACCAGTTACTTGTTTGTTAAGGTGTAAAACTTCTTTATATGACGCGAAAGTGATATTTTTCTCATCATCACTTCACATACCGTAGGATATATGATCTTATTTATCTTATAAATAAATGATATTTCTTAAAATAAATGAAAGGAAATGAACGCAAAAATAACATGTTACATATTTTATTCGTTTTGCTAATAAAACTGCAATGAAAAGGAATCGCGTTGTTAATAATAAAAGTCATAAATGATTTTTTTTGTTAAAACGCTCCACGGTGCTTAGGAACTTAAATCTCGTTATAAATGTCAAAGAATACAAAACGTGATTTTGTTCCGATAATGTCATTGTAAGTTATATTGGAAATCAGAATAATTAGACTTTTGAATCCAATATCGGAACGAGTACATGACTTAATCTCATTTTACTGTCACTTAATCTATTTTCAGGCCACACGGTCGTCGACAGGCAAATAACCAAGAAACTACATATTTGATGCATTGTTTGTTTAAGCAGATGACAGAGGTACAGATAGAAATGCATATTGTAAAGCCTCTAATATAATCAAGGCGTTGCCAAATCCTTATTTGTCTTATATGCTCGTAGAGGTTAATTACGAAAACATTACATTGTTGGCGCATAAAATTAATTAGCAGAATAGAACAGAACAATATTTTTTCAGACGTTTACATAGTACACACACTATCTTCATACATAAAAAAAACACAAGTATACAGTAACATGTTCTTGTCGGGAAGGAAAAATAACAAAAAAGAACAAACAAAACAAAAATAAATAAGTCTAGTTGTTTACAGCTTAAGTTGGTGACTTTTTTTTTCATTAAACTATTTTAATCAAGATGAAAAGATTTAGTGAAGGATGAACGATTTGATTTCTGACCATAAGTGCTTCTTTCACATATTTTGAAAGGCAAACAATAACACGTCTTTAGTGACATTTGATCACTTCAATATATTTGTAATAGGCAAATAAGAAAAGGTCCTATCAAAATTTCCACAGAGATTTAAATTTTATCTATCTGTAGACAAAGGCAAGCAAGGTAAATGTAAATGTGACAAAAACACAGAGACGAGATATAACACACAAAAAGAAAAAACATCAGTTACCGCCTTGGAACGGTCAGTCGACAAAAGGGTCGACTGGGGTTCTTAAACCTGGTTTGTGGAGCGCTCCAACCTCGCACTTCCTGAAGGTTTTTCTATCAAACAAACAGTGTAAATAAAAATATCCCGTCAAAGTGAAACAACTAAGAGTGAGCACCTGCATCGGGGGTTACAGATACAATGTACTAATGTTCATACATAACAACTAATAACAAAATGAACTATTTAACATGTGTACAGCATGTACAGTAGCTAAAAGCCTCGGCAACATAAAAATTCCAAATGAGAGAGTAGTTTTAAATAAAATAAAACAGTACAAGCGCTGATATATAATAAGAACAATATAATGACGTCATACAATGCCATGACGTCAAATGCCAAAAGTGTCAACAGTGAAATGTAAAAAATACTAAAGAAATCATCGAAGTTTAGAAAACAACCCAAATCCACAAAATAACATGATGTATTGCCATAACATTAAAAAAGTATTTATTCAACAGAACATCACTCCCTGTAGCCTTGTTACGTTTTAAAATTACAATTGCAATGCTTATTTTACTGACAGTAATGGGTTGATCAAGCTCAGGGAACACAGTCTTTTCCAAATCAAAATCATTTTCATTGCAAAAATCTTCTGCCTCTTCATTTGTGCACTCAGAAATTCCATTACTTAAATGAGAAAAATATTCTTTAAATTACCCCAGAGAGATTTTATTAGTAAAATCCTTTGGCTTTACATTTACCCTCTTTGCCTTTGTCTAGAGGTAGACTAAATTTAAATATCTGCGGAAATTTTGAAAGGACCTTTTCTTAGTTATCTTTTTGATTTGAAAACTTTTCAGAAATCTTTTGGTCTACCCTTTTTGATTGTGCAATTTCTTGCATTTTAAGTCTATAAGCATTGCTTTTTGTTCTCCTAATACCATCCTTGTATATTTAAATTTTGCACAGAAATTGTTTGGCGATTTTCCTCAGATTTATCAGAATTTAATATATTCAATGCCTGTAAATACAATTTTCTGGCATTGAAGCATTCTGAATTAAACCTGTCATTTTTCTTCAAAACACTTTCAGTATTGATCTAGGATAAGTTACTAAAGACAAAAGTTTTCTGGAACAATGGATTAGTTACTGATCTCATAATTTGTGAAAATTCATCTAAAGCTGTAGATGAATTTTCACAAATTATGAGAATGTCTACTATTACTGTCTATACTATTAACAATGCTATTTAATTGGGGTAAACAACCAATGATAGCTGAGCGTACAGACTCTTTATGACTGTCACACTATTTAACCTTAGTGTCATGTTTTACCTGATTAACAGGTGTTGGTGTGTTACACATCAGCTTAAATTGTAGAGGTGTGTGGTGACTCCATTTCATTAAATTCGTGTATGGTACAATCACTGACCAAAAGTGTCGTTCGTGCATTAAGAGGTAATTAGCAATCTTTGTATATTTGTACTTTTTACTTTAAACTAATCTTTTTACTGTTTGCCAAATTGTTTTGTTTTTGTTAAATTTTCACTTACATAATCATGTTGGCGACGTACAGCCAGACTTATTGTACGCTGCAGGTCAGATGGAATTGTTTGAAACTAGGTTATAAACCGTCATAAATGTACGACATAACAATAAATTCTATTTGCTCGCTACACTAACTGGACAATATGAATCGCTGTTCGATGTCCACTGACCTAAGACAACGAAAGAAATAATTATGAATTATTTACACGTTTGTTTTCCATGTCAAATTCCGAGCAGCGCGAATTATTGGTGGATCTTTTAGCTATGGTTATAACTAGACATTTAGCATTATTAATTATTCGCCTAAACTATACGGAGGTCGCCTATATTACCAGTTTTTTGTTTGAAAGATGTATCGGAAAACAGTCCGACTCATATGTTTGAGTTAATGCAGTACAAAAACCAGCCATGGACTTTTCTGATCGGATCCTATATCGGGTCATGCGATGTTCTTTTAATGGAAGTGCTAGGTTAAATGGATGTGTCTGAGTGACCTGACTGAAATATCAGGAAAACTCTGTCCAACAATTATCTCGTAAATCATTATCAAAACATGTTTCAACATCTTCTGGCTTCTACTTCCTGGTACTTTCATACACAATTAAACCGTCTTCTGTTGTATGTACTCATTACATTATATTAAAAAATAAAATCAAGGATGCCACAAAAATGAAAAATAATTACAATCGTTTTTATCGTGAGCACATTAATCCTGTCGAATTACCTGAACACGTGTGGATGTGTTTGTTTCTACATAGTATGACAGTCCCAAATAGATTAAAAGAAATTGTCTGTTTACACCAGACAATGTTATCCCTGCTAGGTCTAAGATTTTGCTAAAACATTCTGAGAAGAGATCATGTGAATATAAGCAAAAATCAAAGCAGAATTAAGTGTTCAAGATCACCAGTCTCCATGGAAACGGGACCAAAACTGTTATTGATCTTTCATTTCTAAGAAAGAAATAACTGTCAACTCTGCGCCTCTGTTTAAAATGATTCTTTAGGTTTTAAATTTAATTTTAAAAATATACTCGGAATAGGATTTAAAAATCAAAATTATCTCACTTACAACCTGATAGTGAAGGACGATAAATTGTATCTGATTTGTAAAATGATAGCTAAAATGATTTAAAGTAGATTACTATATTGAGTATTTCCATAAAGTCAAAACATGTTTGCACATAACTCTACCAATAATCCTAATTCATAGACCTTTAACTTTAGACAAATATTTTTAATTCAATATTTTATTTCGCGTTACCGTTGCAAATGGTAATAAAATAAAAATATGAACTTTAAACTTTGGTTTCAAAGTGAACTGGAGTAACACATAAACATTTCAGGAAAAAATGCCAGATTATGCGAGCTTCATCGATTCGGAATTTTCTAGTGATTACAGAGAATTACTTTTAAGTATGAGACGATAATGAAATTTTAAGACAATAAGATTGATAGAATATATGTATTCGAAACATTTCTCAGAAAGATACAATTCAGGAACCTGCTTGAAACGCACAAGTCAGTCATGTTGCAAAATGACCGCCCCACTATTTGTGTTCTGTGCAATATGGTTTTGTTTAATATTTCGTTATTTCTGCCAGTTTTCTTTATCAGTTTTTTCAGGATGTTTTTCAGAACAAGTACTGGTTCAAGTTTTTATTCTATTTTCAAAGCATACAGTCCTTATATGTCTTGTAATATAATTATATAAGTCGCTGTTTATATCAATGTAACATTGAAGTTTCTTATTCATCATCTTAGTCACCGCAATGCTAAGAGTATGCGCCAGGTGTAGGCTGCAAAAATGTGCTCTGTGAACTTTTAATTATTTCAACAAGAAATACTCGAAGGATTACTGTGAAATTTGTCATGAGTGTCTATGAATGTGTCATGATTGGATATATATATACTTTTGTGTGGAATAAGTTTGAAGTTTTGTGGAAATTTGGAATTTATATACATAACTGATATTTCAATTGAAGTTTTAAAAATGTGTATCTTGCCTAAGGCGGATTTAGCTGATTAGTGTTTACCAGGGATTATCCAATATAATAGATGTAGCCTACACAATATAAGGCAATTATTACCAGCAAAACTTGATACATGTGTACTAGAAACATTGAAACAGCTAGACATACTATAATAATATAGGGGTACTAGAGGGGGTCGTGTCAATGAAAGACGAATATGGGAAACAAATGATGGAGTTCATAATATTCGAACCTTTCCTCAGAATATATCAACGAGAATAACAAATAATGAACATAGACAAAATCCCAATATAAACAGTGTTAATCCTGACAACTTGAGAAAGATCACATTTGAACTACTGTCTGTTTGTAAAGGGAAAACTAAGATTAAAATATTTCACAATTCAAGATCCGTGAAAAATAAGACTTTGACCTTTTCTGATTACATCATATCCAACGATTTTTACATTACCGCTGTGTCAGAAATGTGGCTTGGTGGTCCTGGAGACAAAGCGTGTATCGCCGAATTAGTGCCTAATGGATACAAAATTGCCCATGTCCCTCCCCAAGGTCGTGGTGGCAACTTAGGTCCCAGAATGACTGTTTAACGCTGGTTGTACCGCGTGGTAGGACTGAGACTTATGGTGATCGCGCGTTTATGACGGCAGCCCCTAAACTCTGGAATGCCCTACCTAAATCACTTAAAAGCTGTGAAACTGTACCAGTGTTTAAGAGAACAGTGTTTAAGAGAGCACTTAAAACTGACTTATTTAAGAGGTTTTATTTGGATTGATTATGTTTTGTACCAGTGTCGCTTTTTAACAAATTCTTAAGTATTACCTGTATTTAATTTTTATGTGTGACTTGAGCAATATCTATGTTTTATTTTGTTTTTAAATAATGTATCATTGTTTTGGTACATTGTGCATTACTTTTGAACGTGTTAATGTACATGAAAAAAGTGCTTAAGAAGTTTGGTGTATATAATAATGATAATAATAATAATAATAATAATAATAATAATAATAATAATAATAATAATAGTAATAATAATAATGATAATAATGATAATTCATTAAACACTGAGTGCTGTTTGCGTCCATTTTTGCAGTCATCAATAAAACATTTACTAACTTGATACATATGGAACGTAAGTTTCCGCTTTAGTGATTCCACTGAGCAACTTGGCTGGTAACACTTTGTAAGAGAATATGTTATAAAACGTATATCAATTAGTATATAACCTGTCTTTTTAAATGGAATTTCATTATTCTAATAAATTTTAAGTATAGTCTTTGATATTTACATAACTTTTTCATTTTGAGTATTTTATTTTTACTTTCGCCAGATCGTGACTTGGAGATGCGAGCGAAGATCAACATTTTAACATAATTATTTCCAACTATATTGTATATAGGTTGCTTCATTGAATTTCTCGCTTGTTGATTGCTCATACAACTGGATAAAATAATACCTTGGTAAAAGGATTTTAAATTGTACAACAGTACCACTTTAAGCAGGCAAATCAGTCGGAAATATCAATAAACTGAAATCAGTGAAAATGGGATCCTTTCTAGAATCTACTCGTTATTTGAAAAGAAGCTCATTATAATTGGAATTACATTTTCCCACTTATTATATATTTGTACAATCTATTTTTAAGTGGGCGGATTTCTTTGATTGAAATCATTGATAGACTGCTATCCATCTAGAGGGAGCATTAAGTTATTTTTTTTTCATTATGAGATTATAAAACTTGTACGTCTGATCACATCCTAATAATCATAGAATATCACTTGTCATTCAATTAAAATGTTAGCTTAGTCATACTGATTCAGCAGACTGAATTACAGAAGATTGAAAAATAAGAAGAAATAATATTCAAGTATGTAAGCGTTTAAGTTGTAAAGGATCGTCCAAGTTCCGTTTAGAAGCGTTTAAAATGTAAAGGATCATCCAAGTTTTGTTTAGAAATACACAGAAAGAATTGGCATTAAAAGTTTATTTCAGGAAGCGTCATTCCTTGAAACAATGGATCTAACAAGCATAACCGGGAACGATGTGCATTGTTTTATTGTAACGCGTTCTGAATAGGTTTTAAAATTGAACAAATGAGAAGGAAGTATGAGAAATACAACACGTATGTTAATTTTAAATGCCACTTAACAAATTCACACTAGCCAGGTAATTTATCAATGACAAAAATGTTGAGACAATATTATTCCCATATAAAGGACACAATTATAGTTAACGCCTTTGAAGCTGGTAGTCGGCAAAATGACTGGGTTGCTAAAAGTAAGTTACGGAGGTCTGCAGGTTTTCTGAAACACAAACGGAATAAACAACAACATCACAGAAGATTGAAATAACTTAAAGTAAGCAAATACATCGGTAGGATATAATGTAAAAAAGAATCAAATGTACATAAAATGAAAAACGTGCAAACGTATAATAGGATTTAGTGACGTCACTTGAAATAATGGTTGTTTTCTTTAATCGCACCGATACAGTCATGGTAATACTAACGACGTCAAGCTAATTAGTTGGCGGAGGAAGACTTCAGACATTTGTCTAAGTAAAACAACTGAGGCATCGGAAGAAGAAGAAGGATATACGATATTCAGACGAAAGAAGTAATCCAACGAAACAAAATGCAATATTTTAGTGAATATAGGTAACACTATCCAATCTGTCTCTTTATCTATCAGTACTTTTGTGTGCGAATTTAAAACACAAACAAAGCAATTAACACGTTCACATGAACACACAGGTTACTTTTTCAACCTTTTTACCAGGTTATTGAAAACACTTCTGATTGGATATCACTTTATTCTGAACAAACATTTGGCGATCGTATACACAAATTATTTGGTTTTATCAGTAAGAAGCAGTTGAATCAATATTCTATCAGTTGTCATATTGAATGAATTTGCTACAGGAGAAAAATGACTTCATTGGCGTCATCTGGTAAGTGTTTATTTACATTTCAATCTTTGATAGCAACACGTGGTGTCGACAATTACTGACGGTTTGACATCCACAGGTGGTGGCCGAAGGTCTGATGTCAGAAAGGTAGCGTCTGGATAAGAAGGTTGATCTAAGGATATTCTTAGTACATATTCGGCAATCATGAATACCCGGACAACTATTGAAATATGACTATTCCGTGTTTTTATGGGTGTAATGTAATTGATGTATGGAGCGGACACTGGGGATTTTTTTCTACTGATTTTGAACGACACAAATTCACGCACATAGTTCATGTAACGTTTTCTTCAGAGAGCCTGTTTATACACTTAAAATGTATTTAGTCTTTAGTAAGAATTTAGTGTTTAAACTAGATTGGAAGATTACATAAGGGTATTTAAATCACTATTCGAGTACAATGTAAAATGGTGAAGTAGAACTTAATTTACAAAAATTAACAAACCACTACCAACAACTTAAACGCTGTGTTCTCGGTAAACTGAATCCTAGCCAATTCCTGCCATTCGCATACCCAGTTCCTAACTACAACCCGATTGCCTTATCAATCGTGCATTCTTAATACAAGCCAGCAGCCATTGTGTGTCACTTAATAAACTACAAGTCTAGCCACTTCTTCGTTAATTAGTCCCTGTCAACATTGTACCCTCTGTCCCCTCATTTCTGTGTAAAGTTTGCGACATGTCAATTATACTTTGATTGGCATAATCCCAGCACCACCAACCAATTGATCTGATTGGCTGGTAATAGCTTATCAAATACTGATCGGTCGTTACACTGAGCTCTAATCGGACAGGAAAATGCTTTCGGTAACTCTTTCGTAGCAAGTGACGTAAGGCGAAAGGCGAAAGAAAATGAAAATAATAGACCGTGTAACTATCATTTCACCGCCGTCTTACATGTACATCATACTACACTCTCCTGCTTCGTCTCATCCCCTGAACAGAATGCCAATCCCTTGAAAGCATTTCGAGTCCATGAAATGTACACTATGCGGGTCAATATTAGCATTTTAAGAAGGGGCAACTAACATGTCTAGCAATCGCTTGTCGATCTACAAAATAGAAACACAAATACTCTTTGTTTCGTGGCGGTGGAAGTTACACAAATTACAACGATTTAGTTTGTATTTGCGACATTAAAATATTTATCGTATATTTTTCAAGTTTCAAATGCATTTTAAACAATATGTTCCTTATCATTTAATCCTATCCGGACAATACCTTGTAAACGGCCCAATGATAAAGTAATATCACGAATACAGGCATACGGCATACGTCAAACACCTTTGTATGTATCTTTGTGTATTTTCTCTGTGATTATGTTAATGAGTTTACAAAGGGTAGGTTTACGTTTCCAGGATTCAGTTTTACACATGCCGGTAATAAGTACACCTCAGTCTACACTTTATTGATATCACACTATTGGCGGTTCAGTTTGAGGCGTATGCAAGTTAGATAATATGTAACGTGCAGCATACTTTCGTTGCATCAATATTTATTCTAACAAAAAGCAGGAATAAGGACTGTCCAATTTGGTGATGGTCTAGACGCCATGTGTAATGTGAGGTGATATAACATACAGTGCGTTTACAAAACTACATCATGTAAAGAACCACAAAACGTAGTGATATCATATGACTCAAGTAAGACATGTGCCGTTATTCGAAAGAACCTTAAGACTGACATATGTACATAATAGATACACTTCAGAGGTGCAAGAAGAATGGACAATACTATTATTATTGTTGTATTAAACAATCTAACTGGCTAAAAAAGCTTAAAAAACATCAATACAAATCCGACCTGTAGCGCAAGTTGGCAGAACGTCAGGCTACAGGTACGTGAAGCCCGGATTCGATCCCGGACCGCGATAGACCAAAGTCGTAAAAATTGTAGAGGAACAGCTCCCTAGCTAATGCTCAAGCAAATATAAGGGAAGTTTCACGACTGGTCGGCCCGGTGTCAGGATAATGTGACTGGGTGTGGTATCATGCCATGTGTACACAGTGAAGGCAACACTTTATCTGCTTCCAGTGAACACTGTCTTCAGATAAATGAAATACTGTTGGTGGGACGATAAACCCAATAAACAAACATACAACACAGAAGTATTTTCTTCCTTTTCTGAAAAGTTGAGAATTTAAGCAGTATGTGTTACAAGAATGTGGTGGCCTGAGGCTTGGGTAAAGAGAAATCAGATTAGAAGGAGAAGAGAGAATACATCATGTAGGCATACGGAGATAGGTGATTGAAGAGAATTGGCAGACGACTTATTTAGGAAACATAAAAGATAAAATACAGGAAAAAATATTGACATATTAGATCGATTAACTGCGATAATGTTAGTAGGAATTCTAATTAGATTGGTTGGCCATAATTACTGAAAGTACAGCACATCACTATCTACAAAAGTCGAGCAAAATCTGCAAGATATGGTATGATATAAGAAGACTTGCGGATTTCAAATTGGCTCAATTCTTCCGTTAACAATGTTTAATGGCGAGGTAAAGAAAATCACATCAGGGTACTAACTAATCGCGCACTCTTTAAATTATTCCAGATTCTTAGCTTTTAAAGTTATTAAACGATAAAGGATATATTTCTATTACAAACGCATACTTTTGTAATAACTGAACATCTTATTATATCTACAATATTAGAAAAATGTTTTGGCAGAAAATAGGGACAGAAGAGTATTCAAATTCTCATCACATAAAAATTAAATTGTTAGCAAGTTGTTTTGTTCGGATTTATAAACAATACGTCATTGAAACCACGGACACCAAATCTTGACAAACAGGAGCAAATATAGTTAGACAAATATATACCATGTTCCTAGAAAAAACGAATAATGTTATTGTTAACGAGTATGCCTAAAATGGACTGTATATGGTAAAACTACAATCGTTTATAAAAACTCATTATTGAGACAACTTGTAACCTAAGGCAGTAAATGGCTAATGTCAAAATATATCCATTTCGAAAAATGATTTATTGTCGACGCGCTGGAGTACGGCGCCTCTATATAGACTTCTCACTGAAATCTGCACTTGGGGAATGTCTGTTTTGTGGACTGTCATAACACTAATAAACTACGGTCATAACTTCTTAAACGGTGTTCTATTTATTTATTTAAAATCAATAAATATATCCCAACAATGTAAGACAACTAACAGCAAGCACCTGCATCGTTTTTTTTAAAGTGATAAATGAATTCATACGAAATGCAATGAAGACTCACAAATCGGTTTCTCTTACTTGTGTCTTTTTGACTGAAGCGTCAGACCAACTTGAATGTACTTATACTATTTCCACTATGTAGGCACAGCATTGTATGCGCCGTATTTACTTTCTTAAAGACACATTTCATTATGCATATTGTGATCACAGAAGAATAAGATAATGGGCAGATTTTGTTATCATTGTCAGTAGTATTTGAAGGAAGTTTGTTCGATGATGTTTGTATCATAACTGCATGACATTTGCTGTCATTTCCTTATTAATAAGAATGAAAATTTCTATTGAAGTATTAAAAACCGATTCAGACATATTCTTAGCATATCAAATTCGTATTTTTAGAACGATTATTTGCAGTTGACATAACATGACTTTTTAAGTTTTGCAACTAATCATACGGCTGCTCTAAATACAAATATGTACCCTTGCTGCCTTGGAAATTAGACAAGGCCATATCATTTATTTAAATTCGATGCGTCACGGTTTTAGCATTATATTTGCATCTGCTTATGCATAATTCAAACTAGTCTCTGAATAACAACGCCTGCCATATTAAGATTGACGTTATTTTGTCGACTCCTAATTCAGATTCTAGAAAGCCTGCTTTAATCCATTCAGTTTGGAAAAATGTTGTGCGCGATTACAAACAGCAGCAACAACAGAACAATAATTATTTTAATGTTGATTTTTTTGAATAAATACGGTTTTAATGAATAGTATTGACTTATTAGATAAGATGTAGTTTATGTCTAGTTTTCTTACTACTACGTTTTTTATAAGTAGTAGGAATGTATACATCTCTTTTTAATTTTCAGTACTACAATTTATAAAGAATAAAACTCTCTGTATAACTAAAACGTCGGCGTCATAATTTAAGTTTACATTAAATAGTTTACGAAAGTTAGGTAGATCTTGCCTATCTCTGACAGGTGTGGCCTGTCTGTTTGTAAAACAGTTCGAAGTTTCCCAGTATACTAAACGAAAATATAATATAACGAAATCCAACAAAATAATTTTATTTAAGATGCGAAAAGAGGGTCACGAATACATGATTCATACATGTTACGACTCAATTATCAAAACGGACGATACATTTACGTCTTTCATAATCATCTTTTGTTTAGAGAAGTCGGCGTAAACGTGAAACGAAACAACTGACAGCCCAAGGCATTTAACATACGTACGCAAAGTGCATATCTGTGTTTATAGACAATAAATGCTTTTGTTGTTCTTTTCAATCTGTTACTTTAAATATGCCAAACTACGATATATCTACATGATAAATCTTATTTTTTATGTTCGAAATTGAAATTCAATTTCTTTAACAAATCACTGAAACTCACAATGCAAACAACTGGAAGAAAACGATATGCTGAACATCATTCTGACACATAAATCAATTCCATGCTTTGGGTAAAGCACAAATTTATAACTTGACATAAATTGGCGCACTACATCTTTTAAATTTGAATACACTCTTTATATAGGTATGCGAAAAAAGTTATTCGCTAAATGGACCTAAGAGTATAATTAAGGCTGTTACTGTTGTCTTTTCTTTATGTCTCTTTCCACGGTTTTTGTCACTTTGATATTAACTTTTGTGTGAGATTTTGTATAGAAGTATTTCAAATTTTAAGTCTTGTCGGATCTTTGCATACTTTCTTGCCGTTCTATAAACGAGCCTCTCGAATACACGTACTGTCTGTAAATTAAAATAGTAATGTATGACAATGTGAAAGTATTCAACAATATTCCTATATGTGTTTAATTATTAATAAAAATATATGACAACGTCATATGAGCATTGAAACATATACCAAGATTTGAAAAGGTACAGGACAAAGGTATTTTCATGCAAAACAAATGTAAGAACAAAGCTGTGATGAGTCATTTAACACAAAGAGCAAACCCGACAGTTACCGCCACGTAAAGGTCAGTCGGCAATATGGACCGAAAGTGGTGCTTAAATCGGTTCTACAGAGCTCTTACCTCGCACTTCCTTATGGGTTTCTCAAATGCAAGCAATGAAAAGAAAGCCGACCAGTTACGACCGGGTGTCGCTATTAAGATTTATTTATAAAATGGCATGTTTACTAAACGACGAAATGGTGTAACAGAAAGAACAATCCAGCAACCAACTAGAACAATAATGTTTTATTTTAATAAACAATAAAATTTCAGAAAGTTTGTCCCTTTAGGAGGTGTCCCTTTAATAGTCCAATTAATAATCCTACGTCGAATAATACTGAAGAGTTTTCGGTAGAATGTCCTCGTAGATAAGCACAGTTGAAAAAATCCAAAGGTAGAACAATACACGAATGTAAATGACATAATTCCAAATTCAACGTTTTAATATAGTAAGTCCACGTAAGTTCCAACACAGAAAGATTTAATATAGAAGCTGCAAGTATTTCCAAACTATATGTCCAAACTCTAAAGCAAACTTTTATCCAAACTTCCCACTTAAATCGGCTAACAAGCCCTTATGTAGACCCAAAGAATTTTTAGAACGCAGAAGCTCTAGAACATTCACGAAACCAGAACATTCTCGAAACCCAGTTAAAAATGAACTTTCTAGCATGATCCTTTTCTTTCTAACAGTTACGCGAATGCTACATCATCAATAAGAATATATGACAAAGTCCTATGAGTATTGCAATATATACCAAACTCCGAAAAGGCACAGAACAAAGGTATTTCACATGCAAGCCAAGCGAAAAGTAAGAACAAATTTGTGATGAGTCATTTAAGGAAAAGAGCAAACCCGACAGTTACCGCCTTGGAACGGTCAGTCGGCAATATGGACCGACTGGGGTGCTTAAAACCACAACGGTAAACAATCCTTAACCTGACTAGCGTACCCTTAAACGCTGGTGTACTGCTGTACATAACAGACCTATTTGAATAAAAAAAATGTGTAAGCGCTGACGCTTTCTTGATAATTTATGAAGAAAATAGTGACGTCATTGAAAAGTAATGTTCTCCTTTAGTTTAAAAACTGTTGATTGTAAATGAAATTAACTTTTTGTAGTAAGTTTAAAACGACCAGAGAAGAGAAACTGTTTGTAGCATCATGTTTATATGAGGATGTAATTGAGGACTCAAAGCTCAATGTTCATCAAAGGAGATGCACGTAACAATCCTTATAGGATGATTTAGATAACAACATAGATTACATGCATGGGGAGATTTTTTACTACCGCCACACTGCACAAGTAACATTGTTGTAATCATGAATACGAATATATGACAAAGTCCTACTAGGATTGCAACATATACCGAAATTTGAAAAGGCACAGGACAAAGATATTGACATGCAAGCCAAATGTAAAAGTAAAAACAAATCTGTGATGAGTCATTTAACAAAAAGAGCAAACCCGACAGTTATTACAATAACAAACAGAAAGACAAACAAAAGTAGATTGTATTATTGCCGTCACTTGGAAATTTATTTACATGCCAACATTTAATTTAGATAAAAAACTCTAACACTCTCTAGCTGGCGTTTGGGCTTATTCTGTTTGGACAGTTGCCTCGATTTTTGCCGTTCTTTTCATTTTTTATCCAATGTTATCCCTTAATACATTTAACACTTAAATGATTTAGCGTTGGTAAAGTCATATTGCCCTTGTATGGCGCAATGACAACAAAAAACGATCTTACCTGTGTCGATAATTATGTTATATCTACCTTTTGTCTGACTCTTGCTCAGAACTATTCCTCACAGAAACACACTTCAGCTAAAAACGTATACATTTGTTAGTCCTTAGTATGAATGTTTTCAATCTCTGATGTTGTTTTGAATAACAATACTTAAACAACAACATGAAACACGTTAATACTTAATTTGAACATGCTTTCTTTATATCACTATTAACACAACACAACCACGAATGATGTTAATGCAGTATGTGACTGAATTAAGTAATGTTTAATTTTATGTATATTTGCATAAAAGATAATTTATATATTCAAATGATGTTGTGGTTTGTGAATTTTTATAAGTTTGATTCCTTACCCATGCCTTACTCATGTAGAAGTAATTGTTCAATTAGGTATATTATATCTGCTACACACATCATCATATCATTGACAAATTTATGACGTACAACGGCGTCGAATAAACGACCCCGGAAAAATCTCACAAGGATCACGGTACGAAAATCACTCATTACTTAATATCAAAATTTGACCACATAGTGCGTCCACTAGAAAAAGGACTTGCATAATCTATATCCGTCGGGGTAAAATCCGAGAGTATAAACGAGGATATATATAAAGGACTCAATAACAAGTCTAGTCTTAGAATGCTGTTGTTGAAAGGTATAACAATAACTTATACCAGCTTATGACAGCTTATAACTAAAATAAAATGGTATAGTATTAGATGATTAAGTTCAAAGTATAAATATGCATACCAACTGGTGGTATTGTTTTTACAGTATCTTCTTACGTTTTTCAACCCATTATTCTTTTCTTGTGCAGTACTTAAAATAATTTATATGCACGCGTTTATGAGGAACAATGTGGAATCAATATATTTGTTCTGATGAGACTACAAGTTGATTATTTCAATAGGATAATCGAGTCATTTAAGAAGCTATCGAAAATGACCATACAACGTTTGAATTTAGCTCCATTTGAATGCGTCAAATACGCCAGGTTAACAACTTTGTTACGACTTCATGCTAAAGTTTTTTGTTTTTTTTTCTCCGTTTAAAAATGGTTCCATAAAACGCTACAAGAGCTTCGTTATCTGTGGTATAGCTTCGGATCTACAAATCCTTTCAAATGACAGCTGTCTATATAACATTACTCAAGAAACGTCCCCTCTTATTTATTGTCCGATTCTAGAGGACGCTTATCTACTCCTTGTAATATGTCTGAATATGTCCTGCTGATATTCTGCTTATAATTATTTTAAATTAATGACTCCATTTTGCAATAATAATTCCTTATTAAAGAAAACCTTAATCGAAAGAATAATCCAATGCAAAAAATGTCGGGTTTTTGTTAAACCAATACACACAAGGACTCAAAGCATCAGTAACCAGTTGACCACAAACTTGTCCTGGGATGTTATGGCTTTATATGCAACTATGTTTATTTTTAACATTAACTTGTATGTACCAAGTGTGCTTGTCGACAAGGGGCGACAATAGGAAAGAATGCAGTTTCTTGCGCACTATATTCTTCGAAAAATATCAGACAGAAGCAAATGTTTATTGTTTTTATGATTGGCAACAGTTGGCACAATCGTTGTTTTTTGAATTTGTTTTTCGATTTTTTAAATCTAAAATAAATAATAACCATCATGGGCATGAAAAAGCTCTGCTCTGTGTTAGATAACGCATGATTTGATGTATTATTTGTAGTAACGATGATTTTATTAAGAGTGTATGGCTAAATTTTATAATAGATTTAACGTAACACGATTCAGTTCGTAATGATGCCAACAAATTAATATGTGACTAGTGCAGTATTAAGAAAGCACCTTTTACTTAAGCCTCTCTCTCTTACGCCTTAAACCATTCAAGTTGGACGTATGTATTAAGTGGTATTTACAAAACACTTTACCTAAAATATATCAGATTCTTACGTAAAAATAAAGGAAAGCACAGATGTCCCTTAAGTTTTTGAAGGTTTGTGAAGGTTTTACTTGACGTACACATTCCATCTTGCTAGACATTATAAGTAAATGAGCACGAACATTTGACAACAATAGCATCTAACTTCCACACGCATCGTTACATCGAAGAAGTGTAGCAAACGATAAATCTGTTTTGACTTTATTCTCATTTTACTGGAATTGATTCTGATCATGTCAAATAAGTGTATAAATGGTGAAAGAGCATGTAATAAATGTATGTGACTTTTATTTCCACACATTGCGGTGCTGGAGCAGAGTCATGGCCAAGAATAAACAGGAAACACTTACGATGCTTCATAAATAAATAGTATAGGTCGTTCTTTATACGTCGATCATGAAAAATGGGTTAAGAAAAGTGCTTGGTAAAAAGGGTCTCAAGTTTTAGTAAAATAACATGCATGGAACAGGAGTTAACCTTGTCATTAAGATAAAAACTAACAACTCAACCAAGTTTTAATGACATCAGTTGTGCTGAATGCTGCTGTTCATAGTGTCTCAATGTTGATCCTTAGGATAAAATTGGTGAGATAGCAGTTCTAATACCATATTTTTCAGAATTTACGACACTACTTAACCGGCGTGATAACAATTTAAATATTGATTTTAGAAGCATCTGTCCGAAGAAAGCGAAAACCGAAATAATAAACATTATAATGGCCTCTTAGTAGGGCCACAACAGTGGCATTAAACGTCATTAAGCTGACACACTATATTTAGTCTTCTCTAACAGCTTCTAAGTTGTGACGTAGTGACAGGTTGACTGTGATGCTGGCTCATTGTCGGTAAAATATTGAAGTTACATAATGTAAAACTCTTGTTTGTGTACCGTCTATCGCTTTCAAGAAACATTTTTGCTAATAAGCCACGAAACACATACTCAACAACAAAGAGACGGCACATTTGGGACTATTTTTAACACATTTATTCCATGTGATGCCGGTTTATCGATCTTTAGCTATGTCTCATGTTTGCTGAACATTTAAACATTATATAAACGTCTTTATAAAGATTATGATTTCACTGTTTATATCATTTAAAATAAAATATTTTATTTTTCTCATTTACTAATTTTAACTTTTTCTTCATTAATGTGTAGTCCGATATATATTTATCATAAACTTGTACACCTACGATAGCTCATGTTGTTAATACATTACTATGGCATTAACAATTTCATTACAAAGAGTCAAACATCAACTTTAAGTATGTCTGACACTGAAACGTGCATTAATTCCTAAACAAAATAGAGATTTTAGAACCGGTGTATGTCTAATGTAAGATATTTAATACATAGCTGGAAAAAAGTACATGTCTACCTTGGGTAAAAAGTCAAATCTGCGCAGGTTTTTAACTAGCGAAATTGTTATGCTTGTGATACGAGACTGTCCATCTTAAACGAAAGGATATTTCTTTATCTTTTTACATACATGCACATTTCATGTTGAAAAAGATATGTTCAGTTATATTTAAGTCATATTTGACGAGCACATAGCTGATCATTGCGCCGAATAAGCCGAAATATTATTAGTTACAGTAATATTTACATGCTGCAAAAAGAGATTACTGTGTCATACATGCCTTAAGCCAAATGACACAAGATTGTAAATAAGATCATAAGTAACATTAAAAGTAGCTCAGAAAATTGTTAATCACATTTATTTGCTAAAATTGCCAACAGTAAATGTTGCAAATTAATGCACTGACAATATTTTAAGAACACCAAATCACCTTACATAAATACATATGCTGTGAGAAAATGGAATTTTCTCATAAAACAGTAAGGGGTCTTAAAGTTCCAAGGAAAGTGAATCATTGCCTGGTATTTATAAACTCACTTATGAAAATAAGCTCGTTTTTATGATGTTACAGCGTGTTATTTAATGAAACACGATTTATAAGTAAGAGAGGGAGAGACAGAAAGAGATAGATATACAAATAGAGACGGAGAGAGAGAGAGAGAGAGAGAGAGGGAGGCAGAGAGCGGAAAGAGAGATATTGGTTTTGGGACATACAGCTGACCCGAGCACCAAAGCATGTAACCAGATTTTTCCATAGGAAATTTCATTTGACCTCAAGCGCTCACGCCAAAGACATAAGCCTGACATTTGACATCTCTTTTCCATTTAACATTTAGACGACCTCATTAAGACCAAGACTACGGCTATGCGAAAAATCGGAACTCGACTAAAAGCTTGATTTTATGTTATTCTAAGTTTAAATACGTTGAGCACTATTCGGCCATGAAAATAAAGTCTAAGCGAATAATGAAACAGATCATGGGTGCGTCTCTTAATGGAAGTGTGGAGCCAAATATATGTGTTTGTGAATCATGTCTGGAGTATAAGCAACAATTTGTCCAACAGTTATATCGTATTCCAATAACACTGTATATTTAAAGCGATATACTTCTCATTTATTAGCGACATAAAGATCCGTATATCTGCTTATGTTGAGCATATTGCCCGACTTTAGACGTTCCGTTCTTTGCACTTTGATGTACCGTTGATTACATTATCTGTTTGATGCACTTACAAATTATAATATTTTAACGACTGAAAGGTAAAAATGGCAAGAAATATTAAAATATTTTTAAAAGTATGATAACTGTGAACTCTTGTCGGCACAAAACTTCACATGAACTGGCATATTTGTATTTATCAATGGTTTGACATCAATTGATAACTCTGAAATAACAGCTGTTTTACTGTCCCAAATATAAAAATGTTTTAATTGCCCTGTAATTTTTATTTTATACAGTGATATACAAGAAGAGGATTCTTGTACTCAATTATGGTCGTCATTGCAATTGTAATTAAAACTTTTGATAAAGACTCTGCATAAAGGGAATATTTTTTTCTAAAATGCTGAGAAACTCGATGTTGTGTATTGTAGTCTACCATACTTCATACTGTTTTGCAAAATGATTCGGACAGTTTTGTTTAAAGCAAGTCTTATTTCTTATCATTGCTTTGGTTTAAGAAAACTCTACGAAGAGGCAAGGTTAAAACTCTGTAAAACCTGTTTAAGCACCCCAGTCGGCACTTTCTTGTCGTCTGACAGTTTCAAGGCGGTAATTGTTGCGTTAGCCATTTCGTACCAGTGAGTTTTGTTGTAACTATGACATTTGACCAGCATGTGATAATATTTGTCCCGTACCTTTTCAGATTTTAATATATGTTGCAATATTCGTAGGACCCTGTCATCTTTTTCTATTATTTTTCGTCTATATGGAATAATGGAATAATTAAAGTTAATAACATATCACAATAACACATTCACTTAAATGCCTTCTGTATCATAAATTTCTTATTGTTTTACTAATGGGGATTTTGACTGTGTTTGTCACAAAAATCACACAGTGCGGCGGTCTTAAAATATCGCAATGCATAGACGCTATGTTGTTAATTAAGTCATCCTGTCAGGAGATGTAACTTCCGTTGTTGTAAATTGTTTCTTGGTAATTTACACAATTATGATAGAATGATTTACATTTATTCTCTACTGACTTTTGTTCATGATTAAAAAACTTAATATAGAAATTAAATTAAATCAAGAATTTTATGTAGCTTTTCTGATGAAAGGACTTTTCCCGAAAATCTAAAGCAATAGGGACATATTGTTTTACCTCACCACATTATTTGTTGTAAGGCGTTTTAGTTAAATAAAAATATGTCATCATCACTTGGACTGCCGTGTTTCATATATATATTTTTTGTCCACTACTTGAGTTTGAGTAAATCCTCAGGAAGTGCAAAGTTAGGTCTTTGTTTTCCTTGGGTTTTTATCTCGTCCAAACATTTAACTTTTACACTTGACAGTCATGTGAATATATATTTTCTGGTTCATTTTTAAATTTTAATACATAAGAATATATGACAAAATCCTATGAGCATTGCAACATATACCAAACTCCGAAAAGGCACAGAACAAAGGTATTTCACATGCAAGCCAGGTGAAAAGTAAGAACAAATTTGTGATGAGTCATTTAACGAAAAGAGTAAACCCGACAGTATCCGCCTTGGAACGGTCAGTCGGCAATATGGACCGACTGGGATGCTTAACATGTTGCGGTTCTCACAGGACTTTGTCACATTTCAGTATTTACAAAATTCTGAGGAATGTTTATGTGTTCTGTTTTTTTTTTGTCAGCAAAAAGTATTTATACTATTGGTATATGAAAACTACACTTTTGATTTTGTTAAAACATGAATAAAAACTGCTTTGAGGTATTTTCACTTGGTGTAATTCATGACCTTAACAACTCAACACATATTATGAGTACCGGTATTTTGTTCCTTTGCCAAATTTTGCTTTGTGTTAAGAAACACGCCGCAGCAGTAAAACAATGGTGGTTATAGTAACGTCCCGCTTTTTTGGTGGAAAAAAACATCGGACATACGGCTAGGTAGAACCACCGGACAAACGGCTAGGTAGAACCATCGGACATACGGCACCATTGGACAAACGGCTAGGTAGAACCATCGGACATACGGCACCATCGGACAAACGGCTAGGTAGAACCATCGGACATACGGCTAGGTAGAACCATCGGACATACGGCTAGTAGAACCATCGGACAAACGGCACCATTGGACAAACGGCCTAGGTAGAACCATCGGACAAACGGCTAGGTAGAACCATCGGACAAACGGCACCATTGGACAAACAGCTAGGTAGAACCATCGGACATACGGCTAGGTAGAACCATCGGACATACGGCTAGTAGAACCATCGGACCAACGGCTAGGTAGAACCATCGGACAAACGGCTAGTAGAACCATCGGACAAACGGCACCATTGGACATACGACTAGGTAGAACCATCGGACAAACGGCTAGGTAGAACCATCGGACAAACGGCTAGGTAGAAACATCGGACAAACGGCTAGGTAGAACCATCGGCGTACCACTGATGAGCTGGAAGCCTTTTACACATTAAGTTCTGCGCCCATTCCAGGACAGGTGGAGAGAGGCTAGAATTCTAAGATGTTGTACATCTGCGGCTCTACCATTCGGCCATTGGCGTTCAACCTGCTAACTAAAAGATAATAAGAAAATAGTCAAATAAATACGAAAGTTAAGCAAGGATATACACACATAATAACGATATGTGTAACAAGCTCTATTCTTGTCAACACAGTGTACCATTTCGTTATTGTTGTGCATTGTGCAATAAGAAAAGCCACAAATAAGCACGAAGTATCGCTTGCTCTGTTGTCTGGTACATCCAATTCCATTTGGCTACACCTCTCTGTCCATCACGTAACTAGTAATTTAGAGGGAATTACTGGCTAAGTATTTTCGAATCACTAAAAGTAATTTTCTTGTAATTATATTACTTTATACCAATTTTCATCTTATCGTTCAGTTTGTTTCTAATTATGTATATCCGAGGAATAAAAAATCCAAGAACACAATCGTGAGTGCTAATTAACACATAAAAATAAAATGTAAATTGATATTTACCATTTATCTTTGTCGCTTATTAATTAATAACAGCTCGTAACAATTATCATTACAGTAGTAATGTCTATAATTATCCACATTCTTATGATAAAAGTTGATAATTTATAAGGTTGATGACTTAGAAGAGAAATTCTCAGCTTCGCTGTAAGCATTAGCGTGCAGTTACATTTTTCCAATCAATGAATTAGATCGGTGAGAATTCTTTCTTGTTTTATTTCAAAGCATGTCGAAGTATAGATTGCTTTGCCAAGGCCTTTGAAGTTTTCATATTTGTTAGAATGATGATCTTTAATCTAAATGGTCTATATAAGTGATGAAGTCCAAGTCTCGCTAAGCGGCTATTTAAGAAACAGTAAAATAAAATAGGGCTTAGGAAGGTCTTCTATCTTTATCCATATGTTCGCCATATGAAAAAGTTACGTACTGCCAGAATGGCTTTTACTGGCAAGAAAAGCATCATAATACTCTAACCTGGCATAACGTATAACCAATACGTTCTCATCAAATTCCAATTAAATTATCAAACGTGAATTGTCTTAACCCTGATAGCTTATTTTCTGTAAGTAAGCAATATTTTAACATAAAGTAGACATTATTGCAAAAGCTTTAATTACCGTTCGTACCAATTTAGTTATGATTTTTACAAAAGATATACTGAAGGAAAGTTTGAGAAAAACAACAACAACAAAAAACAACAACAACAATAACAAACACATCAATACCAACCACATAACACTTCATCCATTATTATCCTACAATAACATAATTATTGACCAAAGACTTATTTTACAATTCCATTTGATAGGAATTATATTTATATGCCGGAACCTAAAGCCTACAGTGAAAACTTACGTTGAGAGTAATTGAACGGTGGCTGTCTAAGCTACTGTGTGTCATGTCGTCTCAGTGAATTGCACAGTCATCGTGTTGTTAAAAACAATGAAAGTTCTTGAATTTAAAGAGACCAATTGCGAGCACCTCGATGCACATAAAATAGGTTGAACCATCAGCAACAAAGTTTCCGATAAGGTCAAAAAAGTAATTAAAACCATTGCTCTTTGAATCTGATGAAAAACAAGTCCATAAAAATCCAGAATTGCTTATATCCTTATGCATAAGAGTTCTGTTTTTGTTATTGTTATTATGCCTAGAAGTGATACATTATCTCGGCGGAAACACCGTTCTCAATTTGTAAAATCTAAAACCTTGTGGTAACAATTAACTGGTCATAAATATTTGGCAGTGAAATCTTCAAGTGCGAATGCAATCCCGGAAGGCTGGATTCGATAAGATCTAGCGGAAGGCGTATATCGATCATGTTTTGTTCACATTTTAAATTATTTTGCACATAGGTTCATTGAAACCGAATCATGATTATTTGTAGTTAAGATACCTTTAACATAGCGTTAAATTGAAATCTTTATATTAGATAGCAGGGCATGGGGCTAATAGAAAACGTCGTGATATTCCGAAAGCTTCAAAAATTATTTAATTAACAAATTGTTTGGACTTTTTATAATAACACTTCGCAAATTAAAGAACGTAATTTAAACTTTACTGAGACAAGAGTTGGCAAGTTGGAGATGTTACTGAGACATGAGTTGCCAGTTTGGAGATGTTACTGAGATAAGAGTTGGCAGTTTGGAGATGTTACTGAGACATGAGTTGCCAGTTTGGAGATGTTACTGAGACATGAGTTGGCAGTTTGGTGATGTTACTGAGACATGAGTTGCCAGTTTGGAGATGTTACTGAGACATGAGTTGGCAGTTTGGAGATGTTACTGAGACATGAGTTGGCAGTTTGGAGATGTTACTGAGACATGAGTTGGCAGTTTGGAGATGTTACTGAGACATGAGTTGGCAGTTTGGAGATGTTACTGAGATAAGAGTTGGCACTTTGGAGATGTTACTGAGACATGAGTTGCCAGTTTGGAGATGTTACTGAGACATGAGTTGGCAGTTTGGAGATGTTACTGAGACATGAGTTTGCAGTTTGGAGATGTTACTGAGACATTAGTTGCCAGTTTGGAGATGTTACTGAAATAAGAGTTGGCAGTTTGGAGATGTTACTGAGATAAGAGTTGGCAGTTTGGAGATGTTACTGAGACATGAGTTGGCAGTTTTGTGGTGTTACTGAGACTTGAGTTGGCAGTTTGGAGATGTTACTGAGACATGAGTTGGCAGTTTGGAGATGTTACTGAGACATGAGTTGGCAGTTTTGTGGTGTTACTGAGACATGAGTTGGCAGTTTGGAGATGTTACTGAGACATGAGTTGCCAGTTTGGAGATGTTACTGAGATAAGAATTGGCAGTTTGGAGATGTTACTGAGACATGAGTTGGCAGTTTTGTGGTGTTACTGAGACATGAGTTGGCAGTTTGGAGATGTTACTGAGACATGAGTTGCCAGTTTGGAGATGTTACTGAGATAAGAATTGGCAGTTTGGAGATGTTACTGAGACATGAGTTGGCAGTTTGGAGATGTTACTGAGATAAGAGTTGGCAGTTTGGAGATGTTACTGAGACATGAGATGCCAGTTTGGAGATGTTACTGAGACAAGAGTTGCCAGTTTGGAGATGTTACTGATACATGAGTTGGCAGTTTGGAGATGTTACTGAGACAATAGTTGGCAGTTTGGAGATGTTACTGAGACATGAGTTGCCAGTTTGGAGATGTTACTGATACATGAGTTGGCAGTTTGGAGATGTTACTGAGACATGAGTTGGCAGTTTGGAGATGTTACTGAGACATGAGTTGCCAGTTTGGAGATGTTACTGAGATAAGAATTGGCAGTTTGGAGATGTTACTGAGACATGAGTTGGCAGTTTTGTGATGTTACTGAGACATGAGTTGGCAGTTTGGAGATGTTACTGAGATAAGAGTTGGCAGTTTGGAGATGTTACTGAGACATGAGTTGCTAGTTTGGAGATGTTACTGAGACATGAGTTGGCAGTTTGGAGATGTTACTGAGACAATAGTTGGCAGTTTGGAGATGTTACTGAGGCATGAGTTGGCAGTTTGGAGATGTTACTGAGACATGAATTGGCAGTTTTGTAATGTTACTGAGACATGAGTTGGCAGTTTGGAGATGTTACTGTGACATGAGATGCCAGTTTGGAGATGTTATTGAGACATGAGTTGCTAGTTTGGAGATGTTACTGAGATAAGAATTGGCAGTTTGGAGATGTTACTGAGACATGAGTTGCCAGATTGGAGATGTTACTGAGAGATGAGTTGGCAGTTTGGAGATGTTACTGAGATAAGAGTTGGCAGTTTTGAGATGTTACTGAGACATGAGTTGGCAGTTTGAAGATGTTACTGAGATAAGAGTTGGCAGTTTAGAGATGTTACTGAGACAAGAGTTGCCGGTTTGGAGATGTTACTAAGACAAGAGTTGCTAGTTTGGAGATTTAACTGAGACATGAGTTGGCAGTCTGGAGATGTTACTGAGACAAGAGTTGCCAGTTTGAAGATGTTACTGAGACAAGCGTTGCCAGTTTGGAAATGTTATTGAGACAAGAGTTGGCAGTTTGGAGATGTTATTGAGACAAGAGTTGGTTGTTTGGAGATGTTACTGAGATAAGAGTTGGCAGTTTGGAGATGTTACTGAGATATGAGTTGGCAGTTTGGAGATGTAACTGAGATAAGAGTTGCCAGTTTTGTGATGTTACTGAGATAAGAGTTGGTAGTTTGGAGATGTAAATGATGCTAGAGTTTGCATATGCTTATATTTGTTTTACACCTGTCAATCGTTACATAAATGTGTACAATAATGTGAACAATAGTGCAAACATTGTGGTAGAGAAAAATAGCATTCTAAACATCATTTGTATAACGACGTCAGATGAAAATTATAAAAAGACCCGAGTCGTGTTTAAATAACGTTTTCTTGCAAGTAAACATGTGTAATCAAACGAGAAATAATTTCTTTTTAATCTTTTAATCTTGCCAATTTATATAAACTGATCGATGTAGATACAGGCAATAAATAAAGTATGACTCATCCTTAGCTCAAATATAGAATACAAAAAACAACAACAACCCAGACGATAATAAGGAACATCTAAGAAAGAAACTGTTGTTGATTAATGGTTAAGTCACCCAAAGAGTGATTGTTTTTGTAAGGAAACAATTGCAAGAAGAGTATCACTACATTCAATGCGATAATCAAAGTATCCAGGAAAAGTACCAAACCGGATATTTAACCCATGATACAGTAATTGTATCAATCTTCTCAAATAAAATGAGGAATGTTAATTTCGAAGAAAAGTGAAGTAGATATTTACATGTATTATGCAAATAGCTTACACGTTAATCTAACTAATTCAGACATACTCTATATGTAAATCGGGATATATAATCATTGTAAATCCAAGAATGACCAGATAATTTCCTTTCTGTACTAGCTTATCATGTTTCTCTAAGAAGATGTTATAAAGCTAACGAAATCAAGGAAAATACCTTAACTTGCCGTATCATAATAAATGTTCATTCTAGTTAATATGTATGCCTTTTAAATATAAAATAAAACAATTCTTACAAACGATTTATCCATTTAAACATGAAGTGCAATTTTCAAATAAATTATATTCGTCTCATTCTTTCTTGGTACTGGATTAAAGCGGTACGAATTTTGTAGATTTCGTTTAGTTGGAACTTTTGGATTTTATCGTCTTTTTTTTAGATGTTTCAATTACAAATATTGTAATTTCTTGCTTTTGCATAAACATAATCTTAAAATTCATTTAAATACAAGATATGTTATTTAAAAAGTGTAAGTGTGTGTTGATGATAGTTAATCTGGGTATCACAAGAAAGGTAGAAAAGTCAACATACACCTGAGTGTTTTTGAAACTTGTGTAATCTTCTGGCAGTTATATTCCCTATATACTAATTGTTTCAAATGTTCATATATGTTGTAATACTTCTAGGTTTCTGTATTCGGATCACAACCATGTTATTCAAGCAGTTTGGCATATATTTAATTTCAGCCTTACTTTGCTACTCCAGAACCCTAACATATTCTCTAGTATTTTATCCTTGTTTTAGCTTGTGATTTCTTCGATATTATAAACTTTGCGCAACATTTCTAATACCTAATAACAGTGTTTCCATTTCACTCATCCAAAAACAAAAAGGACCTTGTTTGTTACAAATGACGTATCTACACTTTAAAGATATCACTACTTAGTCGTTATTGCTTTGACTGTTGACTTATATATTCTTATTCCTTTCTTTCGTTGGCAATACTTAGTCGTCATTGACTGATCTATTTCTTTTCACTTTTCGTCTTTGAGAAATCCTTACGAAGCGCGATGTTAAAACTGTGTACACCGGTTTAAACGTCTAAGTCTTTCATTTTGGTAAGTGATCGTTCAAAGGCGGTAGCTATTGGGTTTTCCCTATTTTTGTGTAATATATCGCCTGGTACCTTCTCAGTGTCTCATCATCAAATGAATAACACTTTGAACATTTACTCCCACAAATCATAAGCCATGTACGTTTAACAAACTGTTCCTTAGCTTATCATACATCTATCCATAGATATGACTTTTGGACGGTAAGACGTTTACCACACGCATCTTGTTTTATGATGATAAACAAGCATGTATTGATGTAAATGTAATCAAGCTTACAATACAAATTCGCAATGTTGTTGCCTATTAATTGTATCAAAATGCAGATAAGTAGTTATGTATTTTGTATAAGACATCAACCGTATTTCTTATTTCATCGACCTATTTCAGGCAATGAGGTTTGCATCAATTCTAAACAATACGTCTGACGTTTAATAGGATTACGTAAAAATGATTTTGTTTACCAAGACAAATGTGAGAAATTTAATATTGAAGACAATATTGCTCTCTAATTAGTAGTTTAGTCACTTAGAGTGCAAAGCATACCATTCTCAATTGTTCACATCAAAGTTATACAGAGAGTACCAAAAACTTTGTCCAATTGTAGCAATCGCCGAAAAGTGTTCGTACATTCGGACAGCCAAATATTCTTTAAACAGTAAGTCTTGTGCTTTTAGACGAAGAAAAATAGTTTAAACATCGTTTAAACAAGGATTGCATCAGCCCAAACCCAAATAGCAACAACTGCATGAATATATGGTCAACGTAAATTTGGTTGTGTCAATATATGCATAAATTAACTCGCTCATAAATTAACTCTTCTGCTCTCCGACTACCAGATAGATGATATATAGGAAGCTATCTTAATTTGGAGCTATTTAAAAAAGGACCTGCTCTATCAAGCTGACCGCCACAGAAGACACACATCACCGTTGAATGGACGTCAATTAAAGAACAAATTGCTTGGGAGGACCTTAACTGGCCGCTTGCAACATGGTGACCACTCTTAATACGTGACTGCTAACACAGGTTTGACTGTATTCATTGTATACTGATGCTATTTACAGATTTGATTAAACATTTTATAACGCGAGAGGTGGCCGGGGCCTCAACATTCCGAAAAATATACTAAATTTGTACATATGATCCATGGCTTAAATGGTAATAAACAAAGAGGAAAGTATTTCCGCAAGTATCATCCTTATTGCCTTTTAAAAGGTTTGAAGCATGTGTATTAAAGAGACATCGCCCACAAGTAAAAATGAATACATCTCAATGTGTATGCAACACCTAGATGGCCAAACTAATACGAATTTTTGTTATATTATGTAAATATCTGATCTCTTCTTGTATATAACACAAATTAAAAGAACAAATAATCAATTTGTAAGAATGGGGAGATAAATAAACGATATAAGTTTAACATTCAATACTAAGTAGCAATAATATGAAATATTAGCATAAAAGCATAAATATCTGTTTTCAAGTTTATTATAGAGAAGACAATAGGCTCGCTGAGAAATGTTTTTTTACCATAAAAAATATAGGTCGCATCAATTGGTATCCTATTTGAGCAATATGTTTACAAGTTTCAAATAGCTAAATAACAGACATGAAATCATAGGAACCAGCGTAATAATTACCCTACAACAATTGACCATTATGTATATTGGTCAATTGTTATAGTTAATTACAATACGGTTGGCTTCATTTCCTGTGAGATATTTATATAAAGTCGGTCAGCTCACTTGTCCATTGTTAGAGGGTTATAATAACAGAAGCAACTTTAACAAGCACATTTAAATAAACCATATCTTTACAATTGTATGTCTATGAATAGGTAAATAAGAAAAGGTCCTATCAAAATTTTCACAGATATTTAAATTTTATTTACCAGTAGACAAAGGCAAACAGGTAAATGTAAATGTGACAAAAAACACAGAGACGAGACATAACACACATAAAGAAAAACCATCAGTGTGAAATGTTATAAAGACGTTTTATCCGATTGTCACACTAAAGGCTACACAATAGGTACACGACATCGTATTGAAGATAGATCACGTATGTTTCATCTGACCTCCAGACGGTATAAAATCTTTGGGCGACCTTTGAATATTCTGTTGCTGATCCGAGATCATTGGGAGCAGAGCACATATTGCATTGAAACTTAACGTAATCTTTACTTTAACATTAACATGACTTGAATGACAAGGAGAACCGGCGAAGGAAGCTGGGGGAAGCATAACTCAGAAGAAACAGGAAACAGTTAGAGGAAACGAAGGTTTCAGTACAAACTTAAGCTTAAGTATAAACCTGTCACATTCAGTTGCATAATTCATGGTGCACGTGTAGGTCAAAACGGCGTCAAATCGTATATAAATTAAGAAATTAAACCACGTGTTATGTCTTTAACAGAAGATAAAACGGACCGGTTAAATTGTTTGTTCTGTAGCATTATAGATGCCGTTAAATCAGTTTCTTCTATTGAAAACCACTTGTTTTGTTTGTCTTTAACTCTAATTGCACTGGGCAGATAAGTTCTTTTATTTACCTACCATTTTATAACTGAAACTTGGATACTTAAATTATTTTTTGTTTCATATAAATCATTGCATGTCTAATTGCTTGTTTCTCGATTAACTGCACCTGTTTGGGATGAACCGTTTGTTCCTTCATCCTCAACGGGGTCTGGTATTGAAATAATAACATTTATTGTTTAAGCCGTATAAGCCTATGGTTCAGAAAAGATTACTACAAACAAATAAACAGAATCATAGTAAGCATCACGACAAAGGCCCATTAACACTTTACTAGATTGTATATCGTAAAACCGTCCCCAATTAAAATGACAGTTTATTTAATATTTCTCATTTTAAATACTTGAGGGTTTTCCAATTACTAACTGCGATGTATTAATTCCGTTAGCTACTTCATTAGACATTATAATTGAAAACAATTTAGCTGCAACTCCGATTATATTGTTGCGCGCACAGACACTTAATTATAAATGAAAATAATTTTACTTCACTTCAAATGTCATTTTATAAACGAAATACAATTATTTAAAATGTAAAAATAGTATTCACGATTTTATTGTGTGTGCTGTAAAATAAGCCACATTTCCATTTCAATAAAATTTAAATGCTACGACGACATGCAATCGAAATTGTTGCATATTCCCATGGGTTCTAGAATAAGTGTTCACAGTGTCTATGAGGGCGATATTTTATTCGATTACATTCATTAAACGACAGAGGCTTATTAGGAATGGAGAGGAAGTAAATTTGTATTCTAGAATTCCATTATATATGTTTAAACAACACATTTCTAATTATACACAAATGTTTGACCGCATATTTGGCTAATAAAATGGTACATACTCATTTAGTTCCCTAAAATAATCAGATAACACTCTTTAATTACAGAATGTGACATTGGTAAACCTATTTTCAACCTTGATAATGCGTACATAAATAGATGTTTCTTGTACATTTTGTATTCAAATAGATAGTTTTTCTTTTCATTGCTTGCATTTGAGAAACTCGTCAGGAAGTGCGAGGTTAGAGCTCTGTAAAACCGGTTTAAGAACCCCAGTCGGTCCATATTGCCGACTGACCGTTCCAAGGCGGTAACTGTCGGGTTTGCTTTTTTTTTAAATGACTCATCACATATTTATTTTTACTTTTCGCTAGGCTTGCATGTGAAATAGCTTTGTTCTGTGCCTTTTCGGACTTTGGTATATGTTGCAATTGCTCATAGGACTTGTCATATATTCTTATTGTAGGAGTAAATCAATACTTTACGAGTTTCCAAACCTTCACAAACTCTGGCTGATACCACGTTGTTAAGACTGCGATGTCATTTTATGTCTAGGAACGGACTGGAGGCCTATAAAACAGATTGTATATCATATTCACAATATGGATATTGAAACGATACAATACATACATTCTATATCCGGCATAGTCCAAATTGATTCCATCTATACGTTTCTTAATAATGTACCGGATATAAAGCAAGTTAATCTATTTGACCTTTTTGTTTAGGTTTAAACTTTTAAAGTGACTCAAAAGTGGTGTCTTATTTATTTATCCTCGCCCCAAATGCCATAGGATATGTGATCTTCAATTTAATATGAGTTGAAAATAAAATAGGTTGCTTATATAGTTAACTAACTTTGCTTATATAGCTCTATTGATAAACCAACTCGTATTGTTAACAATAAAAGCCGATTTTTTTTTTTGCACCGAGAGCTTATTTTTTTTTTAAATAATGCAGCTGCACTAAACCACAATGCCACTCAGATCTTGGCAACTTAATTCCTTAAAAGCTACAACCTAGAAAATGGTTGTTCATTCCGATACTGTTGATTATATTTGAAAAACATGATGATCTAAAAGTCAGACAATTGAATCCCAAACCGAGGCTAAAACATGACTTGATCTCGTTTGACTGTCATTGAAACTGTTAACAGGTAAAGAGGTCGTAATCAAATCATTTATTTATAAATATCGTATTCCCTTAAAATATATAAAATAACTGTATATTAATTTCATAGCATATCGGTTTTAAATCTCATAGATTTAGCAGCAGACTGAGAATTTTAATTGTAAGAGTAGATTCAACTTCTCAATGACCGAAACCGGTTGTTCTTCTAAAATATGGAACTGGATTAATTTACCTTTACAGATTTACACCACGAAGTAGCAACTGGAATCGTGGAACCAAAGTCCAATTTCAATCAAAGTAAATACGTATTTGTTCCTATAATATCTTATAATATATCAGCGCATGGGCTGTTTTATTTCAAACTGATCTCTCGTTTGGGACTTTTGTTTTTACGTTGCGAGGCTTTTATCTACTATACATACTGTACATATGTTTATAGTTTATTTTGTTGCTAGTTGTTATGTATATAAGTTCATTGTATTTGTTTTAACTCCCGATGCAGGTGCTTACTGTTAGTTGTTTCACTTTGACGGGATGTTGTTATTTACACTGTGTGTTTGCTAGAAAAACCTTCAGGAAGTGCGAGGTTGGAGCGCTCCACAAACCAGTTTTAAGCACCCCAGTTGGCCCTTTTGCCGATTGACCGTTCCAAGGCGGTAACTGATGGTTTTTCTTTATGTGTGTTATGTCTCGTCTCTGTGTTTGTTTGTTTTTTCACATTTGCATTTACCTTGTTTGCCTTTGTCTACTGGTAGATAAAATTTAGATATCTGTGAGAGTTTGATAGTACCTTTTCTTATTTACCTATTCTTATAGGATGAATTAAATGACATAGGTGATATGCACTGGGCGATTTTTACGACCGCCACACTGCACAAATTACATTGTTGTGATCATGAATGAAAAATATATGACATAGTCTTATGAGCATACCAAATTAATTTCCTTGACTATAATTTAATTGGGGTGCGTTTGTGGCCAAATATTACCAAGTGCAAAGGTAGAAATTGTTGGCATGTTCACTTATTTAATATCTGTTCTCAGTGCTTGTCGTCAAGTCTGGTCAATCACCGCATAAAATACTAGACGTCGCCACCATGACAGGTATATATTTGGATGGTATATCTTTTTCCGATTAAAATGCTCGAGTTTATGTTCAGTACGCCTTTCAGCCATGACATTGTCTGAAAGGATAGTATAGCGGGCCATGCAAGGTTCTTTTAATGGAAGTGTTAATTAAAGCGAATTTGTCTGAGTGGCCTGTCTACAAAGTCAGGAACACACTGTCCAACAGTTATCTTAATATCCATTAACTAAGCCTGTTTCAACGCTTGCTGATTGCACTTTTCGTATTCGACAGTGTTCAGTACAAACAATCAGCTATTGAAACAGTTTTGATGCATAGGTTTAAACAAGCGTCTGTTCAACATAGTGTTAATAAGGATTTGAATATTTATAGCAAGTTAAATATACTTATGATATACTTATGATATACACATTACTAGTTGTTGTAATAGCGGTGGGGCCGTTGTGTTCCGGTTTTGCGTTTACACTTTTAACCAAACCTCCGAGAATATACAATTCTAAACTATCGCAGTTTTATGGCTGGTAATATGGCAAAGTGTTTTGGCTCGTGACGTGTGGTTTTAATTTCAGAGTAGAATGTTAGGGAATGTTCTGCTCAGTTCGTTTTATTTCGATTTTATTTATCCTCTTACTTTTACATTCGACTTGTATATTTGTCTCTTTACCTAGTTCAAATTGTTGTATAAAGGGTTTTCTTTGCTTACAACAATTTTGCCTTGCACATTTGTCTATTCGATGTAATTCAATAGGTTATAGCTAAATATGTCCACAAGTTTTTTTTTCAATTTCTCAAATACAGTTGGCAGGACACAACGGAATTAAATATGTGATTGTGCTTAATAAAACATGGTAACCTTGAAGGTACTATGTATGTTAGCATCAAACTTAAAACCTTTTTTAAACATTTCACGTCTCCAGTCATATCTATCGTCTTTTGTTAAACATGACTTTGCTCTGTTGATGCTGAAAAGTTTATTCCTGTCCATTCTAGGGATTTTACTGTTTTTTTTTATGTTTTAGTACAATGCGGCGACACAATTAGTGCCATGAAAGTGGCGGCAAAATCATTGAAGTCTTGATAGAGATACAGAAGACCTTTCCACATTTAGTTCTCTGCACCGACCTGGACTCGAATCCGCTAGTTGAGAAGCTAAGCAGTGTAAGGAGACTTCAGCCCTCGGCTATTAGAAAATCAAAACATTATTAGAAAATTAAAATTTCTGTCAGAACGCGTCGTTACTTGAAACATGAAATAACCTGGAATCTATTTGTCTTAGTTTATTTGTTACACTTTCGAAATGGATTGCAAATAGGGGTTTTAATAATGAATTATTAGACATTAATAGTTAAAGGATGTCTCTGATTTCCAGGGAGCAATCGAGGTTGAAATAATCGCGTAGCACACAATGTGTCCCGCGCCACTACTGTTCTTTGGTAGCACTTTTTGTTTTTAACTGGGGTTTTGTCATCACACAGGATAGTCTGTCTATTGACAACTTTTAACATTTTATGATTTAATATGTTTCGATCGTCCAGTGTAACTGTAAAAAGACCATTTGAAATAGGAACAAACGAGACGGTTCTATGAAAGTATCATATATATTTAAATTTGAAACGTCATTTGACAAAGACACGCCCTTCCAGTAACGCATCTAAATTACTAAGACAGGACATTACATATTAAAAAAAAAAAATAAAATAAGTAAATTGAAGGCGTCAGTTGGCAAAATTATTGTCTTAAAGCATGGTTTACGGAGTGCTTAAACCTTGCATTTCGTTTTTTTATTCTGAAAGACAAATCCTGTAAATAAAAGTATCATAATCGAGTGACAAGTAAGCATCTGCATTGGGAGTAAATTGGTTAAAAAATGTCTAAAGCTCAACATCAATGTGTGCGTTTAGGGAATTAGTGACGGCATGTCAAAGAAAGATTTTTGTTGCATTGCACGGAAATCGTCGAATAGGCGATGTCCAGCTAATTATTTGGTGAAGGATGACCGCATACCTATGTCTGGGTAGAACCACTGGCATAACGTAGGTAAGCTGGATAATGGAAGACAGATGTACGATTTTCAACATCAAAGTGTAGAAAAAATAACGAAATTTACACGCAAAAAACATTCAAACGAACAGAACTTTATGAATCATTGTGCAATAAATATGAATGTAAAAATCTAAATGAAAATAACAAAAAGAGATGAACGAGAAATGACCAACATATGTCATGTACAATAAGATCACACGTAAAGGACAATAAAGATTGCGTCAGTAGTGTCACACACACATATAGGGCATGACTGGAAAGGTAAAGCTTCACATTGAGTGCTAACTCCTATTAGTGAGTTGTTAGATATAAATACCATAGATTGCAGCACGAGGTGAATCATCACAAAGGAAGATTAAAGATGAATAATTAACAAAGCTTGACTGAAATCGTCAATGATCATCATCTGAGTTCAAACGTTTTGGCAATATTCGATATTTCAGTGTATAGAAATGCTGCATTAAGATGTCAAGCATTGAATTTGGTTAAGCCTAGTACAGATTTATGGAATTAGTGCTAAGAATTCACACTTCGCGTGTAGCAACCGTGTTAACAGACTGAGGATAGTAACCCCGAATTGATGGGTTATACGGAAATTGCACACGCTTTAGAAAGGTCACTGGTTCGAATCCGCTCTAAGGATGTTGATTTTTCTTTATATATTTTAAATTATTTTTATTTTTATTTGTGCATTTATCTGATTTTTTTTATATTTTTTTCTTTCCAGTTCTTATTAGATCCAGAGAAAAAAATAATTCAATGCTATAGAATTGTTAGCGCGGGCATTCACAAAAAGGAAACACATAATAGTCCTCGAGCAGGATTCGAACCTGCGATCTCTTGCACGATTGCCTACCGTACATACAAATGTTATTTTAGTATTCATTCTTTCTGTGGTGGTGGATACACGCGTGTTTGCAATAAATCGACCATGAAACCTATACATCAGTTCCGGTTTAAATTTATCGGACAATACACAAAATATGATGTCTATTCATATACAAAGATTTATTAGATAAAGAACGGGAGTGGTCATGATGACAACGTCCAGCACATGCATTATTGTAGGGTAATAATACTATATTTTATAGTATAATCGTAGATTGTGACTAAAATCCAAGTTATGTTCTATTTGTTACATCGTGGGAGTTCTTGAGTCATGTTACACTAGTAAATTACCACCACTTAGCATGTAAATCTAGTATTTTAGACAACCCACCGATGATCAAATATTTTTTATGAAGTCATATTGACTTACATGAACATACATATTTTAGAAATGATAATAGTAAAATAACGGTTTAAATAATTGCGATTGATAAACAATCTATTGTCACTTCTTCAAATTTACAGAACTACATGTAGCATTCAGGTGTTAGGACATTCAATTAATTGTTTATGCCATTGTTGTGTATGTTAAATACCTGTCATACTTTCTTTGTCATTATAACTACTGATCATTTTCAAAGGACAAATCAAATGTCTACGTAGATAATACAAATAACATGTATTCTTTTAGATTTCTATTATTCTATTTCTATTCTATTATTATTTCGTTGAAACAGACAGTAATGTTTTAAACTAACCGAATACTTACTTTTAATGAACATTCTCTCTTTGTATCGTTTAGATTTATACGATACACGATACGGACACAATCGAATATTGAAAAAAATGATAAGAAAATATGACACAATTCTATATTTATTGCAACATTTAGGAAAATTTATAAATGTATAGGACAAAATGATTCACGTAGCAGTGGTCAAATATAAAAGTTACAACTTAACTGTGACCAGACATTATACAAAGTAGAGAAAACCCACAAGTTACTGCTTTGAAACAGCCGGCAATAGGGCAGACTGGGGTGCTTCAACCGGTTTAACAGAGATCTAAACAGTTTTATCTTAAATGCAATCAGTAAAAACCGATCCATTTGAAACAAAACTGTTCAAGTAATAATAAATTCTGACTGCTAAGTTATGACGTCATTAAAATGAAAGTATGACTTTATATCCATGTAATTTGTCTCAATTTTTTTAAATTCAATGATTATTTTTTCCTTTTTTTTAATTGTGATTCAGGTTAAGCATTTGACACGAGCTTTACTATTGTATTATAATGTGGTTATTTCAATACACACCAAACATCATCTAAAGAAAAATCAAGAGATACATAGTTTATGAACTAAGGGCATATGGTGTTAAATGGAGGCAGTACATATACATTTTGTCTGACATATGGTGTAAAATGGAGGCAGTACATATACATTTTGTCTGACAGGTGATCCAGTGAAGATTAACGTTCAGCGTCAAGTAAAGGAAGTATATCAAAGTCCTATGAGAAGTGCAACATATACCGAAGTTTGAAAAGGCACAAGACAAAGATATTCACATGAAAGCCAAATGTAAAAATAAGAACATATCTCTAAACAAACAAGAGGAGCAATCTCAACAGATAACGCCTTACAGAGCTCTAACCTCGCAACGTCTGAAAGGTTTCTCAAGCGCTAACAGACCTATTTTAATCTAAACTCTCCGAATCATGCTAAAACCAGTTTCTTAAGAATTATTGTAGACTAGAATACACAACACCGGCTTCCTCAGCAATGACATTTAAGTAAAACATATTATTTTTATGCAGCGCCGTTATCAAAAGTTGCAATTACAATTGCAATTACAACAATACTTCAGTACAATAAATCCTCTTCCTATATAAAAATGAATAAATCAGTAATTAAAGGGCAATTAACACTGATCCTTTATATATTTCGTGCAGTTACACTGCTGTTATTTCATTGCGTTATCATTGATGTCAAACAATTGATAAATACATGCATGCCAGTTCAGGTGAAGTCTTGTGCCGACAAGAAGTCTTAGTAATTATAATTTAATAAATATTTTTCAAAATTTCTTTTGCAAATTTTGAATATTTAATCGTAATTTTTTTATCATATTTAAGTGCATACGACGGAGGATGCAATCACAGGTAAATAAAAGGTCGGCCAATACGCTCAACATAGGCAGAAATACGAATCTTTATGTCTCTAATAGACGGGTGAGAAATATATCGTTTTAAATATATATTGTTATTTAAAAACAAAATTATTGTTTGACAATCTGTTGCTTATACATCAGATATGATTCGCAGAAACATATATTATGCTCCACACTTCGATTAAGTGACGCCCTCATGATCCGTTTTGGTATTCGCTTAGCCTGCATTTGAATGCCGGAAAGTGCTCTACGTACTTAAATTTAGAATGGCATAAAATCAAACTTTTTTTCCGAGTTAAGACTTTTCGCATAGCTGTAATCTTGTTGTTAAAGGAGGCGTCTAGATGTTTCAAGGAAAAGAGATGTCAAATGTCAAATTAATGTCATCGGCGTGAACGCTTGAGGTCAGGTGAAAAATATTGCTACATACTTTGGTGCTCTGGTCAGCTGTATGCCCCAAAACAAATGTCTCTTCCCTCTCTGCCCCTCCTTCTCTATGTATCAATCTTTCTCTTTCTCCCTCTCTTACTTATTAATTGTGTGTCGTAAAATAATATGCAAGGACATTACAGGAATTAACTAATGTTTATAAGTGATTTTGATAATCACAAGAAAATGATTCTCTTTCCGTGGAACTTTAAGACCCCTTACTGTTTTATGAGAAAATTCCATTTTCTCACAGCATGTGTATTTATGTAAGATGACCTGGTGTTCTTAAAATGTTGTCAGTGCATTAATTTGCAACTTTTATTGTTGACAATTTTAGCAATTAAGAATGATTAATTTTCTAAGTTATTTATGATTTTAATTAATAATTTTGTGTCATTTGGCTTATTGCATGTCTGTTAACAATGATTCGACACAGGCATCTCTTTTTGCAGCATTTTAATATGGAAGATACTGTAACTGTGTGTTCGTAGCTAATAATCTTCGGCTCTTTCGACGTAATGATCAGCTATGTGCGTGTCAAACATAGCCTACACTGAACATATTTTTGGACATGAAATATATGTAAAAAGATAAAGAAATATTCTTCCGTTTGAGATTAGAAGTACAGATATATCACAAGCATAACCATTACACCGAGAAAAAGACTGCGCTGATTTGACTTTTTAGGTAAATATGAACTCTCTCTAGCTAAATATCTGATCTTAGACATACACCGGTTCTAAAATCTCCTTTTTCATTTAGGAGTTAATGTACTTTTCAGTGTCAGATATACTTTATGTTAATCTTCCCCTATTTGTAATGAAGTTGTTTATGTCATTCAAATTTATTAACATTATGAACTATCCTAAGTGTACAAATTTATGCTGTTCAGCAGATATAAATCAGACTTCAGATTTATAAACGGGAAAAAAGTTTAAATCGTGAAAGCGAAAAATACAATTTACAGTTATCTTATTTTAAATGCTATAAACAGTGAAATCACAATCTTTATGCAGACGTTTATATATTGTGTAAATGTTCAGAAAAAATAGACTGTAAAACTATTAAGATTGATAAACCGAAATCGTATTTCTTAAATGTTTTTTATGATGTTCTCAAATATGTCGCCCCTTTGGGTATTAATAATTAGTTTCGTGTCGTATCAGCAAAAAGACTTCTTGAGAGAAATAGACGACACACAAACAAGATTTTAACTTTAATCTTTTAACAAAAATGGGCCAGCATCACAAGCAACCCGTCAATGCCTTCACAACGGAGACGCTGCAGGAGAATCTGCCGGAGAAGACCAAAAATAGAGTGTCAGCTTAATGGCATTTGAGTTAAAAACCTTTACAAGACAACTTTTACTGCCTCTGTTGTGGCCCTTCTAAGAGGCCATTATAATCTTTATTTCGGTTTTCGATTTCTCCGGACATATGCTTCTAAAATCAATATTTAAATTGTCATTACACTGGTTTAGTAGTGCCATTAATTCTGAAAAAAATGTTACTTTTACTGCTATCTCACCGATTTTATCCAAAAGGATCAACATTGAGACACTGTGCTCAGTAACGTTCAGCCCAACTGATATCAGTAAAAACTTAGTCGATTTGTTATTTTTCATCTCAGTGACAACGTTAACTCCTGTTCTATGCATGTTATATTACTAAAACTTGAGACCGTATTCACCAAGCATATTAAGTATCTCCTCAACGTTTCATTTTCCCAAACCCATTTACCATTATTGACGTATGAATGACAATAATATACTTAAGGTTTATTTATTTATTTATGAAGCATCGATAGTATTTCTTGTTAATTCTTGACCATGATAAACGAGATTATCACTCTGCACCAATAATAAATAATGAAATAATTTGAACAATCCTTTTAATCTTAAACCAATGGGTTGAAATAAAAACATTAATTACAAGATATCTCAGCATTTACTAACTTATATAAGAATATATTAGACAAAGTCCTATGAGCATTGCAACATATAAAAAAATTGAAAAGACACAGGACCAAGGTATCCGCATGCACGCCAAATGTAAATGTGAGAACGGATCTGTGATGAGTCATTTAACAATAAGAGCAAACCCGAAAGTTACCGCCTTGGATTAGAAGCAATTCCAGTAAAAATGAGAATAAATTCAAAACGGAATAAACATTTGCTACATTTCTACAATTTAACGATGCATGTGGAAGTTAGATGCTATTTTTGTCAAATGTTCGTGCTCATTGACATATAATACTTTGCAAGATGGAATGTATACGTCAAGCAAAATCTTCACTTAAGGGTTCTACGTGCCTCTCTTTATTTCTTAAGTAAGAATTCTATATATTTGAGAGATAAGTTGTTTTGTGAATACCTCTTAATACATACGCCCATTTGTAAATTTTAACGCATATAAGAGGGAGACTTTAAGGTGCTTGGTAAATACTACACTAGTCACATATTTATTTGTTGGCATCATTAAGAACTAAAGTCGCCATATTATGAGAAGAGGAAAGCCATCAATGTTATGATAAATCTATTATAGTATTTAGCCATACACTCATAATAAAATTATCGTTACTACAAATTATACGTCAACTCATGCAATATCTAACACAGCGCTTTTTCATGCCCATAATATTTATTATTATTTATTTTAAATAAAACAATGGAAAGCCATATTGAAAAATCAAAGATAGTCCCAAATATTGCCAATCATTTTTAAAAATACAATAAACGTTTGCTTCTGTCTGATATTTTTACAAAAGATAAAGTGCACAAGAAGCTTTGTTCTTTACATCTGTCCCTTGGAGTAGTTTGTGTCTGATATCTTTTTTTAAAACATCAATTTGTAACTGATATCTTTTCTGATTGTCGTCCCTCAGACACGTACACGTACACTTGGCACATACAAATTTATTTTAGATTATAAACATAGCTGCCTACATAACCATAACTTCCCAGGACAGGTATGCGGTTAATTGGCTACTGATCAATATACAGACAGATAGATTGTATTGTATCATTAGGCAATTAGCCCATACATACACAATTTTGAAAATAGTATTTCGATATAATTAATAGCGATGTGCTTGTCATTTAATTTGTGATAGTCAATACAAATCGTAAATAATCATAATCAACAAAATTATTATCATTGTAATTATCAGTATTGTCATCATCAAGGTTATCAACACTATCAACATTTTTTCCATCTTGTAATGTATATCTATAAATGTTATGAAGATCAGCACAACTATTTACATGGACAAAAATACATGTTGCTCTACATATATTATTATTGAGAGAGTTAATATATTTGAGTATTACATTAAATGTTGTTAATCTACGTGGTGTTATGCAATCTTCTCTTTCTTAGATCAAACGAATTAAAGTGTACATGGCTAGTTTTGAAATTATAATCCGGTTTTCGGATTGTAGCAATTCTGTAAATTTTATCATATTTGGTCTATTCCAATAATATGGTTTGATGTACGGGTTTCTAATGGATTCATAAATTGGACATTCAAGTAAGAAATGGTATTCATTTTTTAGTTCCTGGCATGTTTCACATTTTCTCTCATTAACGGGTTTGGGCGTTGGTTTAAACCACCTACCGGTTTCTATTTGTTATCTGTGAGATGACACTCTTAGTCTTGTAGGGGCTATTTTAAAATTGTCTATTACCATAATGTCCAAGTATTATTGGAAGCCTAAATCACAAATGTGTTTATATGTATGTGATCTTGTAGTTAATACTTTCAAATCATTCTTGCTGTTAACAATCGCTCACTTCTTGTTTAAATAAGTAAATAAGAAAAGGTCGTATCAAAATTTCCACATATATTTAAATCTAATCTACCTCTAGACAAAGGAAAAACATGGTAAATGATGTCATAGGGTTGTATATTGAGTGAATAAGTTAGATAATTAGTAGATAATTAGTAAATAATTAGTAGATAATTAGTATACATTAACTCGTTTAGATTTTATTCGATTTCAGTAGCGTCTTGGTAAACTTTTGTAGTCACTTTTTATATTGTTTACAGCAACGGGAAATCCGTGCAACTCGTTCCCGCCTTTCCTTCTTAACTAACCAATCAAATTCTTGTTTTCTTGGTGAACGGGATTTTTGCACCCAGGCTTGTCATTCAACTTTCGACTGACCGCCTGGTCAATTGCACGTCTATATATATATATTATAAATATATATATTGTTACAGGTAAATATTATTTTATTATTATATCTATTATTCTCATCATTTCATCATTCATTCTTGTTGTAAACCTTTTCGACGTCATTTTATAGTTTGATATTTGTTAAACTCTATTCAATGTGTATGTATAATTGTTAAATAATTAAAAACCACATCCGCCGCCATGTTGAATTCACCCATGCCAAGATATTTTACAGTAATGTACTTGTTATTAATTCATTATTGTTTGTATAATTCAACTTTCGACTGACCGCCTGGTCAATTGCACGTCTATATATATATATATTATAAATATATATATTGTTACAGTTTCTTATTCCCAACCCCTCCGCTGACAATTGTGACATTTGGCGCCCAATGAGGGACCGGGAGAAGGGACCGGGAGAAGACAATACAACCATAGCGAATAACGACAGAGTCGTCAATTGGATCGTTGGTCCATAGAGAACTTTAACTTTAAATAAATATTAGAGTTTGCAATAGTGCTTTTACACGACAGTGGACCTCCTAAGTCGTGATTATTTATATATTAATCACTGGAGTAAAGTGTGTTTTGGATAAAATATTATAATAAAATAGTGAATATAGTATTCGCTACTTCCATCTGTACTTTTACAAAGTACGGAGTTGGACTTGGATTGTAATTTTTTTGTGTTCTATTAATTTGCTGGCCAGCAATCATCACTTGATCGCGTGGAAACGGACGGTGGATATGCCCTACTTCATCGAGTTACCGGATCAAGACTTCAGGAGCGCAGTGCTTGGACATTTGTTGACATTGTGATTCATTTCGTATGAACACTGACTCTTTTGTGTATTTTACAATGGAGCGAACTGTGTTTTTGTGACTTGTGTTATATAACTTATATCATTGGCGGTTCAGACACAAGGATGTGGTAATGTACCATTTTAATTAATTTGGCTCTTTTATCCTCTTGCTATCAATTTAACCATTGTCATCATCTTTTTCATTTTGCTCATATTGCTCTGTCCTATATTGTTGTATATTTTTGTATATTTTTATGTATCTTATTTTTAGTTTATACTATTGATTGCAGATATTCACCGTATCCTGCACGTAACCATTTAACCTTGCATGTCTCTTTAACTATCCTATCCTTTGCTTCTAACCTAGTCTCTAAACTTAAACCCAATTATAATTTCAAGGTATTGGCCGTATTCACATACAATAGCGTGATTTATCTTAATTTAGTTGTGTTGTTTACTGTGTAGTTGTGTAGTAGTAAGTAGTGTTGCCTAGTTAGGTAGATAACTAGATAGTTCTGGTAATGTCAGGTAAAAGTATATTTACTTGGGGGAATAATAAAATTAGACAAAGTAGTTTTAGATCACAGTAGGTTTACTTTTAGTAAGGTTGTTCTCGTGCCGTACTTTGTTGACTTGTATCTACACGTGTTCGTCTGTGTATTGTGTTCGTCTGTTCGTCTGTGTATGTACATATTTGTTTACCCGTGTATAAAGTCCATACTAACACATGAGCTCATACCGCGTTCTTTTTCCGCGTCGTGTTTGCCAAACAACTTTTACCCTGCACTTATATGTCTAAACACTTGTTTTTAATTGTTATAATCTATTTTACCAAACTATGCTTTTGTGAAATTAGTCCTAACTTAATTATTACTTAAGCAATGACACTAAACTGCAGCACTCGTATAGGTGTGTGGCCCGCTTAGCTCAAGTGGTATAGTGTATGGTTGGTAATCCAGAGACCTGTGGTTCAAACCTTGAATTAGGTCGGAAATTTTTTCTGTGGTTATAATACCTCATTATTTCATAGAACTGTTGAATAATAAAGTAGGTATAAAATCATAAATTACAAAATAAGTTTTCACCAAGAAATAATAATAAATTTAAGATAAATATTCAAATCACGTACACAAATAAAATATCACGATAGCGCGGATCGTACGGTGTCACCGGTCGTGAGAAATACTGTCGTATTAAAAGTACGCGGTTTGCGTGAACGAATAGCGCATCTTATATCCCGGGTATTGAAACTCATCTTTCCAAGTTAAGAAAGAAGACAAATACACGTACACAAAAGAAAGTGTCACACAAAAGTTGGATGATATATGATGTGATTAGTCAGTGCGGAATGTGAATTTTAACTGTGGTGTAAAAAATACGGATTCACAAAATATGTGTCAATCTCTCAAACAGCAGGATCAACTAACATGATTTTTTAAGTGTAAATAGTTTGTTTGTTTTTCAAGAGGAATGAATTTGAAAGATTATTTGTTTACACTGATGGAAAAGTGAATAGTGGATTACAGAGACAGTGTATCTACAAGATTTGATCACCGTGCGTGTTACGATAATAATTCAAGGGGACGTAATCAGTTGAATAACTTAGTGTGTTCATGGTTATTCTTTTTTACGAAAAAATACTTCAGTGATAACTTAGGCAAGACAGTATAATCAATATTGGGGATTTTATGACATCGTTTTTTAGTTATATGGACACGACGCATTTGAATTGGATGGAATGTCATTTATTTTGTTTGAAAAATTTATTTTGTGAATTAATTTTGTTACTTAACGCAACTTCAACTTCAGATGTAAAGTTAATGTGGTGATGTTGAATGAACACTTTTGACTTAGAGTGATATTGTCAACATTTACTGTGATTGAAGGAGTTTGTGAATCTGCTTCTTAGAAAATGGCTGAAGGTGACGATAGAGCGCAACATGATCTTAACAGATCTTTTACAACCCTGTATCAACCCACTGTAGGAAATAGAAGACAGACTATTCAACATCAGCTTGATGATCTAAGAAAACAGAGAGATCAGGTGATTGCAAAAAGATTGAGGGAGAAAGAAATAAATCAAGAAAACATGGATGGAGTTAGAATTACAAGTACACCGCAACAAAAATTTGAAAGTGGATCATCACTAAACGCTTTGGATGAAAGCATCAATAAACTTAGATTAAGCATTTTAAGAACAAGACAAGAACTAACAGGAAGTGATAAAAAGGAGAAAGGACTTTACAGTGTGGAAAAGAATCAGGGGACACCATCCGAAAGTTGTAGAAAGGACACAGAATTAGAGAAGAAATATGCCGATATGGAAGAATATTTATTACAACGCGAGACGGAGCTCTGGACACAAGAAGTTAGACTATACGAGAGAGAGAAGGAGCTTGAACAATTATGGAAGGAAATGACAGAGGTTAAGCTTGGACATGGCATACCAATCAAAACAGAAAAGAAAGATGAAGAGCTTCAACAGACGGAAGTTACACAACATGTTAATCAAGGACTTAACATCAAGATAAACTTAACAGTTTTTTTCCGGAACAGAACCAGTACCAAAAAATGAAAGTACCTTTGAAGAATTCAAACTTGAAATGAATTCGATTAGGCAAATCTACCCTGAAGAAACCATAAAACAAGCTCTACGAAGATCACTTAAAGGACAAGCAAGGAAAACTATGTTACACTTAGGGCCAAATGCAACTATAAACGACATTGTCCTGCGACTCGAAGAAAACTTTGGAAACATAGCATGTGAAGAATCTTGTCAAAATTTCTTAATTCGGAGCAAGAACCAGACGAATCAATTGTAGCATGGAGTCTTAGACTGGAAGAATTGGTGCTTCAAATAGAAAGGCGTACAACTATGAGTGAAAGAGAGAAGAAAGAGAAATTGAGAAACAGATTTTGGAAAGGGCTTTACAGCGCAGAACTTCGTCAGGCTACAAGGACATACTTTGATAGCGATATGGCATATGAGCAACTTAAAAACAAAGTAAGAAGAGAAGAATTCGAAATAAAATCTACTAGATATAAGAAATCATGTAACGAAACCAAGAAGGCAAACATTAGACAGACGGAAGCTGCAGTAGTTGTGGATCCAACAGAGAGACTGAATGAATTGATGCACAAACTTGAAGCACTAAACAAGAGAGTTGATGACCTCAGTCATACATCAAGAGAGTTGCCAAATGACAACAATACGATGAACAGAGGAAGAGGTTACCAGAGAGGATTCAGAGGAGGAAGAGGTCGTGCTTTGTATCAAAGTAGAGGATATTTCAACCAAAGAGAAAACAGAGAAGAACGAAACATCAACAAGAATTTAAACGGCTAAATGTCTCCATTACGGGTCAAATGGTAGACGATGACCAAGACAACAATGACCCTCCAGAAACTTCAAAAGAAACAACCAGAAAACCATTGTTTGAAAGACTTATTGGATATTCGAATGAAGCCGATATATTGTTCGAAGGGAAACACGTGAAAGCACTCGTCGATACAGGCTCGATGATAACATCCGTGTCCGAGTCATTCTATAAAAATTTAACAGACAGACCACCTCTTCACAAGTTAACAGAATTACAACTTAGAGGAGCTGACGGCAAGGAAATTCCATATTTAGGTTACATTGAGGCAAACATCGAACTTCAAACAGCTGATTCACCGAAAGTACTTCAGGTTCCTGTCCTAGTCGTAAACAATACCGACTACAACTTATCAGTTCCCGTGATAATAGGAACAAATGCAATTAAAATGCTGGAAGATTCAGATCTGTTACCATCAGTTTGGAAAACAGCTTGCAACCAAATTACAAATGGCTGTGTTGGAATTGTGAAAAGTCTCATCAAAGAAAATGTTACCATCCAGCCTTATGAAACAGTAGACCTCAAGGGATATGTTAAGACTCAGCGTAAAGTTGCGACAGCCATTACAGAGTACTCAACGACAACATCACCAAGGATTGGAGTGTGTCCTCGAATAGTCTCTTTAGAGGGATCTAGCAACAACAAACGAGTTCCAGTTAGAATCTTTAATATGTCAGCAAAGCCAGTAACCATTCAACCTAGATCAGTTCTGTGTGAACTTCATGAAGTATCTGAACTTCGTCGCTGGGATCCTGAAACAGAAAACAAACATGTTAAAAGACAAGAACAGAATGACACAAAAGAAAAACAAGCTTTTATAGAGAAGGTAAACATTGACCTAAATCATATGGGCAACTACAAAAAGGAAAAGTTACAGTCACTATTTTGGCAATACAAAGACGTTTTCTCCACTGGGAACCTAGATATTGGTAATACCGACCTGATTAGACACGAAATCAAACTAACAACAAACGAGCCATTCAAAGAATCATACAGAAGAGTACCACCTGCTTTGATCGATGAAGTGAGAGAGCATCTTCAAGAAATGCTAGACATGGGAGCCATTAGACCATCCCAGAGCCCTTACTCGTCGAATGTGGTAATAGTAAGGAAGAAAGATGGATCCATCAGATTCTGTATTGATTACCGTAAGCTGAATTCTATTACTCAGAAAGATGCCTACAACATTCCAAAGATAGACGAAACTCTACATCTCCTAGCCGGATCAAAATATTTTTCAAAACTCGATTTGAAATCAGGATATTGGCAAGTTGAATTAAAAGAATCTGATAAGGAAAAGACTGCATTTCAAGCCGGAAGTTTAGGATTTTACGAGTGTAATCGGATGCCCTTTGGACTTTGCAATGCTCCTGCGACGTTTCAACGACTCATGGAAAAGTGTATGGGAGAGAGCAATTTAAAAGAATGCCTCATTTACCTTGACGACGTCATCATTTTTTCAACAGATTTCGAACAACACCTTCAAAGATTAGAAGCCGTTTTCCAACAACTGAAAAGTCACAAGCTAAAACTCAAACCATCAAAATGTGAATTTCTAAAAACAGAGGTAAATTATTTAGGCCACATTGTTTCAAAGGATGGAATCCAAGTAGATACGGAAAAAATTGAAGTCGTCAAGAAATGGCCAACACCTAGCTCAACGAAGGATGTACAGCGTTTCCTTGGGTTTGCCGGCTACTACAGAAAATTCATTAACAACTTTTCTAGCATTGTCAGACCTTTGAATGACCTTTTAGTAGGTACTCCTGGAAAAAGGAAGACACAAAAACAACAGAAAAGACCATTTACATGGGGTCCTGACCAACAAAAGGCCTTTGAAACTATTATTAACAAACTTACATCAACTCCTATTCTCGGCTATGCGAATTACTCCGAGCCCTTTAAAGTACACACCGATGCCTCGTCTGATGGCCTTGGTGCTGTTTTGTATCAGGAACAAGAGGGAAAAGATAGAGTTATTGCATATGCAAGTAGAAGTCTCAAACCAGCCGAAAAGAACTACCATTCCAGCAAGCTTGAATTTTTAGCTTTAAAATGGGCCATCACGGAAAAATTCCATGATTATCTTTATGGAGGACGTTTTACTGTATACACAGACAACAATCCATTGACTTATATCCAAACAACTGCTAAACTAAATGCAAGTGGACAACGATGGATTGCCGAATTGGCCAACTATGATTTCAATATTTTGTACCGTTCTGGCAAGTCAAATGTTGAGGCTGACGCTTTATCGAGAATGTTTTCAGATACGTCGAAAACAAACACGATCGACAAAGATGTGATCTAGGCCGTGTTCCAAGCTGGAAAACCAGAAGTAAGCGACATAAATGACAACAACGATAAGGAAGTTTCAGACACAGAAGAAGAACATGCAAATTTAAATCAATCATTTACTTTTCAAAGTCAGGACTGGTCACATGGTCAGGAGTCAGATCCAAACATTAAACGTCTGATTTATTTTGTTGCAACAGGATCAGCACCTCAAACAAAATCGGAGACACCTGAAATGAGAAAGTATATAAAACATTTCAGCAAATACTTTCTGGAAGATGGAATTCTATACCACAATGGACATTTCAATGAACAATGTACTCAACAAATCGTCCTACCTGAAGTAGCTAGAAAAACTATTTTTCACGCCTATCATGACGATTTAGGACATCAAGGACGTGATCGGACGCTCAGCCTTTTGAAAGAACGATTCTTTTGGCCAAATATGGATTCTCAGGTTAGATGTTGGACCAGCCAATGTAGAAATTGCCTAGCAAGAAAGACACCACAACAAATACAAAGTAAACTTCAAAATATCCAATCAACATATCCAATGGAAATAGTATGCATAGATTATCTCTCTCTTGAAACATCAAAAGGTGGATTTGAAAACATCCTTGTCATAACTGATCATTTTACCAGATATGCACAAGCCATACCGACAAGGAATCAGACCGCAAGAACAACTGCAAGAGTTTTATTTGACAATTACTTTGTACATTATGAATTCCCTGCCAAATTACACAGTGATCGTGGACAAAATTTTCTTTCGAAGACCATCAAAAGATTATGCCAAATTACTGGAGTGAAACGTTCAAGAACGACACCTTATCATCCTCAAGGAAATGGCCAGTGCGAACGGTTCAACAAAACATTATTGCAGATGCTTGGAACCTTACCGTCAGACAAGAAATCGGATTGGAAATCAGCTGTTCCAACATTAGTTCATGCATACAACTCAACAATTCACTCGTCGACCGGATATAGTCCCCATGAGTTAATGTTTGGAAGGAAGTCCAGACTGGCGATCGACGCGGTACTTGGTCTAAAACGACAGTCTGTTACTGCCCGAACGAATACATGAGGAAACTAGAAAACAACTTAAAAAGGGCATATGAACAAGCAGACAAAACAGCAAAACTAGCCGGTCATCGTTACAAGAGAAATTATGACAAAAAGGTTCGGGAAAACAAACTAACTATTGGAGATAGAGTACTTTTGAAAAATGTTGGTCTAAAAGGAAAACATAAACTTGCAAATGTCTGGGGCGAACATGTTTACAGAGTCATCCGACAGAGAGGTGATGAAATACCTGTATTTGACGTCATGAGAGAAGATGGTAGTGGTCAAATTAAGACTATACATCGAAATAATATCCTTGTCATCAACCACTTACCTCTGACCGATTATTCCAATTCATCAACGTCCGAAGACAGCCCTTCAGAGGAGGATGTTAATCACAGTAAACACAGTGCACCCTCAAACTTCATCTTAGACACTTCTTCGTCAAGTGATGTTCAAAGAAAAGTGATTCGACCTCGCCGAACGCGGAAACCACCGTTATGGCATAGAGACTACAAGATGAACTAGACTCTGCGTTTTCTAATTGACATATATATATATACTTGCCGACAATTTCATGTCAAACGATTATTTTTCATCTTGTTATGTATACCTATTTAAACTATATTGTAGAGATATGTCTGAATTATTTGATTGTAAATAAAAAATGCAAATCCTTAGTAAACTTTTAATTCATTTTATCTGATAACCGGATAATACATTGCTTTTACTTATTGTTGTCAAGTTATATACCTGTTTCTATGTACACCCTGTTTGTTTATGTTTACAAAGTGTTCAGTCTTCCTGTAGACAATGAACATATCAATCTTATATGTAAACATTCATTGACATTTATCGTATGTCGATTTTTGTCGTTAAACTGTTCACTGGCGCCCATTGAATTTTAAAACCTCTGGGTTAAATTGCAAAACGTAGAAATAATCCAGTAATTTTTTGTAATACTCTTTCATTTGTTTGTATGTGTTATATTTGTACATGTATATCGAGGACGATATTTTAAAGTAGGGGGAAGTATGTCATAGGGTTGTATATTGAGTGAATAAGTTAGATAATTAGTAGATAATTAGTAAATAATTAGTAGATAATTAGTATACATTAACTCGTTTAGATTTTATTCGATTTCAGTAGCGTCTTGGTAAACTTTTGTAGTCACTTTTTATATTGTTTACAGCAACGGGAAATCCGTGCAACTCGTTCCCGCCTTTCCTTCTTAACTAACCAATCAAATTCTTGTTTTCTTGGTGAACGGGATTTTTGCACCCAGGCTTGTCATTCAACTTTCGACTGACCGCCTGGTCAATTGCACGTCTATATATATATATTATAAATATATATATTGTTACAGGTAAATATTATTTTATTATTATATCTATTATTCTCATCATTTCATCATTCATTCTTGTTGTAAACCTTTTCGACGTCATTTTATAGTTTGATATTTGTTAAACTCTATTCAATGTGTATGTATAATTGTTAAATAATTAAAAACCACATCCGCCGCCATGTTGAATTCACCCATGCCAAGATATTTTACAGTAATGTACTTGTTATTAATTCATTATTGTTTGTATAATTCAACTTTCGACTGACCGCCTGGTCAATTGCACGTCTATATATATATATTATAAATATATATATTGTTACAGTTTCTTATTCCCAACCCCTCCGCTGACAATTGTGACAATGAGATAAAGCTATTATAGTTACCAACTCTTTGGGTATTCCAGACATGACTAAATCCTAAGTTATCTAATATTTGTTTAATTTACTTTGCCTAGTTATGTTTATTTGGAATACATATGCGTTCAACCTAAATGTGTATTGGTTTAACTGGATACTTTTTCGACATTTTATTATCCTTTTATTTTTTCCAAGTTTATTTTGTCTTAACGGTGAAACTTATCTACATCTTTTACTTTGTTTATTGATGAGGAAATAGTATTACAAAGTGGGGTTTATTTCTTTAACATAACTATTGGCAGAATAACAACAGGGGTTCATACATTTTACAAAGACTAGATAAGGACTACCTCTAGCATATAACAATAAACAAAAGAGAACGTTTCTTGAGGAATTTTTATATAGACAACTGTCAATTTAATGGCTTGCAGATCGGAAGCTACACCATATATAACGAGGTTCTTGTGGCGTTTCATGAAACCATGGTAACAGTTTATCTTTAGACTTCTTTTTATCAGCAGTTACATCTTAAAAAACAAAGTGTCCTAGACTGAATTAGATTAATGACATTTTTGTTCTGAAAAAAAAAAACACAACCTTTAGCGTGAAGTCGAAACAAAAGTTGTGAAGCTGGAATATTTGTCGTATTCAAATGGAGCTAAATTCAAACATTGTATTGCCATTTCTTGTTGACTTCGATAGCTTCGATAGGTACTTAACAATCTATGATTTGCCGGTTGTTATAACATTTGCACTATATTTTTCCTATCATTATTTATTGTACTTATAATTCACTTAAATCAATTAAATGATTTATATACTGCTTGACGGCGTGAAGGTGGATGGCCTCAACACCCACACACCTGTGACGAGGTAAATAAGTGTACTTAAAAACAAAAAAGAAAACATCACAAAATCATACTGATTAAAATAATGGCCTTACACACACACACACACACACACACACACACACACACACACACACACACACACACACACACACACACACACACACACACACACACACACACACTCACACACATACACACGCACACATACACACACACACGCACACACGCGCACACACACACACGCACACACACACTCACTCACACACAAACACACTCACACACACACATACGCACACACGCACACACGCACACGCACACACGCACACACACACACACACACACACACACACACATACACACACACGCACACACACACACACACTCACACACACACACACATACACACACGCGCACACACACACGCACACACACACACACTCACACACATACACACACACGCACACACGCGCACACACACACGCACACACACACGCACACATACACACAGTACTTAGTTCTTATATTCTTAACAAAAATCTCTGATCAAACAAAATCAGCAAACCCAAAAAACTTAACGCACTGAATAAATCAACATTGACCAAGACGGTTGCTAAATGGTTACCTAGTTATTCAGCAAACACAGTTATAATTCACAATGGCGGTGCAGCAGTACTAAAGTTGAATGAAATCTTTTACAGTCTTATTGTAGAAAGTGTGCATCGAAATATTGGTGAATATAGCATGATAATGACTGGCATTTTCAAACACTCTTGCTGATTAAAACGCCGTATTATTTATTATATAATAAAATGATAAAAACACTTTAATGCTTAGACAATTTTTGACAGTCTGGGTATAATCAAGCGCAGATTGAGCTAGAATAATAGCTCGAAAATAGTTCGTCCCGAGCTAGAACCTCAGAAAATGTCCCAATTTGTTGCTTGATGGTCGTATAGAGTCTGACGCGTTAAAAAATATTCATTTTAACATTACGGCTTACGCTACCGATCAGATACATATATAACCAGGTGTTTGAATATACTTAAGCCTGTTACCTGTACATGTATATTTACTTGCTCAGGATAACACTGTGCACCTGTGACCAGTATTGACCACTGTGACCAGTGTGTTTAATAATGTATGGCTCGGTATGGTTGAGTGTATGAGAGTGTTGTTTTAAGGGTGAGTGAAATTCATGAATGTAATGTGTGTTTGTACTAGTTGTAGTTTAAATACTGGAGTCCTGTTTAATCAAAATTATACGGATGTTATAGTAAGCTGGAAAAGAGGAAACGGGAAGCAGGTAAGGAGGGTCGTTCAACGTATAAAGCAGCTTTTGCCACTAACTACCGTGTACAATATTTTGTGTAATCGCTGATTTTCTCTCTCTTTCCTACAGCTACATTTAACATAAACGTGAAGCGGATGTAATTTAAGGGTTGTCTAGATTGCTATTGTACATACTTTATGCCATTTTTTGGTTATGTGTCGATTAAAAATGCAGTTGTAGAAGAAAGTAAAAATTAATACAACCATAACAGATTCTAGTTTAGTTCCACATTTCCACACGATAACATGTTAACAATGTAGTTCATTGCAAAGTGCGATGTGCTCTTTTTAGTAACGTATCGCAGTTCAATTCATTTTAAATTTTTTGTATCAAAAGCCATAAACCGATTTCTTTTACAATACAATGTTTTATTTGAATTCCGTGTTAATCCGTGTTAAAGAAAAAAACAACAACATTACCTTTACTCAGATGTGTCCTTATTGCCACCTTTGGAAGCATTCTTACATTAATCATATTACAGTTTAGAACCGAGGCAATGGCTTTGTATCTCTTGTTTTATTGCTTAAATATTTATAGACGTCAAGTTTGGTCAAAGTAAAAAAACTACTTTGTTGCACTCAGAATACACAGAACCGTTTGTCTGAAAAGGATCGTAGCTGAATCTGGATAATCAATTATATTTTACTTGCACGGTCATTCTCAATCTGCGCTGACAATTATAAAAAACGCTGAAACCGTTCCGAATATTGCTGAGCTTCGTGTAATTTAAGTTAACTGCTTTTTGTGCTGTTTTCTTACAAAACAGTCATTGGAAGCACTTCCGGAAAAAGAATCACACATGTAATATTTGCATCACATACATAAGTACCTTTCGACGGAAATAAGTAGTTAGTTTTATGTCCAGTGCTTCGAGACAAGGAATAAGTTTAATTAAATTCATCCTAGATTGAATAATGGGCTCAGGTGAAATGCAGTCAGTTACGAACGAAAAGCTTAAGTTTACTTTTATGTATGTATTATGTTAAATGTGTTTTCAAGATTCCTCTCTTTACAACAGTTGTGAATATGAGTCATTATGAAATAAAAGCTATTCTATACATACATATATCATATTTGGAAGCTAAGACGTTCAATCAGCTTTATCTCGTCCATCTATTGATTATGCTGTTATTATATATAATTATATTCGTATAATTATATTTTTCTATGCAGAATGTGCATAACATAACATTTTATTTTATAATAATAAAATATTCCCAACGTTCTAACGTTATATTAACGCATTTAAAAAAATCAAGACATTACTGCGGGATTTCTTATCAATACTGTATTGTAATCATGGTGAATTCTTTCTCTTCATTCTAGTAAAAAGTTAAGATCCATTGCTGATTTTTTCCGAAATTTGTTATTTAATTGCTACTTTTATTATGGAACAAGTGCTGATCTTCTGAGGCAGTATTGGCATTCCAATTAATCTTATTTGTTGTACTCGATGCAAATCCAAACCGGAAAAATAAACTTATTCTAAAATAGAGATTATACATTGGGACAAAAATTACACCAGACTCATGCCCGTTTTACCGGTAGTAATCAAGATATACCCTTCACCTTGAATCATGTTATATGTATCTTAAAATTAATACACAGTGCAAAACAATTCGTAAAATTATTGGAATGAAATAGATGTTTGCAAAGCTTTATGATACTCATTATTAGAGGTGTATACCTATTGAGACAACTGATTGGTATTCTCCTGGGCATGTACTTTGCCCTTTGATTGCAGAATCCAAAGCCACATTATAAAAACATGTTATTTGACATACACAAACATGACGATATTCTAACTACTGATTCTTTCTATAGCCATTTGACCGACAGATGGTTCTAAGGCACTAACTGATGGTTTTCTGTAAGTGTATTTTTGTCTAGCGTCGTATGTTTGTCCCTTTAACATGTGTAAGTGCGTGCGTGTGTGCGTGTGCGTGTGCGTGCGTGTGTGCTTGCGTTTGTTTGTGGTTAGACATATTAATCTCAATATAAGGGCCAACTCATTTTCATATTGTCCTTTTCCTGACAGCCAATGTTGTGCTTTTGCAAACTGAGCCAACTGTGATAGCAATGCCTAAGTAAAAGAAGATAACCGATCTCTAAATGATTTTGTTAAACATTTATCTAACAGCTTTCTGTCATACTCACCGAAAAAAATTGTAATCTGAGTTGACAACTTGTTTCCATCAATCAGAGCAGTTTTGTAAAATGTCTTGTCCCAGTTTCTAAATACTGAAATATTAATAATAGGAAATATGACACAGTTCTATGAGCACTGCAGTAAATACCAAATTTAAAAAAAGGGCACAGGAAAAATGTATTTACATGCAAGAGAATGTAAAAGTAACAGTAAATATTTGATCAGCCATTAAACAAAAAGAGCAAATCCAATAAATAACGCCCCAGAACGGCCAGTCGATATAAGGGGCCGACTTTGGTGCTTAAACCGGTTTTACAGAGCTCTTAGCTCGCACTTCCTGAGGGGCTTCTTAAATGCAAACAATGAAGAGAAAAAAGAAAATCCGATCTTTTTGAATGAAAAAAGTCCAAGCGCTGATATTTTCTTATAAAAGTTATAACATTGTTAAAAGAAAAGGATTGACGTAATTGAAATATATGCCCACATGTATTTAGAAGAGAGAGAAGTATTATTGTTGTTATAAGAATTACAAAAATTGCTGATTGTATAAAATGTGACTTTGGACCACCCGAGTCCCTGCAAGACCGTTTACGTGTGCTCATGTAAGATTTTATCTCCACTTCTGGCCTTAATATACAAAATAACTAACAAAGTAGGTTTTGCTCGTGCTCAGCCCATCCATTACACGCCCTCTATCGCTAAACCTGTGCAAGCGTGTCCGATCTGTACATGTTGTTAACGTATGTCGATTATTTTATTAACAAATTTACCCTGGTTTAAATTTATTGACATTAGTACACACATACATTTGTTGTTTTGAAACAATGAAACATTGCTGTTTCCGTTCTTTGTAACAGATTACCCACCTGGTTCATCTTTTGTGCGATTAGTCCATTTGCGCTGCCTGAAATCCTTCACCGCCATTTTGGCTTTCACAACATTGTTTAACTTTCATTTATTGGTTACCTTTATTACCATTGTCAGGGTTCGGCAGCGCCTTAATGATCTTTAATAGTACATTCGCCATGGCAATTCACTGTAACCTCACAATTTGAAATAAGTCAAAATCGTTACAAAAATAATCTCGTAACCTGTCAGCCCATCATTGAGCAGAGATCGCCAGCTCAAATTGGATAGGAAAATAAGTAAAGGTTCCCTGAAAATAACCACAAATATTGAAAGTGCGTGTATAATACAAAAACATGATATACTTTATATGTGCTGATAAAGATGCACTCGAAAGAGCAAAATACAGTTCCAATGCAGTCGATTTTACAGCAAATGTTTCTTTTAACCTTCAGATATAACAAATTGATTTTATATAATGTATCTTATCAATATGTATTTAATATTCTTAATTTCATCGCAATGTGTACTCAATGTATTCATTTATGATGTGTTCTTTTTAAAGCAGGTCTGACAGATTTATTTAACTCTTTAAAAGAATTCTTACGAAAAACACACAATTATTTATTTTATTAACTAATGTATAGGTTTCTTGACACAATTTTACCTCGACCAATGCATATAGGTGCGCATTCCTTAGATATAAGTACCAACTCACAGGTTCAAAAATCAATAACCATAAAGGGAGTTGTGTTTCTTCTAAAACATGGCCAACTAGATTATCTACCTTTTACGACGTTTAATAACCAGTGGTTTCAATTCTGATGTATGTAAATACATTTTAAATTCAATCGAGACAGAATTATTAAATGAGTTGGTTTGTCTGTAGCACATTTCTTATAAAGAAACAATATTTATTGGTTTGAATGTTAGTAACTTTATTAAAATAAAATCGATTGGTTTGAGTTTGTTACTCGGAATGTCAAGCCAGAATTAAGAAACGCTACATCTATAATGCTATAATAAAAGCTTTGCTCTTCATTTGTTTTATAAATGACTGGAAACTAAAACATGATATATGAAACACTCACGAACAGTGTAATATATTTCTTTCACAGTGCGACACAGAGAGTTGGAATCTATCCGTTATTAGATTAGCTTGCGGGTGTCCTTAAAATTCTAGACAGTCTAGCCATATTGTGTTTGTCTGATGCACATTCGGTGATATCAACAACACAGCTATATTTCTTAAATAGTAATAATAGTTTAGTAGTGACATAAGTCACTGCCGTCAAATAGATGTGATAAATTTATAAATATCTTTATATATACAAGCATATCTATAACAAATATTGCGTTAGACTTGTAACTAAAATCTGACGATTTTGTTTCATTTTGTTTTGAGGATACCTCGCAATGACTTATTATGATAGCGACATCCAGCTGCTTTAGTGGAGGAAGAAATTGCGATAAATGACACCGACGCACAACAGGTCAGCTGGAAGACCTTCCCGTTAGTCCTTCGCCCTGGACAGGATTCGAACCGACGCGGTGGGAAGCTAAGCAGTCAGAGGAGTAACAAATCGGCGACTCTTAGCCACGGGTGCCTCCTGTAATGATATATAACTGATTATTATTTAAAAATGTCGTATGTTAAAGCTATACTCATAATAAAACCTAAAACATATTTTCTGATACTCATTTATAACTTAAAAAACAACTGCTCAAATTCCAGAGGTAGAAAATATAAAACAAATGAGTTTGGTAATGTAAAATCGGTTTTATATTTCTTAATAAGTAAATAAGACAAGTAAAATAATTTTTCAATGTATTTACTTAAAAATGTAAAATTCCGTTTCTAAGTGCTTCAATGGCTGACAGAGGGATTTCTAAAATATTCCGAAGTGAATATTAAGTAACATTTTACCATAAGAAATACTTGCTATTTCGTTTCTGATATACCTAAAGGCAGTTGACATTTATCGGAAGTTTTCTATTTAAATGATGTATGTTGTTAACTAAGTCAATTTAAGTAGTAGTGTGCCCTAAACCACTGTCCATAACTTCATTTTAGATACTAATCAGTCATTAGGCATTGATTATGATTCATAAGCTTTACTTCTATGCATGTTAGATGTCTGAATATTTTTAGAAACCACGAGACGTTGCTTCTGAGAAGGATCTCGTAATATAAAAAACAACAACAAACAAATTGAATTTATGTCCGCACTAATTATACGGTTTTATCGGCAACAGTGATAATTAACGTGGTTAATCTTTTGCGGAACAGGCCTTGTTATTGACAACAATCTTGGCGGGGGACAGCTCCCAAGAGAGTTGTGTTGAGTTGTTAGTATTTAAGTATTATTTGCGACAGAACGCGCACCTGTGTCCTTTGCCATAGTCATGGAATCAACTGTGTAAAAATAAACATAAGTCAAGTTTAAGTGCGCAGTGCAATGACGGGAAATGACACATAATCGAGGTCATATTTTGATAATAAATAAAAAGTGAGGTTTTAACCAACTGGATATCTATAGAATCAGTACATTCTGAGTGAAATCTTCTACAAAATAAAAAAATAACACTAAAATATAAACTCTTGGTTTTTTAATTATATTTCTTACTTTGCTTTCAGAAGCTGTTTCGTTGCCGAGGCATTTATCTCGTGTATATATTATATATATTTTAGATATGTCAACGGAAACTTGAATCAGAGGCAGGAACTATTTTATCTTTTTTAAATAAATAAAATAATATATATATATTATTTTATTTTTTTAAAAAAGATAAAATAGTTGTATATATATATATATATATATATATATATATATATATATATATATATATATATATATATATATATATATATATATATATATGTATATATATATAGAAAATAATATTCTCTAAGTAAAAATAGATGAAACAAGTTGTATAAAAGATTATTCTTCTTACAACTGAATAAATTATTTATACATATGAATATACATTTATAAAATATGAAATTTAAACGTAGTAACAAAAGTATCATGTTAGCAAGAGTCAAGAAAAACAAACTTCAGGAAGTGCGTGATTGAAACAAGATTTAAATATCATTGTCTGTCACGATGGCAGTCTTTGTTCATTAACAAATGAGGAACATGAGTCGATATAAGTGAAACTTAAGAAGCACAGAATGTTAATTTTGTGATATTTGTGATATCTGTCTTCATAGTCAATTTTTCTAAGAAAGTGTTTGTAAAGTAGGCATTACTTTCATGACATGCAATGTCAATTGCTTTCGAGCAATTTTTTTCAATAAGAGTAATTAGTTTGGTCTTAATTAAATCATGAGGTAAAGAAGTTTACTGTGCAGATTAATCGTATGTATTAACTGCAGAGTTTAAAAGTTTAAAGTACGAGATCTGTCTATGACGTCCGAAAAATTGTTATAGGCCAACAATGTTAATTCCTTAATTTTTATACGCTTTTTCACAATATTTAGCAGCATGATTACCAACGGCTTCAAGGTTAGACATTAGTAGTTTAGATATGTGAGTGGTGGTGCTAGAACTGGCATTAGCTATGAATTGTGACTTGTATGGTGTTTTGTGAAGCTTAGAAACTCCAGTACAGTGAAGGAAGGTTTTCTTGCTTTGTCAATAGACTGTCTGAAAGTCTGGTGCTAGTGTAAAAACTAGTGGTGGATAACTCGGCACTCAGTGCATTTTAAAATTAAAGTCATGAGACAAAATATGTTGTTTTAATCTTTGCCCACAGGTACAAGTACAAATTTGTCGTGGATATCCTGAAAGGACTGTTTAAGTGTGTTAAGTGATAAAAAGCTTTAAAAATGGTTTTCTTCCAAGCACTGAGTGCTACTGTATCCGTGTTCTCTTTCTTACACCAGCGGCAAACAGAATAATTGCATCAGCTATTTCTTTTCAACAAATGTCAAAGTCAATATCAACTGGCAGGCGATATTTCGGACCCTAAAAAGGTACTTTTCTTAATTTATAGTTATCGATGTTTAAATCACCAGTAATGATATGGCCAGAAGGTAAATAATATAAAGGTGAAGTTGAACAGTTACAAGCTAGAATCTTGACAAGAGTCATTTAGGTTAAGGTAAGCTACAATTTTAATTAAAAGAAAGACCTCTAATGTTTTTGTACTTATAACAAATCAATAGGTTTTCGTTGTTTTCGAAGTAATTAAGATTTTATTGATTATAACTTTATCACGAAAGATTCTATGTAAATTATCTGATTTTTTCATTCTAATCAGTCAATTTTAAGCGACCGTTCCATTTTTCAAACATACTGCAGTTTACAGTTAGGTTGATTTCAGGTTATTACATAAATTATGTTGTTACTTTATCAATCAACATCACAAAGGTAAGGAAATGTTAAATGTACGGCCGTTTACATTAGACTTGACAGTGGGAAGAAAAATAAGAAAAGGTTCGATAAAAATTTCCACAGATATTTAAATCTAAACTACTTCTAAAAATGTAAACAGGCTATGTAAATGTTGCAAAACACAAGAGACGACACATAATACACAAAGAGAAAGAAAAAAGCAGTTACCGCCTTGGAACAGTCAGCAAAAGGACCGACTGTATTGCCTTAACCTAGTTTGTGGAGGGCTCCAACCTCGCACTTCTTAACTGTTTTTCTATCAAACAAACAGTGTAAATAAAAAATATCCTGTCAAAGTGAGACAACTAACAGTAAGCACCTGCATCGGGAGTGGAGTTACAGCGAAGGAATCTACATGTACTACATCTTTTATAATTACACTTGTAGACATATTTAAGTACACACTATGTCAACTATGCTTTTGTGACGATATTTTTTTTAATTGTTACTAGGAGCCTATCGTCAATTGCATGACTGCGGAATAAATAAATTTCTTGAATTTGAAATATAAAACCAGGAAGACGTGTGTAATTTTATAGGTGAAATATTGACAGTAACTCTTCTAAAATACACCAGCAGTACCATTAGACAAATAAACAGTAGACACATTATGTAGGTTTATGGGTGAAATATGAATGTTTGGTTGTACCTGTCTGTTCATGACTGATTTATTTCAAGTGAAGTGAATCAAAGGTATGTCAAAAGAACATTTTTACGACCGCTACACAGCACAAGTACCACTGTTGTGATAATAAACAGGAAATAAGAAAAGGTCTTTTAAGAATTACTACAGCTATATAAAAACAAATATAATAGACAAAGGCAACTAAAAGTAAAATGGATAAAAAGAAACAGTTAACCATTATTGTAAAATCGTGTGGAGTTTAATGCAGCTACGAAAAATAGCTGGAAAATCTTTTTTGACATGCATCAAATATAACACAATTGACGGAACAATAGCATTTGCATGTCACTTACAAGCTTAAGCTTTCAGCAATTTTAGCGTCGACATATCAATAAAATCTAAATTACAATGTCGTAATAAACAATAGGCTATGCTATATTTGCAACAGACTTGCAATCAAAATGTCTCGCAGGTATTCAGAATTACGTATAAACAAATTGTAAAAATCTTTTATTCTAAATAAATGGTTTTCTGCAAAACTGGTTTTGTATAATGCTTGTGATAACTGGAGTTTAAAGCTAATTTTGAAGATCAACAGTTTTAAACAGTCACATATCCTTCTAGTTTTGCAGAATAAATTACATTTTGTGACAAAACGGTAAAACATCAAAGTAGAAAAGGGTTATTAAAAGATCTACCATAACGCTGCACCAACATCAAATAGGAGCGTCTGTAATTAACGTCAAACAGTTTGAAACTTTTATCAATATGGATTAAAAGTGTTCGACGATGGGTAAATATACTGTAAATTCCATAGAAATTGTGACAATTTCAATTTTACGATAGAGTACAAACAAGAACGATGTCGAACCAACCATTTGATGGAACAAAAAAGACCTTTCCAGACACACAGATCGTTCGCTACTGTGCCAAAGGTTTACATATTAATTATTACAAAAAATCACCGCTAAGGCTTACCAACAACAAACATTGCAACGTTTAATTTAGTTATTAATAATTTAGTTATATATAATTTATAGTGTAAAATGTTGTAACATTGTTATAAATAATACTACAGTTTTAATCAGACAAAGTAACTGAAAAAAAAAATATAAATGCATCCATAGTTTTAGTCCACTTACAGACTAAAGGTAATATCAATTTAAAAGGTATTCAATTGTTTTTACAATTTCAATTATAAAGATCACAATTGCCTCATTACAAAGTACCAAATAATGATATCATGAAAATATTTGCTTAAATATTTGATAAAGCACATGATATAAAAGCGCGTGACGTTTAATTGAGAGTTGTTAAACATTGATTATTATTGAGTGTCAACCACATACATTTGCATTTACTGCAATGGATTTTAAAGAAAGCTGTCAGTATTAATTAAATTCTAAAAGTAAAGTCGCATTTGGACTTAAAAAGATGACAATATACTACAGATATCAACTATAAAAGAAGGTTATAAAACTATGTAAAAACAACACCTCATGGGCTTGCTCATTTTTTTTTCAGCGGCTCATTACCGATTTGTTCTTACTGTTTACATTTGGTTTGCCTATGTTATGAATACAATAATGTTACCTGTGCAGAGTGGCGGTCGTAAAAAAATCTCCACGTGCATGTAATCTGTTTGTCATTTAATTCATCCTATAAGGATTGTTGCGTGTATTTTCCCTTGACAGACATGGGGCATTGATTAATCAATTCCATCTACACAAGAACATCATCTTACAACCATTTACATTCTTCTCTCGTAAATTTCCCTGCTTCGGAGATTTAGTTTAGTTTGCTGTCAACAATTTTGTGTGGTTCTTCTAATGGAGGTGATGCTTCTCTCTCTCTTTTGGATGAATACCACGTGGACATTTGTATTCTATTAAGTCAATGACGACGTCATAACTTATTGAAGAAAATGTCAGCGCTTGGACATTTTCATTAACATAGACCAGTTTTAGTTTCTTTGCTTGAGTTTAAGAAACCTCTCAGATTTTTCTTACTTTTTACATTTGGCTAGCACGTGAATACCTTGGTGCTGTGACAGTTCATATTTTGGTATAGCACTTGGCCATATTTCCTTATCGATAATTTGTTTCTTCATTATAATGAACTTTTCAATTCGTAAAGACGATTATAACGCAAAAGTGATATTAAATTAGGCGAAGAGAATGATCATTAATTGATAATATTCTATTCGTGTAAGGCACATACATTAAATTGAGGTAATTAGAAGTAGACACCTGCATTAGGAGCACTTAATAAAGATGTTCTCTCTCTCTCTCCTGCAGCTACATTTAACATGAACGTGAAGCGAATTTAATTTAAGGTTTGTCTAGATTGCTATTGTACATACTTTATGCCATATTTTTTTGGTTTTATGTCGAATAAAAATACAATTGTAGAAGAAAGTAAAAAATAATACAACCATAACAGATTGCATTTTAGTCACGCTTCCACATTTACACAAGATAACATGTTAAAATTGTAGTTCATTACAAACTGCGATGTGCTCATTTTAATAACGTATCGCAGATCAATTCATTTTAAACTTTTTGTATCAAAAGCCATAAACCTATTTCTTTTACAATATAATATTTTATTTGAATTCCGAGTTAAGCCGTGTTAAAGAAAAAAATACATTACCTTTACTCAGATGTGTCCTCTTTGCCACCTTTGGAAGCATTCTTACATTAAACATATTACTGATTAGAACCGAGGCAATGACTTGGTATATCTTGTTTTATACTTAAATATTTATTAGACGTCATGTTTGGTCAAGGTAAAACAATATTTAGTTGCATTCCCAATACACAGAACCGTTTGTCTGAAAAGGATCGTAGCTAAATCTGGATAATTATTTATATTTTACTTGCACTCTCATTTTCAATCTGCGCTGACAATTTATAAAAAACGCTGAAACCGTTCCGAATATTGCTGACCTTAGTGTAATTTTAGTTAACTGCTTTTTGCGCTGTTTTCTTATAAAACAGTCATTGGAAGCACTTCCGGAAAAAGAATCACACATGTAATATTTGCATCACATACATAAGTACCTTTCGACGGAAATAGGTAGTTAGTTTTATGTTCAGTGCTTACAAGACAAGGAATAAGCCTTATTTAATTCATCCTAGATTGAATTATGGGCTCATGTGGAATGCATACAGTTACGAACGAAAAGCTTAAGTTTACTTTTTTGTACGTTAAATGTGTTTTCAAGATTCCTCTCTCTACAACAGATGTAAATATGTGTCATTCCAAAAATAAAAGCTATTCTATACATACATATATCATATTTGGAAGCTAAGACGTTCAATCAACTTTATCTCGTCCATCTATTGATTATGCTGTTACTATATATAATTATATTCGCTAAATTATATTTTCTATGCAGAATGTTCATAACATAACATTTTATTTTATTTTATATAATCATATATTCCCAACGTTCTAACGTTATATTAACGCATTTAAAAAAATCAAGACATTACTGCGGGATTTCTTATCAATACTGTATTGTAATCATGGTGAATTCTTTCTCTTCATTCTAGTAAAAAGTTAAGATCCATTGCTGATTTTTTCCGAAATTTGTTATTTAATTGCTTCTTTTATTATGGAACAAGTGCTGATCTTCTGAGGCAGTATTGGCATTCCAATTAATCTTATTTGCTGTACTCGATGCAAATCCAAACCGGAAAAATAAACTTATTCTAAAATAGAGATTATACATTGGGACAAAAATTACACCAGACTCACCAACATACTATTATAGAAACCACATTACTAAGCATTCAATACTTTTTATATAACATTGCATTTTGCCTTGCAAATCGAAATCTAAGTTTTTTCTATTTTCTGTTTGCGTATTTTCTAGGCTATACTTTAACAGAGTATGCATATAGTATTGGATTACTAAAGAATCTTGTTTTATTAGTTTCTCATGCCCGTTTTACCGGTAGTAATCAAGATATACCCATCACCTTGAATCATGTTATATGTATCTTAAAATTAATACGCAGTGCAAAACAATTCGTAAAATTATTGGAATGAAATAGATGTTTGCAAAGCTTTATGATAATCATTATTAGAGGTGTATACCTATTGAGACAACTGATTGGTATTCTCCTGGGCATGTACTTTGCCCTTTGATTGCAGAATCCAAAGCCACATTATAAAAACATGTTATTTGACATACACAAACATGACGATATTCTAACTATTGATTCTTTCTTTAGCCATTTGACCGACAGATGGTTCTAAGGCAATAACTGATGGTTTTCTGTAAGTGTATTTTTGTCTAGCGTCGTATGTTTGTCCCTTTAACATGTAAGTGTGTGCGTTTGTGCGTGTGCGTGCGTGTGTGCTTGCGTTTGTTTGTGGTTAGACATATTAATCTCAATATAAGGGCCAACTCATTTTCATATTGTCCTTTTCCTGACAGCCAATGTTGTGCTTTTGCAAACTGAGCCAACTGTGATAGCAATGCCTAAGTAAAAGAAGATAACCGATCTCTAAATGATTTTGTTAAACATTTATCTAACAGCTTTCTGTCATACTCACCGAAGAAAATTGTAATCTGAGTTGACAACTTGTTTCCATCAATCAGAGCAGTTTTGTAAAATGTCTTGTCCCAGTTTCTAAATACTGAAATATTAATAATAGGAAATATGACACAGTTCTATGAGCACTGCAGTAAATACCAAATTTAAAAAAAGGCACAGGAAAAATGTATTTACATGCAAGAGAATGTAAAAGTAACAGTAAATATTTGATCAGCCATTAAACAAAAAGAGCAAATCCAATAAATAACGCCCCAGAACGGCCAGTCGATATAAGGGGCCGACTTTGGTGCTTAAACCGGTTTTACAGAGCTCTTAGCTCGCACTTCCTGAGGGGCTTCTCAAATGCAAACAATGAAAAGAAAAAAGAAAACTCGATCTTTTTGAATGAAAAAAGTCCAAGCGCTGATATTTTCTTATAAAAGTTATAACATTGTTAAAAGAAAAGGATTGACGTAATTGAAATATAATGCCCACATGTATTTAGAAGAGAGAGAAGTATTATTGTTGTTGAAGAATTACAAAAATTGCTGATTGTATAAAATGTGACTTTGGACCACCCGAGTCCCTACAAGACCGTTTACGTGTGCTCATGTAAGATTTTATCTCCACTTCTGGCCTTAATATACAAAATAACTAACAAAGTAGGTTTTGCTCGTGCTCAGCCCATCTATTACACGCCCTCTATCGCTAAACCTGTGCAAGCGTGTCCGATCTGTACATGTTGTTAACGTATGTCGATTATTTTATTAACACATTTACCCTGGTTTAAATTTATTGTCATTAGTACACACATACATTTGTTGTTTTGAAACAATTAAACATTGCTGTTTCCGTTCTTTGTAACAGATTACCCACCTGGTTCATCTTTTGTGCGATTAGTCCATTTGCGCTGCCTGAAATCCTTCACCGCCATTTTGGCTTTCACAACAATTTTAAACTTTCATTTATTGGTTACCTTTATTACCATTGTCAGGGTTCGGCAGCGCCTTAGTGATCTTTAATAGTACATTCGCCATGGCAATTCACTGTAACCTCACAATTTGAAATAAGTCAAAATCGTTACAAAAATAATCTCGTAACCTGTCAGCCCATCATTGAGCAGAGATCGCCAGCTCAAATTGGATAGGAAAATAAGTAAAGGTTCCCTGAAAATAACCACAAATATTGAAAGTGCGTGTATAATACAAAAACATGATATACTTTATATGTGCTGATAAAGATGCACTCGAAAGAGCAAAATACAGTTCCAATGCAGTCGATTTTACAGCAAATGTTTCTTTTAACCTTCAGATATAACAAATTGATTTTATATAATGTATCTTATCAATATGTATTTAATATTCTTAATTACATCGCAATGTGTACTCAATGTATTCATTTATGATGTGTTCTTTTTAAAGCAGGTCTGACAGATTTATTTAACTCTTTAAAAGAATTCTTACGAAAAACACACAATTATTTTTTTTATTAACTAATGTATAGGTTTCTTGACACAATTTTGCCTCGACCAATGCATATAGGTGCGCATTCCTTAGATATAAGTACCAACTCACAGGTTCAAAAATCAATAACCATAAAGGGAGTTGTGTTTCTTCTAAAACATGGCCAACTAGATTATCTACCTTTTACGACGTTTAATAACCAGTGGTTTCAATTCTGATGTATGTAAATACATTTTAAATTCAATCGATACAGAATTATTAAATGAGTTGGTTTGTCTGTAGCACATTTCTTATAAAGAAACAATATTTATTGGGTTGAATGTTAGTCACTTTATTAAAATAAAATCGATTGGTTTGAGTTTGTTACTCGGAATGTCAAGCCAGAAATAAGAAACGCTACATCTATAATGCTATAATAAAAGATTTGCTCTTCATTTGTTTTATAAATGACTGGAAAATAAAACATGATATATGAAACACTCACGAACAGTGTAATATATTTCTTTCACAGTGCGACACAAAGAGTTGGAATCTATCCGTTATTAGATTAGCTTGCGGGTGTCCTTTAAAATCTAGAAAGTCTAGCCAAATTGTGTTTGTCTGATGCACATTCGGTGATATCAACAACACAGCTATATTTCTTAAATAGTAATAATAGTTTATTAGTGACATAAGTCACTGCCGTCAAATAGATGTGATAAATTTATAAATATCTTTATATATACAAGCATATCTATAACAAATATTGCGTTAGACTTGTAACTAAAATCTAACGATTTTGTTTCATTTTGTTTTGAGGATACCTCGCAATGACTTATTATGATAGCGACATCCAGCTGCTTTAGTGGAGAAAGGCATTGCGATAAATGACACCGACGCACAACAGGTCAGCTGGAAGACCTTCCCGTAAGTCCCTCGCCCTGGACAGGATTCGAACCGACGCGGTGGGAAGCTAAGCAGTCAGAGGAGTAACAAATCGGCGATTCTTAGCCACGGGCGCCCCCTGTAATCATTTATAACTGATTATTATTTAAAAATGTCGTATGTTAAAGCTACACTCATAATAAAACCTAAAACATACTTTCTGATTCTCATTTATAACTTAAAAACAACTGCTCAAATTCCAAAGGTAGAAAATATGAAACAAATGAGTATGCTAATGTTAAATCGGTTTTATATTTTTAATAATTTAATAAAACAAGTAAAATCATTTTCAATGTATTTACTTAAAAATGTAAAATTCCGTTTCCAAGTGCTTCAATGGCTGGCAGAGGGATTTCTAAAATATTCCGAAGTGAATATTAAGTAACATTTTACCAAAAACTTGCTATTTCGTTTCTGATATACCTAAAGGCAGTTGACATTTATCGGTAGTTTTCTATTTAAATGATGTATGGTGTTAACTTAGTCAATTTAAGTAGTAGTGTGCCCCAAACCACTGTCCATAACTTCATTTTAGATATTAATCAGTCATTAGGCATTGATTATGATTCATAAGCTTTACTTATATGCATGTTAGATGTCTGAATATTCTTAGAAAACCACGAGACGTTGCTTCTGCGAAGGATGTCGTAATATAAAAAAACCCAAACAAATTGAATTTATGTCCGCACTAATTATGCGGTTTTATCGGCAACAGTGATAATTAACGTGGTGAATCTTTTGCGGAATAGGCCTTGTTATTGACAACAATCTTGGCGAGGGACAGCTCCCAAGAGAGTTGTGTTGAGATGTTAGTATTAAAATATCATTTGCGACAGAACGCGCACCTGTGTCCTTTGCCATAGTCATGGAATCAACAATGTAAAAATAAACATAAGCCAAGTTTAAGTGCGCAGTGCGATGACGGGAAATGACACATAAACGAGGGCTCATTTTGATAATAAATAAAAGTGAGGTTTTAACCAACTGGATTTCTAAACAAGCAGTACATTCAGAGTGACATCTTCTACAAATAAAAATAATGTAAAAAATATAAAATCTTGGTTTTAAATTAGGAGCTGTTTAGTTGCCGAGGCATTTATATCGTGTATATATTGTATATATTTTTAGATATGTCAACGGAAACTTGAATCAGAGGCAGGAACTATTTTATCTACAATAAAGTACATCTTTTTTAACGAAAAATAATATTCCCTAAGTAAAAATGGATAAAACAAGGTGTATAAAAGATTCTTCTTCTTACAACTGATTAAATCATCACATTTTAATATTCACTTCTAAAATATGAAATGTAAACGTAGTAACAATAGTATCCCGTTGGCAAGAGTCGAGAAAAACAAACTTCAGGAAGTGCGTGATTGGAACAAGATTTAAACATTCAATCGTTGTCTGTCACGATGACAGTCTTTGTTCATTAACAAATGAGGAACATGAGCCGATATAAGTAAAACTTAAGAAACACAGAATGTTATGGTAATTTTATGATATTTGTGATATCTCTCTACATAGTCAACTTTTCTAAGAAAGTGTTTGTAAAGTAGGCATTACTTTCATGACATGCAAAGTATAGACGTTGCTTTCGAGAAATTTTTTTCAATAAGAGTAATTAGTTTGGTCTTAATTAAATCATGAGGTAAAAAAGTTTACAGTGCAGATTAATCACATGTATTAACTGCAAAGTTTAAAAGTTTAAAGTACGAAATCTGTCTAAGACGTCCGAAAAAATGTTATTGACCAACAATGTTAATTTCTGAATTTTCATACACTTTTTCACAATATTTAGCAGCGTGATTACGAACGGCTTTAAGGCAAGACATTAGTAGTTTAGATATGTGAGTGGTGGTGCTAAAACTGGCATTAGCTATGAATCGTGACTTGTTTGGTGTTCTGTGAAGCTTTGAAACTCCAATACAGTGAAGGAAGGTTTTCTTGTTTTTGTCAATGACTGTCTGAAAGTCTTGTGCTAGTGTAAAAACTAGTGGTGGATAACTAGGCACTCAATGCATTTTAAAAGTAAAGTCATCAGAAAAAATATGTTGTTGTAGGCTTTGTCCACAGGTACAAGTACAAATTTGTCGTGGATATTCTGAAAGGACTGTTTAAGTGTGTTAAGTGATAAAAAGCTTTAAAAATGTTTTTTTCCCAAGCACTGAGTACTACTGTATCCGTGTTTTCTCTCATACACCAGCGGCAAACAGAATAATTGCATCAGATATTGCTTTTCAACAAATGTCAAAGTCAATATCAACTGGCAGGCGATATTTCGGACCCTAAAAGAGTACTTTTCCTAATTTATAGTTATCGATGTTTAAATCACCAGAAATTATATGGCCAGAAGGTAAATAATAAAAAGGTGAAGTTGAACAGGTACAAGCTAGAATCTTGAGAAGGATCATTTAGGTTAAGGTCTGCTACAATTTGTAATTAAAAGAAAAACCTCTAATGTTTTTTGTACTTTTTTGTACTTAAGTATTTATGTTTTTATTGATGATAACTTTATCACGAAAGATACTATGCAAATTGTCTGATTTTTTGTCATTCCAATCAAGGTTTTTGAAATTTTATTTTAAGTGACCGGTCCGTTTGTCCAACATACTGCAGTTTACAGTTAAGTTGGTTTCAGGTTATTATATAAATTATGTTGTTACTTTATCAATTAGCATCACAAGGTAAGGAAATGTTTAATGTACGTCCGTTTACATTAGACTTGACAGTGGATAGGTAAATAAGAAAAGGTTCGATCGATATTTCCACATATATTTAAATCTAATCTACTTCTAAAAATATAAACAGGCTATGTAAATATGACAAAACACAGAGACGAGACAAAACGCACAAAGAGAAAGAAAACAGCAATTACCGCCTTGGAACAGTCAGTCAGCAAAAGGACCGACTGTAGTGCTTAAACCTAGTTTGTGAAGCGTTCCAACCTCGCACTTCTTAAATGTTTTTCTATCAAAGAAACTGTGTAAATAAAAATATCCTGTCAAAGTGAGACAACTAACAGTAAGCACCTGCATCGGGAGTGGAGTTACAGTTAAGGAATCTACATGTCCTACATCTTTTATAATTACATTTGTAGACATATTTAAGTACACACTATTTCAACTCTGCTTTTGTGACGATAATTCTTTTCATTGTTACTAGGAGCGTAACGTCAATTGCATGACTGTCGAATAAATACTTTCTTGAATGGGAAATAAAAACCCAGAAAGACGTGTGTAATTTATACAATTTACAATTTATATGTGAAATATTGACAGTAACTCTTCTAAAATACATTAGCATTACTTTAGACAAAAAAACAATAGACACATTATGTAAGTTTATCGGTAAAATATGAATGTTTGGTTGTACCTGTCTGTTCATGACTGATTTATTTCAAGTGAAGTGAATCAAAGGTATGTCAAAAGAACATATACATTTTACGACTGCTACACAGCACAAGTACCACTGTTGTGATAATGAATATGAAATAAGAAAAGGTCTTTTAAAAATTACTACAGATATATAAAACCAACCTATAGACAAAGGCAAACGGTTTACATGCTCGCTTTTTTGTTGAACTAAAAGTAAAATGGATAAAAAGAAACAATAAAACCATTATTTTCGTCTTGTAAAATTGTGTGGAGTTTTAAGAAGCTACGAAAAATAGCTGGAAAATTGTTTGTGACATGCATCAAATATCACACAATTGACGGAACAATAGCATTTGCATGTCACTTACAAGCTTAAGCTTTCAGCAATTTTAACGTCGACAGATCAGATCAATAAAATCTGAATTATAATGTCGTAATAACAATAGGCTATGCTATATATGCTACAAACTATTCAGAATTACGTATAAACAAATTGTAAAAATCTTTTATTCTAAATAAATGGTTTCCTGCAAAACTGGTTTTGTATAATGCGTGTGATAACTGGAGTTTAAAGCTAATTTTGAAGATCAACAGTTTTAAACAGTCACATATCCTTCTAGTTTTCCAGAATAAATTACAATTTTGTGACAAAACGGTATAACATCAACGTAGAAAAAGGTTATTAAAAGATCTACCAAAAGGCTGCACCAACACTAAGTAGGAGAGTCTGTAATTAACTTCAAACAGTTTGAAATTTTTATCAATATGGATTAAAAAGTGTTCGACGATAGGTAAATATACTGTAAATTTCACAGAAATTGTTACAATTTAAATTTTACGATAGAGTAAATGCAAGAACGATGTCGAATCAACCATTTGAGGGAACAAAAAAGACATTTCCAGACACACAGATCGTTCGCTACTTTGCCAAAGGGTTACATATAAATTATTACAAAAATCATCGCTAAGGCTTAACAACAACAAACATTGCAACGTTTAATTTAGTTATTTATAATTTAGTTATATATAATTTATAGTGTAAAATGTTGTAACATTGTTATAAATACTACAGTTTTCATCAGACAAAGTAACTGAAAAAGATAAATATAAATGCATCTATTGTTTTAGTCCGCATACAGACTTAAGGTAATATCAATATAAAAGGTATTCATTTGTTTTCACAATTTCAATTTTAAATATCACAAATGCTTTATTACAAAGTTAAACAAAAAGTGATATCATGAAATTATTTGCTTACATATTTGATAAAGCACATGATACAAAAGCGCGTGACGTTAAAGTGAGAGTTGTTAAACATTTATTATTATTGAGTGTCAACAACATAAATTTGCATTTAGTACAATGGATTTTAAAGAAAGCTGTCAGTACTAATTAAATTCTAAAAGTAAAGGCGCATTAAGTCTTAAAAAGTCTTAAAAAGATGACAATATACTACAGAAATCAACTATTAAAGGAGGTTATAAAACAACACCTCATGGGTTTGCTCATTTGTTTCAATGGCTCATTACAGATTTGTTCTTACTGTTTATATTTGGTGTGCATATGTTATGATTACAATACTGTTACCTGTGCAGTGTGGCGGTCGTAAAAAATCTCCCCGTGCATGTAATCTATGTTGTCATTTAATTCATCCTATAAGATTGTTGCGTGCATTTTCCCTTGACAGACATGGGGAATTAATTTATCAATTTCATCTACACAAGAACATCATCTTATAACCATTTACATTCTTCTCTTGTAATTTTCCTTGCTTCGGAGATTTAGTTTAGTTTGCTATCAACAACTTTGTGTGGTTCTTCTAATGGAGGCGATGCTTCTCTTTCCCTTTTGGATGGATACCACGTGGACATTGGTTTTCTATTAAGTCACTGACGACGTCATAACTTATTGAAGAAAATGTCAGCGCTTGGACAATTTTTATTAACATAGACAAATTTTCCTATCTTTGCTTGAATTTAAGAAACCTCTCAGGAAGTGCGAGGTTCGAACTCTGTAAAACAGATTTTAGCACACCAGTCAGTCATTTTAGCAGAATGACCGTTCCAAGGCGATAACTGTTTGTTCATTTTTTTCAATGAGTCATCACAGATTTTTCTTACTTTCTACATTTGGCTTGCACGTGAGTACCTTGGTCCTGTGACAATTCAGATTTTGGTATAGCACTTGGCCATATTTCCTTATCGATAATTTGTTTCTTCATTATAATGAACTTTTCAATTCGTAAAGACGATAATAACGCAAAAGTAATATTAAATTAGGCGAAGAGAATAATCATTGATTTATAATGTCCTATTCGTGTAAGCACATACATTAAATTGAGGTAATTAGAAGTAGGCACCTGCATTAGGAGCACTTAATAAAGACTTATATTTTTATCAACAAAACAATAAATACAGTTAACTGTCTAAATCATGTACAATATGTACGCGAAAAAATGTTTCTACAAATGATGTATTATTATATTATGATTACATTTGACTTATTCTTAACTACAGTATGACGCACTGTAACATCATTCATAATGCAAATACCTATTCATTCTCTATTATTATCCATCTTAGTCCGATAAAGGACCCTTTGTCATCTGAACGGGACAAGCCTACACTTAGTGTAAACATTGGCCCCCCACAAATTACTTAGAACATATTTGTGATAAACTTTTATAACAATTGAATTGTCATTTACCAATGTATGCATGAAAGAAATTGATATAAATATGTAAAATCACACATTCATACGAGTTTTGTTTTTTAATTTCTTAGATATGTAATTGTCATCCATCCCGACCCTTTCCTTTTGTATTTGGTCTTCACGATCATCACTGTAAATCAAGTTGCATAAATTAGCAACACTGTTTATTTGTTTATGCCATTAAGTACAGCTTAAATTTTCGTTTAATTCATTGTTAAAGTTTTTGAATATTGACTGACTTTTAACACTATTGAGACATTTAACATGATGAAAATACCTGTTATTTCCTAAAAAAGCGATGTTATTCGTAGAATGCAAATGTATAAAGTCACCTTCATTTTTTAAGGTCATAATTGATTGAAACCAGGTCAGATTGACTACTTTATTTGTATAAAGCAATGTTAAATATATAAAAAAAATCTCGACCGGTTCATCAATAAAACAATATTGAAGCAAAGTGAATGGTGTGCATGTTATTTTATGATGATGAACAAAGATAAATCGATACATTGACGCAGATTGTAAACCTGATATTGCTCAATAAACAATTAATCCGTTAATTGATGTAATTGGAGGAAATTGTGAAGCTGTGCGAACTGTCGTAACCTTTATCCTTCTTTAATGTTTAGAAAATCAGGAGAAGACGTGTGTAAATATTTGTTATAGTGCATAATGTTTATAAAATGTTTCTTTGAATTTATTTTGAAGATATGGAAACAGCAACAATGAAAAATGTTATCTTAATTGATTTGTTGGGGTTTATAATATCTCTCTATCTCCAAAGCCTTTGCCGTGATAATCTTGTGATGGTTACCACTATTCTGTAACAAGCCCATCAACAAGATCACAATGATGGTACAATGCTTTTGTTTTTGCCTAGTATTTCTTTTTCGGTTTCTGTTTAGACAAAATTCAGAATTTATGCGGGACATTTTCTCTGTATAAATTGTTATTAATTTTATACTGGTCACAAAGAGACAATGGCAATAAAGTTTTCCATATCGACTCTTATCGATTAAGCAATCTAATTGTCTGGTATATCCGAAATATTATCTTTTTTATGAACACATTTATTGTTCGACGAAGTAGTTTTTAAGGGGAGTTACATCAGTTTAATTAGATACTGACCCAGATTTGTGAGTAATACAGGACAGAAAGGACAGTATGAATATATTAGGATACGGACTCATATTGTTTGCTACGGAATGATTAAACCTCACGTTGTCATTGACACATCAATAAAACATAAAAAAAAACATTTGACAAGGGCCTTAGAATATTAAAACATATATATAAATTTGAAAAGGCGCATGATAGAGCTACTCAAATGCCTGTCAAATGTAAAAGTTACAAAAGAACAAAGACGAGCTTTTACATAACAAAGGACAAGGACAGTTTACAAAATTAAACAATAACTTAATAAATCATAACGTCGTACAATATTTTCAAATAGACGTTCAGGTCTATTTTGAGACACATTAAAAAAATAATCGTATACAGAATACCAAAATATGCTTCCATGCAATATAAGTAAAATATTTTAGCATCTTTTTCATTTGCTCTCTAAAATCGCAGCAAAATTTAGCCAATTGGATAACTTATTTTCTATCAAAAGCATGTGAATGATAAAAACTGTACATTTCTTTATAGAATATGAACACTCATTTAAGTGCTGTAGCTATTCTTTAATAATGGAAATCGTTGATTAATTATCATCAGTATTAACAAGATAATATTTAGTGCTTGAGGAAATATGTTGACTGTATAAGAAAGGAATATTAGGGCCCTGATATAAATCAAAACCTCCGTCATTAGTTTGAATCAAGAAGTAATGGCATTTGCAAGATTGCTTTATGCTTCTTATCGCTGAATGAATTCTGATTTAAAGGCACTTGACCTTACAATTATAAAGGCAATAAAGAACATGAAAATAAAACATTTTCTCATATAAGCACGTCGTGCTTCCCATACGTCTTATATATTTTATATGCCGTCTTTTTAACACTAGGACTCTATTTACATAGTAAGAATATATATGACAAAGTCCTATGAGATTTGCAACATGTACCAAAACTTGAAATGGCACAGGACCAAAGTATTCACTTGCAAGCCAAATGTAAAAGTAAGAACAAATATGTAATGAGTCATTTAACAAACAAAGCAAACCCGACAGTCATTTCCTTGCAATGGTCAGTCGGCAATATTGTACCGACTGGGGTGCTTAAACCGGTTTAACAGAGCTCCAGCGGAATCCTGATGGGTTTCTCAAATACAAGCAATGAAAAGAAAACCGTTCCATTTGAATAAATGTCCAAGTGTTGACGTTTTGTTTGACAAGTTATGATGAAAGTAGTAGCGTCTCTGTGAAATAATGTCCATATAGTGATTTGAAGAGACAGGTATTATTTTGATTAGAAAACCTTCACATTTTTATAGTAAATGAAAATGACCAGAGAATAAAAAATGGGTGTAGCATCCTGTTCATGTGAAGATGGAATTGAGGAACCAAAGTCCAATGTCCATCAATGGAAATACACGTTACAATCCTTGTAGAATTAATTAAATGACAAGGTAGATTACATGCACGGTGAGATTTTTTACTACCGCCATACTGCACAAGTAACGTAAATAGTAAGTTAGTATAAAAATAGGTATATAAAGAAAACACCTAGATATTTTCGACATTTGCCAGGAGCGTCTTTGTTCCGCAGGCATTAACCCGAATAGCATTTAATTGCTTCAATCAATTGCTTTATCAAATGATGATTGCTTACATTTTATTTTAAAATTAAAATGCAACGTTTTTGTATCGACTTTAAGCGTTACTTAGTCTTTTACGGCTTTTTTTTTCAAATTCCAATTACCAGTGAACCGGCTATTACAACCGTATTGGATAATTTACTTTTGCAATAACGTGTGTCCTTGTGGATTTGTCTAATAGTGCTTCTGCCAATATCTTTTTGAACAAAGTGGCTATTAATATTTCACCAAATAAATAAACCTTATCACCTGCGTTGTATCTAAAAATCAATTGAATTCTTTCATCGAAATCTCGAGTTTCCCGTAGTTTTCTGATTGTATTAAAAATATTACAATTTTATATGGGATGGAAAGTCAGATGAAATATAAAACTAGTTATTTTTACTGATTATGCCCATATAGAAGCTTTTATCAATGCCATCAAAACCTTATGGATTAGAATCACAATTTTAAACAACAAAAATTATTTGCAAATAAAAATTATTAATATATTAGATATAAACAATATGCTCCTTCAGGGTACATACACAAATACAGGGCTTATTTTAAACCTATTTTGGATACACACACACACACACACACACACACACACACACACACACACACACACACACACACACACACACACACACACACACACACACACACACACACACACACACACATATTTTTCTTAAAGTCTATTCTTGGGATCAAAGTACATTTTGTCATTTAAGGAAGTTATTATTATTAACAAAATTCGCGGAGTATGAAAGCATAATTTCAGCAGTCAAAGCGTATTTTACAAAGATTAAAATTCAAGACATTGGCAGAACGTTAGAGGAACCGTTATTATTGTATAATTTGTTGCAATACTCACCCTTTGTCTTTTCTATTGTACAACTTTAAGTTTTATATAATTTATAATGCTCACATAAATTCTTGCCATATAGCTATTATTTAGTTTTAGTTTATGTTAATATCGTCTTTTTGTCCAAAATGTCTCGTTGTTGATCAATTACTGCAAGATTGGTCTTGACACTATTTTTTTTTCTATATTTATTTTCTCTACTTACTCTTAACTTATAGAACTTACTTTGTTCATAGACTAATCAATAAACGTGTGCACTTTTTGATCACGAGTTTGATAGAAAAAACTTTAGAAAATGCGAAGTTGGAGCGCTCCACAAACCAGGTTTAAGCACCTCAGTCGGTCTTTTGCCGACTGACCGTTCCAAGGCTGAAACTGCTGCTGGTTTTTCTTTTTGTGTTTTATGTCTGGTCTCTGTGTTTTTGTGACATTTACATTTACAGATAGTTTAAATTTTCATATTTGTGGTAATTCTGATATGACCTTTTTTGTACCTATTGCAAATATATAGCCCAATACTACAATCTTACAATTAACAAATATTGAATATATGCGTACATAAGTTCCTTGGAATTGTATTTTTGTGCCATAAAAATCGTTAATCCAAACATGTATATAGTATTATGCCTATATCAAAGGATCTATAATTACAAACATATATGAGGCACATGAGATAGACAGACTTATTATAGTTAATAATGGATTCTGAATAAATCTAAAGACATGTCTGGTTATAAGGTATAGTCATATGGTACAGGTCCGTTAAACAACTCTTTCCAATTATGTTATCTTTCTTAGCAAAATATGTTTATACATTATAAATGCATTAATAAATTATATTGCATAATCGTCGTCATTTTTTGCTTAATTTGTTCAAACCTTGCTTCTCCCATTATCGCATTGATGAGATTTATAACCATAGCTTAAACTTAAATTGGATGGGGATAGCTTCAACGAGAGTCCTCAACCTAGAAATCGGTATCTAGAAGCGGCGAAATTGGCTGGTAGTCCAGTGTAAAATGAAAAAAAAAACACATATAAAAGTTCCTTTTACTTCAATCGCGGAAGAGGAAGGGAATTGCAGCCATGTATTGAACTTTAGAAGTTGTCGAAACCAAAAAGTCCGAAAAGCGGGAGTAAGTATAAGAACTGTATTTAAATGTCAGCCATATCTGCTGTCGATAATGAAACTAGCACGTTATGATTTCATGATAGATCGGCAGCGTATGTTCTTGACTCATAGGGCTAGCAATAAACACGGCGGACTGAAGCCTAAAATAAAGAAATGGTTTAAGAGGAGAACAAAAAATGGGCAAATCAGGCAGTTGGACGGTGCCAACAGATTGCTTGGGCCAATGAGGCGTGTCAGGAAGGCTATATGAAGATGGAAGCTACTACATTCTTCTTCCTGTTTCAGTCATTGTACGATGCATCCTCCAACAAATCTCTGAACATGCACATTGTCTGAGGATCTAACTACTACGCTCGACCTTCATTGTTTATTGTAGATATAAGTGTATAGAGACGTTGACAACCAGAGAACATTTTGCGATATTACTCCATTGTATAACAATACGAGATTGGACAATTATGGTCTTTATGAGATAAAAATATGTTTCAGATGTAAATGAAGTTAACTACAAATGTAGTAATCGTAAATTGACACAATTTAACCAGTTGCAAAAATATATTTGTTCCTCGCAATTATTTACATGTTCGTGATGATGGGGGGCTGAAATGGGAGAGAAAACCAGTTTATTTCTACAAGTTATAACCTTAGCAGCGGTAACGATGCCAACTGCTGTTCATTTACATATTGAAATGTATATTTTAAACACAATATATTAGTATATAATATAACAATCATTTAGTAGAAACACATTAATGGAACTTAACTAAAACATCTAAAGCCAAAAGCCATTTTTGTAGTTTATTATTTACTCTTAACCACAAAAAGTGGTCGTGTAGTCTTTAATGTTTGTCATTCCTTTTATAGACACACAGGAAAATACGTCGCCAATAACCAGCTACAATATAATCACAATAATTTCAGTGTCTGCAGACACACCAGGAGATGTATTAGATTATCTACATTAACCAAGACATGAGTATAACGTTGTGCTCAAATTTTAAATAAATATGATACCTCGCAGATTCGTACTTTATATTAAATCTCTGATTACAGTTATTACGTTGAGCACAACTTTACATTCATATCTTAGTTAATGTGGATAATTTTATACATCTCCGTGTATTGAACTATAGAAGTTGTCGAAACCAAAAAGTCCGAAAAGCGGGAGTAAGTATAAGAACCGTATTTAAATGTCAGCCATATCTGCTGTAGATAATGAAACTAGCTGCGGTACATCGGTTGTTCCGACTGTTCTCTCACGACATTTGTTAGTGGCCCTTCAATAACCAAAATGGAGTCGCTGCAACCAAACATACGAAACACATTAAAAGCTTAACTATTACAATTACTCTTCTATTATATACCAAAAGCCGTTTACTTATGTGCACATCTGTTCTACTCCTATAAGTATTTACGTCGAGCAAAACATAGTTATGGACAATCCACCAAGATTTTCTGCGTTTATTTCTTTGGACGGTGTCGGAATCGAAACCACTAAAGAAAACTTTCCTGTGATTCCTAAGAAAATGTATATCGACAAGCTTAATCTTATTTTTCAAAGAATGGTTGGTCATCGAAGTTATTTCCAGTGTTATGCGGCCATCCGATTTCTGTCCGCACTGCGTGCGAGAACATAACAGAGAGCAATGGCCATATCATTCACTAAGTTTGTTCCATCTGTTACACTTCTCGAGTTGTAATGTCATTTACAATTAAAGTGACAATTAAAAAACCTATTCTTTTTCTCAAGAACATAAGATTAATTAAAAAAACAACAACAGAATATTGACGGACTTTTAGCACTATTGAGACATTTTTACATGATGAAAATACCTGTTATTTCCTAAAAAAGCGATGTTATTCGTAAAATGCAAATATATAAAGTCACCTTCATTTTTTAAGGTCATAATTAATTGAAACCGGGTCAGATTGACTACTTTATTTATATAATTCAGTGTTAAATATATAAAAAAAATCTCGACCGGTTCATCACTAAAACAATGTTGAAGCAATGTAAATGGTGTGCATGTTATTTTATGATAATGAACAAAGATAAATTGATACATTGACGCAGATTGTAAACCTGATATTGCTCAATAAACAATTAATTCGTTAATTGATGTAATTGGAGGAAATTGTGAAGCTGTGCGAACTGTCATAACCTTTATCCTTCTTTAATGTTTAGAAAATCAGGAGAAGACGTGTGTAAATATTTGTTATAATGCATACTGTTTATAAAATGTTTCTTTGAATTTATTTTGAAGATATGGAAAACTGCAACAATGAATACTTTAATTGATTTGTTTTTTTTAAATATCTCTCTATATCTAAAGACTTTGCAGTGATGATCTTGTGATGGATACCACTATTCTGAAACAAGCCCATCAACAAGATCAAGCCTTCACAATGATGATTCGGTTGCACAATGTTTTTGCTTTAGCTTAGTCTTTCTTTTTCGGTTTCTGTTAAGACAAAATTTCATAATTCATGCGGGAAATTTCCTGTGTATACATTGTTATTAACTTCATACTGATCACAAAGAGACAATGGCAATAAAGTATTCCATATCAACTCTTATCGATTAAGCAATCTAATTGTCTGTATATCCGAAATATTATCTTTTTTATGAACACATTTATTGTTCAACAAAGTAGTTTTTAAGTAGAGTCACATTAGTTTAATTAGATACTGACCCAGATTTGTGAGTAATACAGGGCAGAAAGGACAGTATGAATATATTAGGATACGGACTCATATTTTTTGCTTAGGAATGATTAATGCTCACGTTGTCATCCACACATCAATAAAACAGAAAAAACAACAACATATGAAGTGGCTATTTATATTTTACCAAATAAATAAACCTTATCACATGCGTTGTATCTAAAAATCAATTGAATTCTTTCATCGAGTGTCCCGTAGTTTTCTAATTGTATTAAAACTATTACAATTTTATATATGGAAAGTCAGATGAAATATAAAAATAGTTATTTATACTGATTATGCAGAGGAATGGTTCAAAATGGTCCATATAGAAGCTTTTATCAATGCCCTCAAAACCTCATGGATTAGAAACACAATTTTAAATAACAAAAAATATTTGTAAATAAAAATTACTAATATATTAGATACAAACAATATGTTCCTTCAGGGTACATACACAAATACAGGGCTTATTTTAAACCCATTTTGGATATATATATATATATATATATATATATATATATATATATATATATATATATATATATATATATATATATATATATATATATATATATATAATTCAAGATATTGGCAGAATGTTAGAGGAACCGTTATTATTGTATTATAAGATGTCTTTTTTGTCTTGTACATTGTATTATTAGATGCAATACTCCTTCTTTGACTTTTGTATTGTGCAACAGGTTTTATATAATTGATAATGCTCACATAAATTCTTGCCATATAGCTATTATTTAGTGCCTTCATGTTTATATCGTCTTTTTGTCCAAAAATGTCTCGTTGTTTATCAATTACTGCAAGATTGGTATTGACACTAATTTTTTCTAAATTTATTTTCTCTACTAACTCTTAACTTATAGAATTTACTTTCTTCATAGACTAATCAATAAACATGTGCACTTTTTGATCACGAGTTAACACAGGTTAACTTCAGCTGGGATACAGAGAAATATTCATTCTAATTTGCAACAAAATGTAATGTTTCTATCACCAGACTGAACATAAAAAATAACTAATAAAAATGTCGACGGGATATTTTTATTTACACTGTTTGATAGAAAAAACTTTAGAAAATGAGATGTTGGAGCGCTCCACAAACCAGGTTTAAGCACCTCAGTCGGTCCTTTGCCGACTGACCGTTCCAAAGCTGAAACTGCTGCTGGTTTTTCTTTTTGTGTTTTATGTCTGGTCTGGTTTTTGTGACATTAATATTTACAGGTAGTTTAGATTTACATATTTGTGGTAATTCTGATATGACCTTTTCTTTGTACCTATTGCAAATGTATAGCCCAATACTACAATCTTACAATTAACAAATATTGTATATATGCGTACATAAGTTCCTTCGAATCATATTTTTGTGCCATAAAATCGTTAATCCAAACATGTATATAGTATTATGCCTATATCAAAGGATCTATTAATACAAACATATATGAGGCACATGAGACAGACAGACTTATTATAGTTAACAATGGATACTGAATAAATCTTACGATTTCAAGACATGTCTGGTTATAAGGTATAGTCATATGGTACACGTCCGTAAAACAACTCTTTCCAATTATGTTATCCTTCTAAGTAAAATATGTTTATATATTATAAATGCATTAATAAATTATATTGCATAACGTCGTCATTTTTTGCTTAATTTGTTCATACCTCGCTTCTCCCATTATCGCATTGATGAGATTTATAATCATAGCTTAAGGGGTCGCTTAAGCAACACATTTCATAAAATTTTAATTTTCAAAGTTCATTATTTTTTCATATAAATATTCATGCCATACATCAAAACCAATGTTATAACATATTATATCATAATTTATTAAGATTACTTCACAAAAAAGTGAAATTTGATGAATATTGATAAAACTACCATTTTTTGTTATGAGCAGTTTAGCCCAGGAAATATGTTTATAGACACAATTTCATTGTAACATAAGTTTGTTCAAACAATTTTCAACGTAGAAGCTCACTTAATTTTCATAGTGAGTGTTTAGAACATGCATAAAAACACACTTTAAAAATCAAGTGAAAACACATGTACTTTCTGTTTCAAAGAGGGACTACTTTTTTGACATTGAAAACTATGGTGATAGATTTATCAAACACGGTTAAGGTAATCAAAATTTTAAGCTCAATACTACCTCCATTAGGGTGTATTTAATTATTCTGCTAAATGTTGTTTTATATAAGCTTTGCTGTGAAGATGAACTTTTGCCCCCACAAAATGACTGAAAAAAAAATTTCTAAGAAAAGAAAACGTATTTCTAGGTAATTTTTCACGTTTATATTTTGCCATTCTGTTCTTATAGAATGTATACATAATTTTGGAAAGTTTTAGAAGAGTCGGACAAAAGACTTCATAGTTATGAGCATTCAAAATTTGGGGCATTTTATCATTTCACCGCTTTCACGACCCGTTAAACTTAAATTGGACTGAGATAGCTTCAACATGAATCGTCAACCTAGAAATCGGTATCTAGAAGCGGCGAGATTGGCTGGTAGTCCTTCCTAGTGTGTGTAAAATGAAAAGAAAACACATATAAAAGTTCCTTTTACTTCAATCACGGAAGAGGAAGGGAATTGCAGCCATTTATTGAACTTTAGAAGTTGTCGAAACCAAAAAGTCCGAAAAGCGTGAGTAAGTATAAGAACTGTATTTAAAGTCTGTTATATCTGCTGTAGATAATGAAACTAGCACGTTATTATTTCATGATAAATCGGCAACGTATGTTCTTGACGCAGAGGGCTAGCAATAAACACGGCGGACTGAAGCCTAAAAGAAAGAAGAGATTTAAGAGGGGAACAAAAATGGGCAAATCAGGCAGTTGGACCGTGACAACAAATTGCTTGGGCCAATGAGGCGTGTCAGGAAGGCTATATGAAGATGGGAGCTACTGCTTTCTGTTTCCTGTTTCAGTCATTGTACGATGCATCCTCCAACAAATCTCTGTACATGCACATTGTCTGAGGATCTAACTACTACGCTCGACCTTCATTGTTTATTGTCACAAAAAATAGAGACGTATAGATATAGATGTAGAGAGACGTTGACAACCAAAAAACATTTCGCGATATCACTCTATTGTATAACAAAACGACATAGGACAATTATGGTCTTCATGAGAAATAATATGTTTCAACTGTAAATGAAGTTCACTACAAATTGATGTAGTAATCATAAATTAACACAATTTAACCAGTTGCAAAAATATATTTGTACCTCGCAATTATTAACATGTTCGTGATGATGAAGGGCTGAAATGGGAGAGAAAATCAGTTGATTTCTACAAGTTGCATCCTTAACAGCGGTAACGATGTCAACAGCTGTTCATTTGCATATTAAAATGAATATTTTCAACACAATATATTAGTATATAATATAACAATCATTTAGTAAAAACACATTAATTGAACTTAATTAAAACATCTAAAGCCAAAAGCCAAAAGCCATTTTTGTAGTTTATTATTTATTTTTAATTACATAAAGTGGTCGTGTAGTCTTTAATGCACTGCGTGTGAGAACATAGCAGAGAGCAATTGCCATATCATTCACTAAGTTTGTTCCATCTGTTACACTTCTCGAGTTGTAATGTCATTTAGTGACAATTAAAAAAACTATTCTTTTTCTCAAGAACATAAGAAAAGTTAAAAAACAAAAACAACAACAGGATAATTGGATTTTGACGTCAAACGTTCTAAGAGACACTGGTAAATTAAGTTAATTATATGTATGTGTGCAAGCAACCGAGAAACACCTTAGCTTGTACATATTTCATTAATAGAACATATTTCATTAATAGAACATATTTCATTAATAGAAGAAACCCTTTCTCACCTCAAGATTTGCAATAGAGTTCAGCATGTTTACTGCCAGATGCTGTATTATCATCATGTGATGGACATTAAAAAAGCCTTTTTAATTGAAGGGTGTTGAGGGGGCAGCTTAGATGTCGATTAATTCACGTCTGTAATCGTTGATTGTAGTTAAACTTACCACGTTTGTTTTTCTATATGTAACGTATAGGAAATGTTCGAGCAATATTAGATTATGTTTAATAATTCTGATCACATTGATATTTTAACCCGTCACTAACTTGTACACTGTCCTTTTCTCGTCCTATTATTTTAGCTACAGTCAGAGCTTTGCTCAGCATTTTTAAAAATACATAAAAGGTGCTTCTCATTAACATTTCATAGTCATGTTTCCGTTGATTATTAAGGACTGGCATGTTCTGACATCTGGCGGTACCAATGTTGGTTGCTAGTTAAAATAAGTAGCCATTTAGCATAAACATATTTGGCAATTGTGGTATGTACTTTTTGAATTTTGCAATTGGGGTCTGGCACTTTTGCACTTTCCTAGGTTAATCTGCAGTAATCGATTTCAATTTGCAACATACAATCCTGTTAAGGGTGACATCTTTATCAATAGATGAGATAACGTAAGCAGTCTTCAGGCACTTTACGTGAATTTGCGGAGTTAGTATAACTTCGGGATTTTACTTGATCTGCTTTAATATTTTACACGCCATTTGCAAATAAATCATTAGCTTATGTTTTTTCGTTTGTATCTCAGTGTTTGAAACCGTTTCACAATATTACATTTTGTTTTTGCTGGTTTGGATTTTATTATTTAACTGGACACTTTCGTGCGTGCTTTTTAAAAAATAAAATGCACTTTTTAATTTCGACATATGATGTCACTGCATTTGGTATTACTTTTGGTATTTGGTATTAATAAATTAATTTGTTCTTATTATAGTCATCACATGGGCTGTTTTATTTCAAACAGGTCTCTCGTTAATTAATGGCGTATTTTTTTCTTTTCATTTGTTGATAGCTCATTGTAATCAATGTTATATTTGTGAATAGTACTCTTTTAACAGTGGTAACTACCTAGTTCTGCCAATGACAGCTTCCTTTAGGCATAGTTTAGTTTAGTTGCTCATATTGTTTTTTTTTCAGCCTATGTAGCAGCATACGATTTCTTTTGACTCGGTGTATGTTAAAGATGATTGTTCAAACGACATTTTTTCCCGCTATTTACATTTAATTGGACCATTGGCGACCATGCTTAAAAATTTAGTAACGTTCATTACTATATATGTACTATGTTTACGAGAAAAATTGATAGAGTGTATGTGATTCTATGAAACACAGCAACAACAACATCAATAACAACATCATCATCTTCAAAAACAGCAACAGCAACATATTTGTTAAAATTGGAATCGTCTGCTCCTGTGGCGTTATTGTTTGTATTTCAGCTTCAAAACATCCAATAATGAGTCTAAAATGAATCACTCTTGGTTGCTTTCTTATACAACGTCAGTAATGGAGTACAACATACTGAGTGGCGATAACACAGGGAGAACACAAAACACTGAATGGCAATAGCACATGTCTTTCCCAAATAGTACATTTAAGATTTTGAGGTTTATTCTACATGATACCTTCTAGTATATATAAGATGATACAAAGAAGGTATTGATAGAGATTTCAAGCCATGATGTTATGACTCATTAACGGTCATGTTGCAAATTAATATGGCTAGATTTTTCTCTCTGTTAAGAAGTGGTGAGAATATTATTGACATTCATTAGAAGGCGATCACTCGCATTTAGTCTGTTCTTTCTGTCTGTCTTCACAAAACAATTAGCCGGTTTATAGACATATTTTCAATAAAATTATGTATTTTATATAATAAAAGTATTTGTTTTGTAATTGTTGACAACTGATGCAGTCAAGAGAATGAATGTACTTGGCTGTGTCAGGTGAAAAATAAGGCATTAGAACTCAATGTTCTTTGAACAGCAACAACTAACGCCAATATAACATTAACCGTAACATTACTTTGAGATTTGCACAAGTAGATGGTTACTGGATAAACGAACGCTTTCGTAACTTGAACATTTCGAGCTGCGACTTTCTTGACTGTACAGATCAACCATACATTTTATATTATTATTATCTATGTGACGTATCTGAGGTCATCAGTAGAAACAAACCAACATTTTGGAGTTGCAAGTATATTTAATTTAAGTAACATTTGGCTAATTACAGTAGCAGTATAACGCCTTACACCATAAGTCACACACTCTGCCCCAATCTTCTGTGCACCCTAAGCCACACACTGCTTATTCCCCTCTGTACTTACCCTAGAACTTATACTGTCTGAATGTGTGTTGATTTTTTATATCCATATTTTCCTATAATTGCTAACTGACGCGCACATTAAACGGTAAAGATACTATATTTTCTACAGACTTTCTAACTACAGACGTGTTAATAAAACAGTGCACCGACGGTTTGCCTGTCCCTGAAGCTATCCACCAGAGCATGCTATCCTTAGTCTATACTTTACTTATCCTATCCCAATTATTATATTTTCGTTATCTTATCTAATTATTATTATTCTAATACATAGTGACCACAGAATTCTTATACAAGTATTTATCTCTAACACATACAAGTAAGTCTAAATGAGGAAGTAAACTGTCTTTGGTAAATAACTCATCACAGATTTGTTCTTTCTTTTACATTTGGCATGCCTATTATTACCTTCGTCCTGTACCTTTTTTGAAATTTTGTTAATTCTTGCAATGCCCATAGGACTTTGTCATATATTCTTATTAGAGCTACTGTTCTTTCATAACAACCATATAAACAAATTACAAACAAGTTAACAATTTTAATATAAAGTATACACGCTATATTAGTTTTTTATTAAATTTATTATTGTTAATACAAGGGCTAATATCTATTGTCCATTGAATCAATTTAGCTAAAGAATATTGAACAATGACCACTTATACGGATTCATGTTTACGTACATGTGCAATAACTTAAATTTGAAAGTCTAATTTTGAAAATGATTATGTGAATATTGAATGTAATACCTTTCATCCACGTGTTAATTATTCCACGCATTTAATGAAATATAATCTGCGCTTTCCGAGTAATAGAATCATATGATCGTATTAAATATGACGCACATTCATCAATAATGTTGGTCATTATTTGATAAATTAGTTTCAAACGTGCAAGACGATCCAAAACCAAACAAAACGAAGTATCTTGCATATGCCAAGCGGTGTCATTTTTGAAAAAAAAACAACAACAACACAAACAATGAATAATATAAGTGCCTAATTACAACAAGCACCACCTTCCAGTTCCATCAGGTTTATAAGTTTAGTACAATTATTCAGATATAGCCATTGAGTATAAAGTTAAAATATATTTCTGTTTCATTATGACTATTATTTAGAATTGTTCGTATGATGGAGAGACTACGCGTAGTCATCATCGTCATCATCATCATCATCATCATCATCATCATCATCATCATCAACATTCATCATCATCATTATCATCATCAAGAACAACAACGCCATCATCATCATCACCCTCATCGCCATCATTACCATCATCATCACAATCAGAATCACAACCATCATCATCCTCAGCATCATCATCGTCATCATTACCATTATCATCATCAACATCTGCATCATCATCAACAACATCATCAGCACCATAATAAGCATCATCATCGGCATTCTCATCATCACCATTATCATTGTTACCATCACATCATCAACGGCATCATCTTCACCATAAATAAACCTACATGACATATGACACATATGCGTTGTTCTCTTGCCGTTAACTTTATGTTAACATAAAAAACACACCGCAGGTTTCTTTTGATGCCATGCTTGTATTAGTAATTAGGAAAAAATTTCAAATCATGTGAAATTTTAATGATGATAAAAAATATCATTCTGATTAAAAAAGTTTTATTTTTGATTTTTTATAACAATGCAAACTAATCTTTATCATACAGCTGATGCCTCAACTGTACAGATAATTGTTACCATGTCATTGAATGCCATTGTTTGTAGCGTATTTTGAAGAAACAATATTATGCTTGTTTGTTTGTCTATTGGTGTCTGGTTGTCATAAGAAAGGTGATGGTACATTTATTAGTCTGTAATTATTGTACTCTTGGCGAAATTACTTCTTTTCAATAACACTTTAGGCCAAATCGGTATATGTGCACAACAGAAGCAATAAATATATGACATATTCAAGAACTCGTACTTACAATATAACAATATAACTGAAAAAATAAAATCATGTTATGTAAACAATTGAGTTGTGTGCCATTATTTGCATGTCAATATAAATATTTCATCGATAAGTGGAGGTTATGGATCATTTCAAGGTTAATCTGTTCAAAGAAGAAGTAAAATGTAATGAATAAAGATCAAACATGAAAATAACAATAAAAATAAAACAAGAATGCGCATGGGAGGTAACATGTTTCAGGAAATGTGCTGGAATTACAACATAATGAAATGCTTAAGATACGGCTCTGACAACGAGCATTTTTATTATACTCTTTTCTCAGGAACAATCTTCTACGTACGTGTACCACCGTCAACCAAGCAACGTATGGAGAACTAATAGATTCGCGGTGTTGGCGACGTCTAGACACAAAGGCGACAAAGTCGACACTTTATGTCAATGTCTTTCTTGAAGAACAAGTCACCTGTTACATTGTGATGCCCAAGAAAATGGTATTTTCTATTTAGCACCAACATGTTTTACTTGACCCTTACATTTATTTAAGATTAATTCAGAAATACATGGCCGGTACTTTCTATTGAAGTATAACTTACAATTCTCACCTTTTAATTAATAGGTTATGTACGTAAGGTTAAGATTAAATCTAAGTCAAATGGAGCATCAACGTTGACATAATTGGTGTTTTAATCGCGATACTGCAAACCAAACAGACAACCATGCATTTTCGGGTAGCCCCATTTTGGTGTCTCACGTGATATTTTCTTCATATCTCACATGATCTGAGGCTTTTCTCTGCACACAGATTTACAGGTTTTAGGTACCATGTACAATGTAGAAAAGTTATCTTGTTTATTAGTTTGTTTATTAATAAACTGTTAGGTAGCGTTGACCTCTTGTGCTAGTTTCACTACATTCGGCTACATCAGGTCATTCAAAAGCTATTGTTACTTGCGACTAAATCATGATTAGATTTACACATCTTTATTAGGAAAATTGTGTTATAAGTATTAATAATATATTGATCATCGGTTTGTGCTTTGGTTGCCGCTCCCAGTAAGCTAAGAAATGACCGAAGATAGACTTATTTGGGTTTCTTAATGCTAAAGCATAATTCATATTAATTTCGAGCGCATTCTCTTTTGCTCATTGGTATATAAGAAATCAACATTTGAACAGGTTTAAAATTTAAACGACGCATTGTTTTTATAAGATAACATAATCTTTCATGGTCATTGGGCAAGTTTAAAATTGTATGCAGTCCTGACATATGGCGCTACGTTGGCTCATTAATCTCTTACAGAGTGCAGGACACTACCCGGAAAGAACATCCAGTACCTATTTTGCCTTGTCGGTCCCTTCTGCAGACTGACGGTTCCATGGCGGTAACTGTTGGGTTTGCTCTTTTTATTAAATGACTCATTACAGATTTGTGCTTACTTTTACTTTTGGCCTGCATGTGAACAAATTTGTCCTGTACATTTTCTAATATTAGCATATGTCGCAATGCTCATAACTATCTGTCATATATTCTTTTACTCACAAAGAGGCGTTCTGTCGACTGTTTCTTAGCCTTATTGCTTTTATTCAAGCATCCCGTAACGTATATACTGGTCAAGAGCAGATCAGACAGTGCAGACTAGACCAGAGATTTTGAATCAACTATAGAAAAAAAGTATTTCGGAACAATAAATTAACAAAACAACACAGGCGTGGTGCTGTATCTTGGTTATGCGTTTCCCAAGTAACCTGGAAAGCATGTCATCTTCCACTAAGAATAACAGCACAAGGTGAAAGTATAAACATGCAATTAAAATGTTAATGTGACAAAATAGTGGCAAGAGACATTAAAAAAAATATAAAAAAATAGCAAGAGTGTGCCTTGTTACTGTCAGTCGGCAGGAAGTCAACTGGAGTTACCTAGGTAACGAATGATATTTAAAACATGCACAGTATGTTAAAGCGACAAAAAGCTTATAATTAAACATTGCTTGTACTAAGAGGATTAATTTTAAACAAAACACTTCAAGCGATGACGAGTTACAAACTATTGTGCTTATCATAACACATACGAGTAGGCTTGGTGTGTCGTTTGTCTTGAACACTTGTATTCCGTTTTGACTTGTAATGTTTTGGTGATAAGCCTTATTGGGTTAATTAAATTATTACAATATTACACGTCTAAACCATTACTAGACACGATATAATGAACACTGAAAGTGGACATACTGTGATTTTATCTGCTTAAAGTCTGCATATACTATCTACACACAGTATTCTTAAATAGACAAGAGTCAGCACAATTTAGAAGCTCAAACAATCCGTTACTCAGGCAGCCGATTTTCACCAGTCCTTAACACTGCACGACTCATCTTATTAAACATGTTTTTCTCACGCCTACAGTTAATTGCACCAAAATGGTTTTCCTTCAAGTAATTTTACTGCTAGACGATTAAACATTTTGTACATCTGTTTTATTTTTTCTGTGATGTTCGAAAATGATGATAACTAAGAAGTACAAAGTAAAATATGCATTGGCAAATTGCGTCAATAAATCGATCAAAGATTGAGCGTGTTATAAAAGAGACATGCAACCTTGTTAAAATTTCAAATAAACTAATGATGAAATTGTGATACATAATAAAAAACTATATTTGATAAAATTACACATATTTATAGAGTGCTTCGTATGGAAATTAACTAAAATGTCCATTAGTACTTTCCCAACAAAGTGAAGGAGCACAGCGTTTGTTTGTAATTGTTGAAAAAAAAACTGACGCATACTTGTCTGAGAAAAATAAGTAATTTGTGTTTCAAAATAAATAAATAAATAAAATAAACAGGATAAAGGATAAACTTTTGTCTATCGTAAGAGGGATTTTTACTTTACACAGTGCTAGGCATAATAGTTTATTTCACAACTGGTGTAACCACGACTGGCGTAAGAAGACTTTGTGTAACCGCGATTGGTGTTACCATGCCTGGTGTAACAACAACTGGTGTTACATGTACCACGCCTGGTGTAACAAAGACAGGTGTAACAAAGACTGATGTAACAAAGACTGTTGTAACAAAGACTTTGTGTTACAACGACTTGTGTAACCACGACTGGTGTAACAACGACTTGTGCTTAGCTACTAAGGACTATTTGGGCAAAGTAATTCCAGGAATAGAAGGTATTTCCCCAAAGAAATATACATTATCTTACATGACACGCGATAAATGCTTACTACTTATGACAATTACATTAGAGAATGCCAGAAATAGCCATCACTCGTTATTTCTTGTTGGATTAGGAATATGTTACCCCCGGGATCATTTAGGAGCCTAGAAGCCCCGTCGGAAAATGAATAATCGACCCGCCGCGGCTGAAATATTCATCAGCTACATAAAATCATAATGGATTATTGTATTATTTATCAAAAGGCACATACTATTTTTGAATATTTTCATTTCACTTACTGGCATATAAATACAAAAAAGGTTCAATAGCGGTGTAAAATCGGTTAGCTGCAGTGCGTGGTAAAAACTTCGGCAAATACTGATTTACAGTGCAGCTATGGGAAATCTAAAGAGTCTCGTTTCGTTTCAGCATTTTCATATAAATTAATTACTTGTGTAGATTTTACATGGTGGTTAAAACGTTTATTTATGTGGTAAATCATATTGGAATCTTATTATATGTTTCATATAGCTATCTCAATGAAACAGGTCGAAACTAATCTTTTCCTATACCTGGGAACGAATGTTATTTTTATGTTAATGTTGATTATGAGTACATCTAGGGAACTTGGGTTTTATAAAAATACGTTGACATAATTTGTTCTGCTTCATGGGCATTGGTGAAAGAACCTTAACGAAATTCTGTTTGATTTTTTATAATATCGTGATTTGAAGCAGGTGGTTATCGCTAAACTATTATCGTCTTCCTTTACAAAATCATATATCACACTTGTGATTAAAACATAAAAACATAGTACGATGACTGTGAAATTATATTTTTCTTAGGTATTATTAACCCTTGTCTGATTTCTGTTAATATGCAATTTCATTATTTAATATTTCCTGTCAGTTGCCTTGGTATAATTTATTGAAAAGCACACAATTAAATTATTTGGGTGAAATTAGTAGAACTTACCATGTTGTGAACGAACACGTATTTCATAAAGTTATCTTGCTAAATCAAAGAGTTGCTGGTCGTTTAATTAATGCCTTGCGAATCCTTGATAACATGTGACATTTGATAACTCCAGCTAATAACAAAAATGCTACTGGCTATCTGTATTGAATTTCCACAGAAGGGTCTGTACAGGTTCTGTCTCATTTTGCCTTATTTCTTTTGAAAATATTCGACTCACCTGCAGCATAAAGTATGCGGTGTTGATGAGACTTCAACAAACACAACACATTTCATCAACCATTATATGATAAAGACAAGAGGATGAATTGAATCTCGACTCTAAAACTAGTGTTCATAATTTACACAAATTGTATCAACAAACCATTAATTGACTCTGACAAAGAGTTTGAATTTCCAACATGCTTATCGAATGACAGAAGTGTTTAATCTACACGCCCCTAAAAGCAACGGCGGGGATAAAATGAATATAATATAGTATGGAGGATTCCAACTTCTGTTTTTGCACTATACTTGTGGAGAAAGATAACTTTAGAAGTAGCAGCAAACATTTTCTCACATTGTGTGTATAGAACGTTGGTTTAGTGGTGCCTTGCATTTTCCCGATGAGTTATGGGTGCAAATTTCTAATTCATCTTGACTGACATTGCGTTATTATATTTGAATAATTCACTAGTCAAGTAAGATAGCTAGGCCGAAAATAAGGATAAACAATATATGGCAGTAAACAGTTATACTTTATTTAATGGTGATACAAATTTGCCATGATAAATATATATCTGTATGAATACAATGTAATTAAGTAAAAAAGTGTAAAATGGAATGCGGCGCGTTTAATTATGTCAACATAGCTTCCTCACGAGAAAATCCAAGCAGATGTGAATGACGTCAAAGGTAAACATAGAAGCGAAGGTGTCACAAAACAACAACTACTACATCTACAAAACCAATTACAACTAAAAGAGGCATTATTCGGTCAAGTCCCCATGGTGTTTTATAACATACACTCCTCTCTTAACCGTACCATCAGTAAATGATATATTTCCTTTGCTGTTTCTTCTCAAGTCTGTATCTCATTTTTATCTCGTATCGATTCTTTCTTGTACTCCCATCTTCATTCCGATGTCAGTTTTATACCAATTATTATATCGTCACTCATTTCTCCTTTGGTTCTGGCAACATTTTTTATAAAAGAAAACAGTCATTGACACACAATAACTATCCTTGAGAGTTTTTTAAATTCCGGTTCAATTAATTAAAGTGTCACATTGTGTTTGTTTAATATAACATCACACATCCCTATACATATTTCCACGTGAGAGAAAATCAAGTGAGATATGCAGTTACAAGAGGTGTATGAAAACATACTCCAAAGGTACAAACAGCGTGTTTTTTCCTTACCGACAGTGTAACACTTCTTGTAGGTTATATGGCAACCATTTCGGGATTCTTACATAAAAGCACATGCAACTGTAAACGTTAAAAGAAATGATATGAAGAAATGTATTCGACCGAGTCAAGAAATACTTAGAAGCACATTGTTTTTCAACGCCTTCGGTCTCAACCATATCCTTTTGACGGTATATTCCTTTGATTATATGTTATTGCAATTTTTTAAGACAATATTAAAAGAAGGTTCCTTATTTTGTAAAATTTAAAAGTAGTTTCTGTCACATGCGATTAGATCCATTTGAAAAATTTGGTTATTAAAATGTTATAAAAAATAAAATAGCTCTGGGAGCTTTTACAAATGCCAATTTACAAATGTCAATCCATGTATAAATATCTCAACGAATCAAGAAGACATAAAATAAATTGAATACATTGTGGCATCTCTAATCTAGGATAGGGCACTATAATCATAACTACGTTATGATAATTATTATATCAATTCCAGATTTTGGACTGTTTTCTCTCGATAATCTATGACGATATAGACTAAAATAAGAAAACACGTTTACGCTTACAACGAACAGACTTTAGATACTGCAATTGCAGCATTGCATAAACTATTACAATACATTTTAACTATGTATGTGTGGCTTATATATCATAATAATAGTAAATGGAGCGGGGCGTTGCGTCCAAAATTAAGAAACTCTTCATGCCTGAATATTGACTGTCACAAATTTTTGTTTAAAGCTGGAGATTTTATTAGCAAACACTAGGAATTGGCGCAGTTTTTGGCAGTCCTGATTCCGATTGCAGGTAATAGGATGATATGAGGAAAGTGTGTTAAACAGGTCGACTGGGAATAATTGTTGCAAAACATGTAACTACGATAGAGATAGGCTATGGCATCACAATGGATATACACGAACATAATTCCATTCCATCCTGTTAGTCTGACTGAGAGAAGAGAGAGTCCTCAAGCAACATTGATTTTTCTTCGATTCGGACTATCTGACCAAATTTGTCTGGTAACATTCGTAAATTACTCCATAATTAATTAGGCCACACTATATTTACCTTGTATAATTCCATAAGACTGATCGCCAATATGGATACATTTTATGTTTTGTATATATGTTTTTATGAGTCTCATCACGGTTGACGCTCCACATCAAAGTGATGTCTTGATGGAAAGGCGCTGACGAACACTTCTTTAAGATCTACTGTGAAGTTAATAACAGACATGTTAAAAGTAAATTATTTGACAGAATATAAATTGTCTTTGCCGAATAAACAAATAACACAAAAGGATATAATGGTGTCGTGCCATAAGCCTACAGCTTGTTTTCTAATTATTGCAAAACATAAATCAAGACAAACCGTGTTTGTATTTAATTCGACCTTCTTTAATATCATAACCACCTGTGTATGATAAAAACCAAACCAGGCTTATATCCTGCAATGAACTTACAAGAACATGTACTATAACCTAAAGTAGGAAACATACGCAGACTCTCTGAATAATGATACACGATATTGGCTATGACGACCTCACACTTGGCTTGTATAAATGTACTGTAGAATTATTCAAATGGCGCGAGTGACACATTGAAGAAAGCAGAACGATGTGTTTATAATGTTAATGATTATTGCCAAATTATAATGAAATGTTATGTACAAACCGCAACAAAACATACAAGGTAGCATCAATCTGTCCATGACAATAGTTTAACTGACTTTTTAACACATATATTTGCGAAAATTGTAATTGTACATGTTTATCCAAAATCTACCTTACTGAAACAAAAGTAAGCATTATATTTACCACCCAGATACGAAATATTCAATAAATATCATAATATAATTTGCAAATCTAATAAAATACATTGACCTTGTACATTTACATTTAAAACTATTATTATTACATCTACATAATAAAATTATTTGGACTTCTACAAAAACAACACGTTAACCAAGAATTTAGCGCTCTGGAAAAAAACATCTGTCTTCAAAATGCTCAACACTATTCAGACAGCAACTTGATAGAGAAAAAAAAGTGTCCTTCAAAAGTCTCTGTGTATAAAACACTATCACTAGACCGTAGAACAGGATCGGACAAACAGAGCTGTTATATACACAGGTAAAGTAACACAGCTAAAAAGCCAGGAAATTCCAAACATGTTGCTTAGTCAATCGCAGGTCTCGCGCGAAAAATTAATCGATATTCACTCATCAAAAATTGATTTAGCCCTAAGAATGCTGTCTCGCGCACAGCCCACCCCCCCCCTCCCAAAAAAAACCACAAACAAACAAAAAAACGACGTTATGTTGACATTATTACATTATAGTTTTTCAAGGTCGCTTTGAGGTTTCTAAAGCGAAACATCAATCGTTGTTGTATACTCAAATATAATTTTATCCGGTTTTATGTAAAGGCCCTGTGCATAATTTCATTTCAATTTCATATCGCGGCAAAAGAACAAAGTGCACTTATGCAAATTATAAGATAAAGACGTCAATATTCTGAATACCTTTAGAAATGGCAACTTGAATACAACCCAAACTGATCTGATTAAGTTCTGAGTTTGGTAATTTTGTAAAAATAATTAAGGAAAACATTTCTAAAGAACTTTGCTTCAAGGTTTGTTTCAAATATATAAATAAACAACTTTTCTGATGTAAGTAAAGATATACAGTTAAATAAAATAAAGCAATATTGTTATATATATATACTACATGGACTTTAATTTAGTAAATGTCAAATGATATAAACTGTAGTCCATTATTTTCTGAAACGGTCTCATATGAACTCAAATATTACATATATAAGCATAAGGATGGGACGTGTCGTCCGTCTGTCCATCTGTCCGTATGTCGTTTCTTGTGCAGGTATCTTCCTCCTGGGTTATTAGATCAAATTTATCGATGCATGGATGATTGATATTGATGTGCAGTAGGGTATTAAAGTTATGACACACACATTGCATTGTCCTTTTTCCAGAGTTCTTGCTCTTGGTTAATTTTCCAGAATGTTCTTGTGCGCTGGTTGCTTGATTATCGGATATGTAATGCTCTGCCATGCGAAGCTCTTTAACTGAGAATAAGTGATCTGCTTACAAAATATATCTGGCCAATTTAGGTGAAATTATTCCTTTGTGGTCCAAACGTTTTACTTGCCTATTCACCAGAGAATTAAAAAGAAAAGATTGTTTTTTTTTTAAAATAGAAAAAAGGCGTTTCAGTGGTTGAGCTATTCAAATGGCTGGCAAATCTCATGTGTATGATTTTAGTCTCTGTTAGGCTAACTTCTTATAGGCATGCCATTAAGGATAACCGCTGGTTTTCAAGATGGTCTTCCAGTTTTTCTTCTCCCACTAATAATAGAAGTTTTGTAAATTATCTTTTTTTTTCGCCGCGGAATATACACCTTTAAAAATGCAAAAATGAAGTATAATTATCTGGTATGACACCACAATCGGCCAGATAATGAAGCATCAAAGATAATAAACATAGGATGTCATTATTCATCTATTTCTAGAGAAATGATCTGAGGACCGGTAAAAACTGTATTTCTGCTTTTGTTGTTGTCATGATACTTTATCGGAATTAGAATATAATTATAAATTATGGCACATTTTTGTAAACAACAAACTGACCAAGACACAACAAAACCTTGACCGTTCCAAGGCGGTAACTGTCGGGTTTGCCCTTATTGTTAAATGACTCATCACAAATTTGTTGTCACATTTACATTTGGCGTGCATGTGAATACCTTGGTCATGTGTCTTTTTAAATTTTTGTATATGTTTCAATATTCATAGGACTTTGTCTTATATATTCTTATTAAAATAGTTACAATGCCGTTGAATGTTCATGTCTTAAAACTATATGCAGTAAAGAATTGTTCTGACAAGGCCCGAACACAAACAACAGAATTTGACTTGTACACGGTATATTTTCGAAACAAATGTGATTTTAATTAAACACATCATACAAACACATATGGATCATTATTTCAAGTGCTATGTAATGATGTAATGCCAACATTTAAACTAAAATAAAAAATCTAATTTAATATTGCAATTCACCAAAGTTGAAAAATAGGTGAAAATCAGAGCACTTTACAAGGCGTAAATCCAGGTCTTTTCCAAGAATTATTACATATAGAAGCCGCGCATGAGCACGGCGGCAATAATGTTAACAACGTTGCAATGCTAAAAATGAGGATTGTGCGGAAATGTCAACGTCTCCGCAAACTGACTGGGAGAGTATAAGTCTAGGAAAAAGTATAGGATGGATTTTGTCAGGTAGGAATTTTGTCCGTCCCACGATATCTGTAAGTTTATAAATTGATGCTGCTAAGTAACTAAAATGCTTATCTCGGAAATGATAATAGAACAAAATCTTTGTTCTGGAACTCCGACCGTTTTTTTCTAAAAAGTGAAGGTCTGCAAGCATTAAACCAGTTGATGCGTTTCGATTTATTCACTGCATATTCTTCAAGTCAACAGACAGACAGACAGACAGACAGACAGACAGACAGACAGAAAGACAGACAGACAGACAGACAGACAGAGGCAGAGACAGAGAGATGATTTCTTCCAAGTGCCTATATTGAAACTGCTTCCTTTATCGGGAAACAATGTCATTGATATTATTACTGATCAAGTTTTACACCGAGCCTCTAGGACTTCTTTTCAGACTCGTAATACAATTTGGCTTACTAAGTTGTTCATGGCGACCTTAATATTAGGTTGCTTCAATACGGGTCAATATAATATTTCACGGGCCTGCCACAATACACTTTATTTGCCGGGAGTATCCACCAAGGACCCAGAGAGATTGGGCTGTTAATTAGGTCTCGTCCAAAACCCATCAATGTATTGATCGATATGACAATCCACGACATACCGTTTATACATACGTTTCTGTAGAATATAGTGTTCAAATGACTGGTACATCGCAGCCTGGACTTGCACATTTGGCCCCCGATACCTCGAGTCTGTGCTTTACTGAATTTGCAATCAGATCCGTGTTTTGTATCAACAAGGACAGCGATAAATAGACGACAGCTGCCGCCAGCCTCCCGTGGTTCGGTTATTGTATACCAATACATATTTTTACCAATTGACTAGACAGGCATGATGCCATTGACGTCATATCTGTAATCTATATGCACATTAGTATCGGCCATTCGTTTCTCATTACCTTTAATTATATGGGGTTGATTAATGACGACTTTGTACAGGTTCCCTGACAATTAACATGTCACATTATCATCACATACAAGACAGAAATGACACAGTTTATTGGGTTGTCATACTATTGACCCATCAGCCTACTTCCCTAAAAGTATCAAGTGTTTCAAAACGCGTCTTCAAAGATCCATTTTCCATATGGCAAATCCATTAACAACGCATTAATATACATAGAAAATAAATATAATGAAACATTTCATAATATATCCTTCACATATTCTTCACTCGATTCATTAAATGTAACTTACCATATAAATGTAACTTAAGGCGGAACCAGCAACACATGATTTAGATCATTTTCAGCAAAACCTAGTTCGTCTACGTCTATGAGAGAGTTTTCGAAACAACAAAGCGTGTTATCTCGATTGTTAAAGAAACACACTTTGTACTTGTGATATAAGAAAATATGACACCTTCCTGTAAGCCAAATGCAAAAGTAAGAACAATCAGTGATGAGTCATCAAGCAAACAAACCCAACAAAAACAACAATATTTCTCCCTTTTTGTCTTAAAATATTCCAACATCTTTCATAAATTGTGTAATAAGTGCAGTATAAAAATTAAAAAACAAATATGGGCTGATGATAGTATAGAAGTGTGCACTGTTTCATAAATTTTAGTGCTGTTCTGACAAAATAATTTTGACCGGAATAAAAATTATTACAGTAGTAATTATAATAGATAACACTTAACACAAATGCTGAACAAAAGGATCGTATATGGTATAAAATTGTGTAGTACCAAACCTGTTTATATCATGTAAAATATAACACAACCGACTGGCAGCATAGTCACGTTTAGCATTGGTAAAGGTGTTTGAACCAGTACATGTCGTACCACATTAACGAAACGAAGCAATTTAATAAGTCTTAATCACGATATTGTTTAATTTACATGTTTCCATAGCCGTACATGTAGAAGAAAGTTTAAAAGTCAGCTAAAGAATGCAGTCTGCTTCAGTAACCAAGTCAAGTGTTAATCTTACACAAAAGAACACTCAATGTTACAAATAAGCAAAGGCTATGTTGGGAGGCTGCATACAAATTCTTTTTACGAATGTTAAGCTCTCTGTTGAATGTGATTTCATTACGAAAATAAATAGCAAACATATTGTCATTGATTTTAGACTTCTACTCAAGGAAACACGTATTTGCTTTCCATGCTTATCATAAACTTAATAATACCAAATAAATAATAAACTCGTGCCCATTGCCCAAGGCCTGATTTTTTACATGTTTATCGTTACTATAGCCCAAAACATCTAGGACACATCAATCGGTTATTTGATATTTTTTCTATTTTAAATTTTACTGAGCACATTGTTACTTTTAAACTCCAGATTTCTGTAAAACGGCGAATACTAGTAAAGAAAATGTACAGTTTCTCTGTAGCGTTAAGATAATATTTGAAGTAACTGGAGCAAGTTTATCGTAAGTTGAAGATAAGTGATGGCGAATGTTTCAAATCGTAAACATTCGACTCAAGGTAAACAGTTTTGTTAACCTGTCCTGTTCATTGACGCTTCGAAACTGGAGGAATCTCATTGTCAGCGTGTCATTTTCTTTAATATTTAACCGCAAGGTTGTAAGCAAAGTTGGCTGCTTTCCTGCCAAACTATTAGTATGGTGTTGTAATCATGTAACGGTCGAGGTTTTATCTCTTGTACTTATTGAACATACTTTTATAGTGTATTGCATATTGTGCTTTTTTGTTTGTAAATAGTATGTTTTATCAACCTGGTGCAGGTGCTGACTGTTAGTTGTCTCATTTTGCTTCGACAAAGTATTATTTGCCCGTTTATTTGTGAGAAAAAACTTTGACAAGTTGAGTTTAGAGCTCTTATTTAAGCGCTCCCAGTTTTTTTTATTTAATGTTTTGTCTCTGTGTTTTTGTCAGTTTACTTTGTATGCATTTGTCAAGTAGTTGTACAAATTTTAATATCTGTGGTAATTCTCATTCAGAGAAAATGACAATGTTTACATGTGTCTTTAAGGTCGACTAGTCGTGACGCGGCCATTATATTTACTTGAGCATGGAAGTTATATCATAATTATGTCGCTGCCAGAAGCCACAAATTCGCCTCCATTTTCAGAAAATTTATAAACAAGTTCACTAACATGTTTTATACAATATCCTGCTACAAAAAAAGACAAAGTCTCAAGTTGTATTTAGGCGAAAAGGAAATTCTTCAATCTGTGAGAAACTGATGTTTAATAACAATAAAATTAATGCCGTGACACACATCAACAGCAGACATCAAAGAAAAGTTTACGATCAGTATCTTGCAGTTAAGTAAATTAATGATTATGTAATAACTAAAGCTTTGTGACTCATTACACAATATTAAAGGCACATCATGTACACTCTCTCGTATAGCTCGGCTTACATGTGAAAAAAGAATCCTGCTTAACTAACGTGGTTCGAGGTTATGAAAATTACTAAATAATATTATTAATTGTTAGATCTGAGTGGGTACGAAGTCTGTAACCTATAAACAACACTTGCAACATCACGACAGTTTCCACGGAACAGACATGTTCAGACACAGCCGTTTAGTTGCGAATGGTTTTACAATACAGATAGATAGATTTTATTTATGACTTGTACATACATTGTACCTCGTCGCAACATAAACACAAAAATATAGTACAATAAGTTATAGCATAAGTATATATCTAAATCACAAAACATTTTCTTCTACTGTACTATGTAATATAAAAATGTGGTTCCAGGTTTCTTTCTAGGCAATATTGTAATAAATATTCTAACACTTTACAAATCTTGAAATTAGTGAGTCAAATATTTTAATAGTAGATCAAAAGACAAGAGCCAACAGAAACTACACCGTCAACAATCTTTTACAAACATTTTAAGTTGATAGCTGGATATATTTAAATGTCACGTATGTAAAACTCTAAATGATAATAATAATTACAACGGCGCATTTTCTGACGACAGTCCTCTCTGTTGATAAACTAGTACATTCGGAACTAAAAGCATATACATACATAAGCGGAACAACTAACAGTTTCGATAAAGTACATTTCGTCTTATTGTTAAGGCGTGTTTGAGAAATTTTCCCAGTTTAATCAGCTCATTTCGATCTTTCGTTTGTAGAAACATAACAAATTTATACATACTGCAATTTTTATACCATTTTTCGTTAATAAATCTTTTTCTTAGCATGGAATATTTTTCACAAACAAATAGGAAATGATATTCGTCTTCTATGTCATTATTGTTACATATTAAACACAGTCTATTTCTCCGTTCAACTCTATCTCTCCCATATCTTCCCACCTCTATTCTTAGTGGATGCGATGATAACCTAAGTTTGGAGATGTAAATTCTTAAATCTGTTGGTACTGCATCTAAGTAGTATTCGAACTCAAATTTACTTTTAAAGTAATTATAAGATATTAAGGATGTGCTATTATTAATATTCTCTTTCCAATTTTGCATAAAGCAATCAATTAGTCTTCTTTTGAAGACTTTGCAAAACCGATTTGGTTCTGATACTGACATGGGGTTGAACCAAACATAAAGAAAACCATTTATTTCTAATAAACTTCGTACCTGAGATAGCCAGTTGTTATTCCCTCGGTTTAGATCGTTGAGTAGCATGTGATAAGTATTAGTTAGGAGTTTATTCTCACTTCGCAATAATTTCAACCAATATTTGGCGATTCTAACGTATCTGTGTATATACAAAGGGTATCGGCCGAGTTCTCCGTAAGTACCCATAGATGAAGTACATTTTTTTACATGAAGAAGATATTTGCAAAATTGTAGGTGTAACCGCTCTAGTTCTTTCGATTTTGTGAAGCCCCATATTTCGCAGTTATATTGAATAATTGAGCCCACGAACGCATCGAAAAGTTGGCACATTGTACTTGGTTTTAATAATAATTTTTTTGTCTTTGACATAAGCATGCTGAGTGCTTTAAGTCCTTTACCGTGAATGTATTGTTGGTGTAGAGTAAATCCACCATTATAATTAAACACGCAACCCAGATAATTAAAATCATTTTCGACCCCCAAAATTATTTCTTCATATAACCATTTTTCATTTTCTTTAATTCGACCCCTTCTTCTAAACACGACGACTTTCGATTTTTCACAATTAACCTGCAGATTCCACGTTTTACAGAAGACTGACAGTTTATTCAATTTACGCTGCAACTCTTCGTTTGAAGCCCCCATTAAGACCATATCACCGGCGTACAATAAAATTAGTACTCTGGTGCCATTTATTTCAACTTGGTCTAATTGGTGATCACTTAAATCTGTCACTATGTCGTCAATGTATAGAGAAAAAAATATCTCAGATAATGTTTCTCCCTGCGCTAGCCCCACCAAATTATCGTAGAAATCAGTGTATTCGCCACCCTGTATCACGCATGTTTGCAATTTTGAATACATGTTTCGTATAACCCTTAGAACTTTCCCACCTATACCACAAGTGAACAGCTTAAACCAAAGGGATCTCCTATCAATACCATCGTACGCACGGCGTAGGTCAATGAAGGCTGTGTAAAACGGTTTATTCTTATTTAAATAGCTATTTACTAAGGCATTTAAAACAAATACTGCATCGCCCGTCGACCTTCCCTTTCTGAAACCAAATTGCGCATCTGATAGCTTCTCATTTTGTTCGCACCAGATATTTAATCGCTTATTTATAATGCCGGTAAATAACTTGGAAAAACAGCTAATTAACGCAATACCTCTATAATTACTTACGGTCAGTTCATCTCCTTTTTTGAAAATGGGTACGATAATAGTTTTAGCCCAAATTTCTGGGTAATAACCAGAGTTGAGAATTGCGTTAAAAATATCACATACGAATGGCACAATGATGTCGATGCTTTCAATAAAATATTCATTCAATAAAGTGTCTATTCCTGGCGATTTGCCCTTTTTCATTTTTTGACCACCTCTATTATTTCACCAACACTTATTGGCTTATTTAGTTCATCATTTATATCCTCGTCAAAATTATGGTTATCATTAAACGTATTAACTTCATCATTTGATACTTCTACATTACCTGCTAGATCTAAAAAATATTTGTAAAATTCCTCTAATGATATGCCATTGCCTTTTTCAGACCTCTTCCTGAATAAATTCCAGAAATCCTTAGGCTTCGCAAAGCGCATCTGTTCTAACTCATTAACTTTTCGCAATTCAAAGCTACGTCGTTTTTTATTTATCAACTTCTTATATCGCGTTTTCTTGTTACAGAATAAGATTCTATTCTCATCGCTTCTATATCGACTATATACTTTCAAGGCGTCCATATATTCACGTTTTGCCTCTGAACATTCAAAATCAAACCAGCCTGCTTTCCGCGCCCCTTTTATATAAGATTTTGGTTGCTTAACCTTTAAGAACAGCGGATCTGCTATATTTGTCAATATATCAACAAATTGTGTAATGCATGAGTTGACAACTTTGCTATCCGAACCGACTATATTTTTCGTGTTATTGTAAAGGTCGGGTAACCGACCAATCAGACCTCTGCGAAATGTCTCACGCTCCATTTCAGTGCATCGCAGGGTAGTAACGGCGGTTTCCCGTGTCTTATTTTCCTGTTTATAACATCTTATTGCAAAAATTACAATACAACAACATTCCAGTGACTGTATTCCAAAATGGGTTCCGCGCTTCACTGCGGGCGCCGATAAATGTCTTTCATGTTGCGCTGTGTTGCACTGATTATTTGTTTTATTATCAGGTTAAGCAAAATTACCCTTGATAAAATACTCATCTGTCAGAAAATTGCAAAGTGGAATTATGTAACGTGTGATTGTCTTTTGCAATGAACAATGTATTGTATTGCTATATTTGGTTTTCTGGGCATTGTTACTTATAATTCTAGTTAATTTGTGCTGATATTTTGTCTTCTTATCTTTCCATAAGGAAAATGATATTACATAAATTCTAAAATGTATTTAAGATGTCGTTGTTTATATTTTATTTTAGAACCTTAAAGATACAATAACACTTTATGTTTGTTTGTTTGTTTGTTTGTTTATTGGATTTATCGTCCCACCAACAGTATTTCAGTTATCTGGAGACGGTGTCCACTTGAAGCAGATATAGTGCTGCCTTCACTGTGTATAGCACGCCGTGAACACCTGGCATGATACCACACCCAGTCACATTATCGGGCCAACCAGTCGTGGAACTACCCTTATATTTGCTTGAGCGTTAGCAAGGGAGCTATACCACTACCATTTTTAACGATTTTGGTATGTCGCGGCCCGGGATCGAAGCCGGGGCCTCCCGTACCCGGAACACTTTATGTAAATACCAGAAAGATACGTGTAAACATATAAGGCTGCTTGCTAACTACCCCACCATCTTCTACCCCACGGTTATCTTTTGTTTTAATGGAGGATTACAGTTCAAAGTTTTTTTAACAACAGGGCGACGTCGCTGATATTAATGTCTGGTATCTGGTATACCCTCATTAGGTACACTTAAAGCCCCTTATGCACGTTTGGCTATATTTTGTATAACAGAAAACAACTCCATATGTAAACCGATCTATAGAAAAGCACCAAGTTGGTAAGATAGATAATCGTGGATGACATGAAGTTAGCTTCCTGTACTTTCTCCACATGCACGTTTTGAGGACGATTTTGATTCGCAAGACGTGTTTATGTTTCGCTCTGGGTTAATAATAGGTCATTTTGAAAAAAAACAACAACAATAAACACAGGAATAATAATAATGTTTATTATTTATCGGCGTGCACAACATTTAGATAATACAAGTAATGATATTTTTACTAAAATCAAATTTCACGCATTTAAGCTTGCAGAAGGAAAGGGAATGCTTATATGTATGTACTAAATATTACATCCTCCCATTAATGTGTTGTTTTATATAACTTCATGGGATATGTTTTCACCTCATGTTTTTTAACATGTCAGGTGTCAAATTAGTTTAATGCCACTTTGCAAGTTTCCTAGGGATACTCTATTTTTCTATTATTTTAACTACTGACATTGTTAATGCCGGCTTACTAATGATCTCTCTATAGACAACCGTTTGCCATTTATGGCAATCACACCTGCCAATGTTTAGCATTTTGTACGGTTGATACGATACTGCCGTTAAAATATAAATGTGACTTATTCAACCTTCATAATGACTCGTATAATAGGTAAATAAGAAAAAGTCATATCAAAATGTCCACAGATATTTAAATGTTAACTACCTCTAGACGAAGGCAAATGGGGAAAATGTAAATGTGACAAAAACAGCAGTTACCGGATTGAAACGAGTTGTTGGAATTCAGCACTTCTTTACAGTCAGGATTAGAAGCCCCTTTTTAAGCTATTATCACATAAAAGTTGTCCCCTTTGTTTTGTGAATAGAACATTCGTTTCGGTATATTGCACTTGCACTTTTTATAATAATACCTATTTACAGTCATTATAGTTAACCTTACAACCATGATACCAAAAATAGTAAAAAAAAAAAATTACGTTTTCTGTATACTTGTATATCTTTTTATTACATTGAATGTGTTCTATACATTTATCATCAGTATTTTTAAGACATGGAAATCAAACATAAACTGTGGAATACACTTTATTTTTTACGTTGCGTTTTGTTACTTGTTTATCGCATTCATTATATTGCAGTAAATTTCGGGTTTGCTCTTTTTTGTTAAATGACTCATCACAGATTTGTTCTTACTTTTATATTTGGCTTGCCTGTGAACACATTGGTCCTGTGCTGTGCCGTTTCAAATATTTGTTTATGTTGAAAAGTTCAAAGGATTGTGGCATATATATTCTTATTCATTTATGGTTAAAATCCGGCTCGGCTTATCCACGTCAAAAAGAAGATCAATAGCTGACATACATTTCAGTCAATTAATGGGGAAATTAAAACGTTTTCCCGCGCAACTACCCTACTTCTCTTAAATGGTACTGTAACATCACCAATCGTTTAGACAGATGTTAGAACATTGATAAATAAGGCAATGGCGATAGCATTTTTCGGAGTGCAAACAAACTTTACACTGGATTATGGCAGTAAAATGATGAAACGGCGACCTTCGATGCTTTGCACCCATGCTTTCTTGTCGATAAATTGTATAATCCACCACTATGTTAACGAGATGTCAACCCAATACAATGATACAAGTACTTGTATGTATTTCGACATTCATGAATTCCATGCAGTTTCCTGGTGTTAGGTCTCTCTTTAACATTTGTCAGACAATAGCTTTTAGCATTACGGGTGTTTGATAACTGCTTTCAAATGTGTAACTATTTTAATATCACAAATATTTTCACAAATAAATATTTATATTTCCCGATAACTTTCAGAAGAAAGCGACCTGCATTTGAAAAACAAGCGTGTATATATTATACTGTCTGCTTAGAGTGTCAATAGACGTTTTACCATAAGAAAACATTCAGTCTTAGTCCTCATTCGACGTTCTCCGTACACTTTATATACCATTGAAGAGTATGATTAACCGTAAAAGGCACAGTCTTGACACTTTAGCCCGACATGAGATTTAGTACAAAAGTCATAGATTCCAATGACGGTACAAGGCCGCTGAAGCAAAGTGAAGCTTCCTGCGTTTTTTTAACTTTGAGGACACTTCCTTTAAAATCATAAGCAATGTCGCGTCTAGACATATAAACACGAAACTATAGGGATTGTATTTGAGTTTGCTGACGGTCATGTTGTTTTATTGAAACTTGCAGTGCGAGCAAGTTAACAATGTAGCGATAGTACGTTACTCGACAAGAGTTCATAAAGCATCAACGTCTGCAAATTAAATCGCTCACTAAAATTGCAAACCTAACAGTATTAGTATTCGAAGCCATTGACAAATATTCGTATTGTAATACAAACGTACCCTGGTCCCTTTCTAACACTTTTTTGTATCAAATGCGAATAAAATAAACTTCTGGTTTAAAGAGATGTTATTCTTTAATTTGTTATTTTTTGTTTTGACAAAGTCACCAATACTCATTTTCACTAATATTATCACAGATTAATCGATGTTTGCACTTTCAGATGAAAAATAATATTTTTTGCGGAAATTGAGGTTAAAGCATTAGTTTAAGTTGTCATTTTAAGGCACGTAAGTTTGATAAATATCTTTTCGAAACCACATGCATTACAATTCTTGTTCATGTGCATTGATAAACGTTAAAAACAATGTTTTCATGAAATATGCAATGGTGATGTTAAATTTCTGATGTTGCCACTTTTTCAATGACAGTTATAGAATACAGAGGTAATGCATGTATCAATGTTTTCTGGTTCTTTTTCCAAATCAATAAAGTCCACAGGTCTGCTGATGAAAAGCATTTAAAATAGGTTTATGCATTTTTTATTCGCCAGCATATGCTACCCGTTTAAAGAATTTTACTATTTTGTTTTGAATCTAATTTGTATAATAATTATTTAAACAACTTTTGTTTGTGCAGATATTATCATACGCAACGAAGTGTCAATAATGTGCGACAAGCGTCGTTATGAGCCCACTGTTAATGAATATGGTAGGCTATTATTTTATTTAATGCATATTAATAACTATTAAATAAAACGAAACTTCTTTTAGACAAATTACAGTTCTAACATTAAGAAGACTCGAAGAATACCAATCCAGAGGAAATGGAAATGCTGTAGGCTCGAATCCCGCCAGTTTTAGTTTTGTTTCGTCTTTCTTGCCGTTCTTTTCATGTGTCAAAATAATATGCATAGAAATGTGAAGATTACGCAAATATCTTGCAAATATAATTGATCTGAATTAAAACAGCAAGCAAACTAGAAGACAATATACCATACCCATCAACGAACTTTCAATCAAAGGCAATACGATGGTAAAAGGTTATTACTTTATATATCAGCTTAATCATAGGTGAAAATTCCTTATGTTAAGTTTGTTTATGTTACCGTAACAACGCGAATGACAAAGAAACACATTTTAATTAGTTTCTGATTCCGAGTCGGAAATAGTTCTATATTAAATTTATTGAAATGATTAGGCTTCTAACAGACATAATTTTCTGCAGTGTGTTTTAAAATGAGCACCAAGTTTGAGAATACATAATTTTATACAAAGTTGCAATATGAAATTTGTTCATTATTTTATCTTGTAATAAGTTTCTCAATGGTTCATCCTTTTAAACAACAAAGTATACCTTATCCAAACCAATGTATAATATTTACAAGTAACACAGTTTCAGTACCCCATACTCTTCCCGAGTAATTATCCGTTCGTGATGACATATCGCTATTTCTGATTGTCGGCAATTACGGCAATAGAATCAATAGAACTTTATCCGATTTCATATATACTGGCCGTCAGATTCTAGATTTAGTAACACGATGAAGATGTTAGTGCAAAAACAGTGCAGACTATGACGTAAATGTTAAAATTATTATTTAGAAAAATAAAAAGTGAGGCCCAATATGTAAGCGCCTAAGTGGAATTGCACTTTTGCATATCTTTGTCTTGTTGTTCAAAAATTAAAAAAAAACAACAAAGAAACCTTATGTACATATATTTGCCGCAACTTTCGTAATTACTGGTATTTTTTATATCATTGTTGCTTGTGAAACTAATTATAACTGCAAATTAATTACAAATATTTTGTTAGTTGTATCTTGCAGTTACGTGACATAAAACACGCATTAGTTATTTATACGTAGTTACTTAATAATGAGAACAGCGAACAGAAGAATTTTCATGTAATATTTCTCATATTAGCCATCTCATTCAACACTCTTAAAAATATGCGACTAAAACAGTATTTTTTTATGTGGAGCAACATCTCAGCCTTTCCGTTTTCTATTAGTCTTATACTTTTATTTTTATCTGCCACTATACATTGAAATAACTCAGGAATAGTAAATTCTCGAATAGTTTTCAATATAGGGTATAAACCGGTAATATGTATTATTTTTATATAAACCTAGTGGTTATGACAATAACAATGGCACGTACACTGTCCTTTTTTTGGTATTTATAAATTTTCTAAGTCAGGATGATTGTCCAGTAGAAAACATTCTGAACTAGAGAAAAACTTGTGAAAAACTAAAAGAAAAACAACAAGATTATTGAGAGCTGTCATTATATAAAAAACAATATTAATTTTTTTCAAAATCTTTCTACAGATATGATAGTCAACTGTATATAGAGTAGTTATAAAGTGTACATTTGTAGTTTTATGTTTACGGATATTTGTTCACATAGACGAGCTTGTGTATATATATATATATATATATATAATATATATATATATATATATAATATATATATATATATATATATATATATATATATATATATATATATATATATATATATAATATATAAAATATAATAAATTCTAAGAAAAGGCATAGTCTTTGCTCCGCAATCTTTTTAAAACACTTCTGTAAGTTATTAGCCGTTCGCTCAAAGGTGCAATTTGAGGCTTTTTTACGTTTTAGGTTGATTGATATGACGTATTGATGATTTATGTAAATAATCATATCCATGCATCCCATCTTTATACGTACCAGCTATATCACCTGTTTGCACAGCGGTCATAACAAATCACCATCGTGCTTTTATACACACAAACAAACAAAGACAAAAAAA